>CM040840.1:28185665-28498322 GCA_022828995.1 Vimba vimba
TCACCACGTCCTCTTCCTCTCCCTCCTCCTTCACCACGTCCTCTCCCTCCTCCTTCACCACGTCCTCTCCCTCCTCCTTCACCACGTCCTCTTCCTCCTCCTTCACCACATCCTATTCCTCCTCCTTCACCACGTCCTATTCCTCTCCCTCCTCCTTCACCACGTCCTATTCCTCCTCCTTCACCACGTCCTCTTCCTCTCCCTCCTCCTTCACCATGTCCTCTTCCTCCTCCTTCACCACGTCCTCTTCCTCCTCCTTCACCACGTCCTCTTCCTCCTCCTTCACCATGCCCTCTTCCGCTCCCTCCTCGATCTCTTCCTTCATTTCTTTGTGGATCCAATGTTCCAAAACTCAAATGAACTGACTCTGGCACTTTTATGTATCTTGAAAGTTCTGATTGATGTGTGTTAAAATTTGACTCTTAGTGTTTTCACCTGGGTAATTGTGTGCTAATTGAGCTGAAACTATGCTGACTTGAGTGAACAATATTGAATGCTAGTGCTTTCTAAATGACCACATGGTCTAGGCAATGAGAAATTAAGGGATTTGTGTGTAGAGTTTTGCAGTGACAGTTCAACAAATCTGGGTTATGGTTAGGGTTAGGGTTAGGTACTCTTCCACGTCCTCTTCCTCCTCCTTCACCACGTCCTATTCCTCCTCCTTCACCACGTCCTCTTCCTCTCCCTCCTCCTTCACCACGTCCTCTTCCTCCTCCTTCACCACGTCCTCTTCCTCCTCCTTCACCACGTCCTCTTCCTCCTCCTTCACCACGTCCTATTCCTCCTTCTTCACCACGTCCTCTTCCTCTCCCTCCTCCTTCACCACGTCCTCTTCCTCCTCCTTCACCACGTCCTCTTCCTCCTCCTTCACCACTTCCTATTCCTCCTTCTTCACCACGTCCTCTTCCTCCTCCTTCACCACGTCCTCTTCCTCTCCCTCCTCCTTCACCATGTCCTCTTCCTCTCCCTCCTCCTTCACCACGTCCTATTCCTCCTCCTTCACCACGTCCTCTTCCTCCTCCTTCACCACGTCCTCTTCTTCTCCCTCCTCCTTCACCACGTCCTCTTCCTCCTCCTTCACCACGTCCTCTTCCTCTCCCTCCTCCTTCACCATGTCCTCTTCCTCTCCCTCCTCCTTCACCACGTCCTATTCCTCCTCCTTCACCACGTCCTATTCCTCCTCCTTCACCACGTCCTCTTCCTCTCCCTCCTCCTTCACCACGTCCTCTTCCTCTCCCTCCTCCTTCACCACGTCCTATTCCTCCTCCTTCACCACGTCCTATTCCTCCTCCTTCACCACGTCCTCTTCCTCTCCCTCCTCCTTCACCACGTCCTCTTCCTCTCCCTCCTCCTTCACCATGTCCTCTTCCTCTCCCTCCTCCTTCACCACGTCCTCTCCCTCCTCCTTCACCACGTCCTCTTCCTCCTCCTTCACCACGTCCTATTCCTCCTTCTTCACCACGTCCTCTTCCTCCTCCTTCACCACGTCCTCTTCCTCTCCCTCCTCCTTCACCATGTCCTCTTCCTCTCCCTCCTCCTTCACCACGTCCTATTCCTCCTCCTTCACCACGTCCTCTTCCTCCTCCTTCACCACGTCCTCTTCCTCTCCCTCCTCCTTCACCATGTCCTCTTCCTCTCCCTCCTCCTTCACCATGTCCTCTTCCTCTCCCTCCTCCTTCACCACGTCCTATTCCTCCTCCTTCACCACGTCCTATTCCTCCTCCTTCAGCACGTCCTATTCCTCCTCCTTCACCACGTCCTATTCCTCCTCCTTCACCACGTCCTCAACCTCCTCCTTCACCATGTCCTCTTCCTCCTCCTTCACCACGTCCTCTTCCTCTCCCTCCTCCTTCACCACGTCGTCTTCCTCCTCCTTCACCACGTCCTCTTCCTCTCCCTCCTCCTTCACCACGTCCTCTTCCTCTCCCTCCTCCTTCACCACGTCCTCTTCCTCCTCCTTCACCACGTCCTCTTCCTCCTCCTTCACCACGTCCTCTTCCTCTCCCTCCTCCTTCACCACGTCCTCTTCCTCCTCCTTCACCACGTCCTCTTCCTCCTCCTTCACCACGTCCTCTTCCTCTCCCTCCTCCTTCACCACGTCCTCTTCCTCCTCCTTCACCACGTCCTCTTCCTCTCCCTCCTCCTTCACCATGTCCTCTTCCTCTCCCTCCTCCTTCACCACGTCCTCTTCCTCCTCCTTCACCACGTCCTATTCCTCCTCCTTCACCACGTCCTCTTCCTCTCCCTCCTCCTTCACCATGTCCTCTTCCTCCTCCTTCACCACGTCCTCTTCCTCCTCCTTCACCACGTCCTCTTCCTCTCCCTCCTCCTTCACCATGTCCTCTTCCTCTCCCTCCTCCTTCACCACGTCCTCTTCCTCTCCCTCCTCCTTCACCACGTCCTCTTCCTCCTCCACGTCCTCTTCCTCCTCCTTCACCACGTCCTCTTCCTCCTCCTTCACCACGTCCTCTTCCTCCTCCTTCACCACGTCCTCTCCCTCCTCCTTCACCACGTCCTCTTCCTCCTCCTTCACCACGTCCTCTTCCTCCTCCTTCACCACGTCCTCTTCCTCTCCCTCCTCCTTCACCATGTCCTCTTCCTCTCCCTCCTCCTTCACCACGTCCTCTTCCTCTCCCTCCTCCTTCACCACGTCCTCTTCCTCTCCCTCCTCCTTCACCACGTCCTCTTCCTCCTCCTTCACCACGTCCTCTTCCTCCTCCTTCACCACGTCCTCTTCCTCTCCCTCCTCCTTCACCACGTCCTCTTCCTCCTCCTTCACCACGTCCTCTTCCTCTCCCTCCTCCTTCACCATGTCCTCTTCCTCTCCCTCCTCCTTCACCACGTCCTCTTCCTCCTCCTTCACCACGTCCTATTCCTCCTCCTTCACCACGTCCTCTTCCTCTCCCTCCTCCTTCACCATGTCCTCTTCCTCCTCCTTCACCACGTCCTCTTCCTCCTCCTTCACCACGTCCTCTTCCTCTCCCTCCTCCTTCACCATGTCCTCTTCCTCTCCCTCCTCCTTCACCACGTCCTCTTCCTCTCCCTCCTCCTTCACCACGTCCTCTTCCTCCTCCACGTCCTCTTCCTCCTCCTTCACCACGTCCTCTTCCTCCTCCTTCACCACGTCCTCTTCCTCCTCCTTCACCACGTCCTCTCCCTCCTCCTTCACCACGTCCTCTTCCTCCTCCTTCACCACGTCCTCTTCCTCCTCCTTCACCACGTCCTCTTCCTCTCCCTCCTCCTTCACCATGTCCTCTTCCTCTCCCTCCTCCTTCACCACGTCCTCTTCCTCTCCCTCCTCCTTCACCACGTCCTCTCCCTCCTCCTTCACCACGTCCTCTTCCTCCTCCTTCACCACATCCTATTCCTCCTCCTTCACCACGTCCTATTCCTCCTCCTTCACCACGTCCTCTTCCTCTCCCTCCTCCTTCACCACGTCCTATTCCTCCTCCTTCACCACGTCCTCTTCCTCTCCCTCCTCCTTCACCATGTCCTCTTCCTCCTCCTTCACCACGTCCTCTTCCTCCTCCTTCACCACGTCCTCTTCCTCCTCCTTCACCATGCCCTCTTCCGCTCCCTCCTCGATCTCTTCCTTCATTTCTTTGTGGATCCAATGTTCCAAAACTCAAATGAACTGACTCTGGCACTTTTATGTATCTTGAAAGTTCTGATTGATGTGTGTTAAAATTTGACTCTTAGTGTTTTCACCTGGGTAATTGTGTGCTAATTGAGCTGAAACTATGCTGACTTGAGTGAACAATATTGAATGCTAGTGCTTTCTAAATGACCACATGGTCTAGGCAATGAGAAATTAAGGGATTTGTGTGTAGAGTTTTGCAGTGACAGTTCAACAAATCTGACTCATGTGTCAAAACAGGGAATAGTGTTTATAGTTTAGGGAAATGGGTGTGCTTTTTGATAAATGGCATTATGGTTTTGAAATTTTAGTTCAAAAGCCTGGTTATAGTGTTTAAGCAATTGAGAAAAACTGTAATACATTACAATTGGCATATAGATGATATACAAATATTTTTGATTCATTCGCTAAATTATCATGTATTTTTTGTACGGTCTTGAAAGTTAAACACTTGACCTTTGAGCAGATTTATCACAATTTAAAAAACACAATTTATCAACTGATAGGCCTATTTACATCTGTGTGCTATAGTATATATATAGTAGAAAACAAACAAAACATGTATATGTAAGGAATATTTGATTTATTTTAAAATCCAGAAACATATAATAGGCTAAATTGCCTGATTTCAAATACATCTTTTGGTTCCGGAAGTATTTTTTCCATAGGGAGTTTTTTTCTAAACCATTTATTTAACACTTTTTTGCTCCTTAATTGAGAAACTAATGATAATGATATTTCAACTCTGCAGTCAAATTCAGTCTGTTATGTGGCATTCAATTACATGCTTTATATATATAAAATGTATATAGGCTAAAAATAATAATAATAATAATAATATTACCCAAAATTGGCCTAAAATAATATAACTAAAGTACAATAATAATACGTATTACAGGACTTGGTGGGTCCTGGGTAATTAGACAATTTCTAGTAGATTGTAAGATTGTTAAAGCCATCTCGTTGATGTTTTCATGTTTCCCCCTAAACACGTATGCATCTTAAAGAGGAATACATCGACAGAGAACCGTTTGTGTTCATGTGAGCAGCAAAGATTTATTTTCATTATTGGTAAGTACAGGCGGTTCCATGCCTTAGTTACAGTACATATTAAGTACGGATACATTTTGTTGCATGTTATTGCATTTTGTATTAAAGTACTTCAGTAATTACTCTGTAACACAAACATCATAAAATGATTACACAGCTTTTCTATCTTTATATCCAATGACTGAGAATTATTTTAAAGGCTATACCAGCAAGTTTACACCCAAAACATGTTCAGTATGACACTGCCAGCAGTGAATGAATGTTGTGATATAGTAATCCATCAATGTTCTGGTAAACTGTGTTAAAATCATCTGCATAAGGGAGCTTATTCATTATCAGAATGAAACAAGAAAACATTTGTAACCTGTATAATGTGACAATTTTTGTGTAAAAGTAGTTTGAGATGATGAGATATTTGCTGTAGAAACTTAAATCTATGACTTCAGACATTAAAAAATAGACATGTTAAATTATTTAAAACAAAAACAAAAGTCAGTGATGTTTTCAGACTTTATTCATAGAAGCATTCGTCCATTTTCATCCATTCAACAAGAGTCTTTTTGCAAGAGCTCATAAAGAGATGATGCATACAGAGAGGAGTATATAAAGAGTGTTTTAGGGATTAAGTAGAAAGGATTACAGAACTCTAGTTTACAAGTACAGTGTTTAAAAAGGCTAAACATCATCATACCAGGTTACCAGCATCATGAGGCAGAAAACTCAAATAGGACGATGAGTGTGAGTGCTCTGTAGATCATAAAGAAAGGGCAGCTGTATCAGAGGATGGTGGTGGCACACTGGTGGGTGGTGGTGGCACACTGGTGAATGGTGGTAGCACACTGGTGGGTGGTGGTGGCACACTGGTGAATGGTGGTAGCACACTGGTGGATGGTGGTGGCACACTGGTGGGTGGTGGTGGCACACTGGTGAATGGTGGTAGCACACTGGTGGGTGGTGGTGGCACACTGGTGAATGGTGGTAGCACACTGGTGGATGGTGGTGGCACACTGGTGGATGGTGGTGGCACACTGGTGAATGGTGGTAGCACACTGGTGGATGGTGGTAGCACACTGGTGGGTGGTGGTGGCACACTGGTGAATGGTGGTAGCACACTGGTGGATGGTGGTGGCACACTGGTGGATGGTGGTGGCACACTGGTGGATGGTGGTAGCACACTGGTGGATGGTGGTGGCACACTGGTGGATGGTGGGTCTATTTCCTTCAGTTTGTCCTTTACACGTTCGTACTCTTTTTGCCACTGCTCCTTGGAGAGAGAGGAAGGACTGACCTCCAGAAACTTGTAGGCATCTTTGGTCTGGAGCTTAAAGATGACAGATGCTCTTTGACAGCCTGCACCAAAAGAGATCCAAGCCTGTGGAATTAAAACATTTACACAAGTCACATTAGACGAAACCTTAGTAATGGCTGGACAACATTAGACTGACATTTTGGAGGGAACACACAAGCCTTCCCTCAGGTACAAATAAAGAGGATTTTAATTTTATTTTATTTTATTTTATTTGTAATTAATTTTTATGATTTCTTTTTTTTTTTTTTTTGTAGTCATGTACACATGAATTTTACCTCTTTGGCCATTTTGATTGATTCAAGAAATTGAAGTTTATACAGGCGAAGGTTGTCGATATAATCTTCTCCAGCAAAGGTCGTCTGTTCCAGGGAGACCAGCATTTGAGCAACTTTCTCCCAGAAGATTTTGAGCTGAATCAGAATTTCCTGAATTCTTGTCAAGCTTTCCTGAACTTCACTTAGATGGATGGGGTCGGGTATGGACTCTGCAGAGGGGAAATAAAGGTTTCTACAAGCCACACATTCACTCCCGTTCTTAAACTAGACTTAAATCTTGGCACAGTCTTAAGCATGACTTGTCAGGTATACTTTAAACATGAAAGAAAACAGACTCACTCCGGTCAAAACTGGCTCTGGCAGCCTTCATCTGCTGATCAATGATCTGGAGTTGGACCTGCCACTGCTTCTGTTTCAGGGCAGTCTTCTCAGCGACGAGGACATTCAGTTGAGCTTCAAGAGCCTTCAAATGTGCAACTTGTTCTTTATTCTTTACAGCATCATAAATGCTTTTAACAATCAGCCCGATGAATGGAACGATTGCAGCGAAGATGCCGAGGCCTCTACTTGTTTTAGTTATGGATCTGGCAAATGCTTGAATCTCTTGGCTTTTGCTGTTTATCTTTTTCTCAGTTTCAGCAAGCTCTGCTGTGGTTTTCTGGAGTTCAGATTTCATTTTATTCAGGGCTTTTTTAATCAGCTCCAACTCTTGGTCTTGTTCTGTAATCTTTTTATCTATATCTATTTTTTCCTTGATAACATCACTGGTGGACGATGCTACATCTCTGTTGTGTAAATCATACCTATACAATGTTGAAGAAATGTTGCAGTGAAATTAGCATTCTATAATAATGGGCTGGTGTAACTAGCTTAAAAGTTTATCTTAAAATATATTCATATTTTTGCCTAATTATAGCATGTAGAAGAATAATTCAATTGCTCAAGGTATTTTGAAATATTTTTTAATTAGGAAAATATTCTTACCTTTCCACTATCTTGTCCACATCAGTGATAATGTCTTTGATCCAGACTCGTGCTTTTCCTAGGGTTTTGACCGCCAGAACAGCATCAGTGTTCTTCACAGCTGTCATCAACATGGGAAACAGCGTCTTAACCAGGTTATTACTGGTCAAAATGCACTGTGAGAAGGAAGAGACTGTTGAAAACTTTTTCTTCGTCGAAGCAAGAGACCAGGAGACGTTGGGGATCACGTTCAAACAAAGTTATTCTTTATTGAGGACTTCGCGTTGACGCGGCTGCAGTTCTTCCCAAATCAGTCTGACTAACATACTTTACATGGTTTCTTTATAGGCATTTCAGTGGGCTGTCCTTAATGGTGCTGACCATGCACACAGCCTTAGTTAGGGATGACAATAGAGGCAATTACCCCCAACTGAGCTCCCCAAATGGTATAAACACAAATGGTCACAAGAACTAAGACTAGTAACATTCACACACAGTTCAACTCTGAGTAGGAAGATTAAAGACTTCCCCAAAAGGTATAAACAACAAATGGTCACGAGAGCTAAGACTATGTAACCTTCACACACACAGTTCAACACTTAGTTGGAAGATCAAAGACTAACAAAACCCCTGACTATTACAATGTTTAGACAGCTGACTTAAAGCTGACTTCTGATCAGTAAATTGATGCCATCATGTTCACCTCGAATGCCCAATACAGTATAATTCACCTTAGTTTTTCATGTGATGTTATGTAAGGAAGTAAGATCAGCAGATCTTAAACGTATTCTTAAATTTGGATCCTTCAGTCCCCCGTTTGAGAGTTCTTAAAAACTCTCACAAAATACAAATTTAAACACATAAAGTTAATTCTTGTAACTGGTGTAAGTTACAGGCACATCGCATATGTTCATTCTTGTAACTTGTGTAAGTTACAGGCACATATAACTTGCTCTGGGTTGTTCATCTGTAATTGCATGTTGACACAGAAACAAACATGCACTTAGGGTCCGTGAAATCTTACGGGTGTGCTGGACGTGAGTCATTTGTTGGTTGACACACTTGATACTAACAGGTTTCCGAACCATGAAAAGTTATCTTCAGTCATATTAACCAGGTGCAGCACTCAGATAATGGTGCAGGCTTGTGATCATATCGATGGATGACTGAAGGTTTTGTATTTCTGCGTTGTGTATTTTTTTTCTTCTTTTTTCTTTTGTGATTGGCTCGTTCAGCAGTGGGTGTAGTTGTCTTCTTGAGGTTGTGGCTTCATATGCAGGTGAGACGTCGTTGCATATGGATTTTTGGAACAGCCATCAAGTGTTTATCTGCACAGAGGAAGAAAGAAAACAAAAGACGACAGAGCAGTATTTGTCCAAACACTAGGGTTGTAGCAGTATTTGTTTAAACACTAGGGTTGTAGCGTCTGCTGCGGTTGTTTCATTCTTTCCCTATTTCTTAATTTATTTGACACCTATGGACCAGTGAGGTAAGGATGGACTAAATGGGGAAAGGCCTATGAGGTTGTCTTCACCCTGGCTTGGCCCCCGAACGCCTGTTGCGTCAGTTCTTTCCAGGGCCCTCACTGAACCGTGTCCTTTTCTGTCCCTGTGTTGTGTACACACTGTACAGTGTGTGAGAAAATTCCCATTCTCCAGTGAAACATCAGTCCTAATAAACATCATTAACAGAGGATGGTTGTCTGACTGCAATATTCTATGGCATAACATTTAAGGCTGTGAGTCTTATTTAATGTCCCCCAAACAAAAGCTGAGACAGTCACTTTCCTTTTGTTCTATTAAACAAAAATAAGTCTTTCATCTTTGTTGTGAGTTACTGGGGAAATTAAGCACTCACAGCCCAAATGGTTAACACCTCAAAAAGCTTACCCACGAGTCCATTGACGAGGGGAGGGGTTGCTTCAAAGTAGCAAACAAATGTAGTAAAATCTGCATAACATTGTTAACTTGTCTTAAGTTATTTTTGTTTTTTCTACATTCTTTTCCAAAATGTCCATGCTTGCCACAGTAAGAACAACTGGCTTCTCTAGGACTTTTGCGTTTCTTTGGTTTCTCTGAGTTGACCTTAACAGAAACTGCTGCAATTCTTACTCTCTTTTTGACATCAGAGTCTCTTTCCCAAATAGCTAAACTTTCTAGGTTACTTCTGAGAGTTCTTTTAGCCCACGTAATATCTAGGAATGGCAAGGCTGTTCTGTACTCAGCTACAAGACCATCTGCCCAAATTCGGATTAGAGCTCCTTTGTCAGCTAACACACTTTCGGAATCATCCACTATTCCACTGTACACTGCAGCTACCTGACAGAACCTCTCAGTATATTCACTCACAGTTTCTTCTTTCTCTTGTACACAGCTAGTAACTCTTGACCAATTGATTTTCGGTCCTAAGATATTCTTTAGGATTTTCAAAACACCTTCTCTCAAATCGCCTTTACTGACAGGTTGCAGTTCGGAAGTAACAGCAGACTCAAAATTGTTGAATTCAGATTCAGTTAGAATTTGTGACATCAGCTGTGTGACTTCCGGCAACGACATGTCGTAAAGATGCATTTTACTGAACAATGCTCTCCTAAACTCAGAAAAATTTCTTTGCACTGATGGCAAACTTTCAGCAATTCTCTCAATATCTTTCGGACGTAAAGATGTTTTGACTGCTTGTGGCTGCAATATGGGGGTTGCAAATGGAACTGTATCAACACCTTTTCCCTGAGGCTTTTGTCTAGCTACGCACACTTCAACTGCATTTACATCTGCATTGACATTGTCCTCTATACTATCAAAAGACTGTAAATCAGGATAGCTTTCATCTGACTGTTGGTCTTCTAAATCACATTTGGTTGAGGCTTTGTTATGGCCCACCTTTGTTTTGAGACAGGACATGTGAGTCTGCAATTGTTTGTTCTGATCGTTTAAAGTAGCAATACGCTGCGCTTGTTCTTGTGCAATGGATAAGCTAAATTCTCGGTGACAACAGATGATGCCTTTCAGATTTTTCTTCCTGATACATGCACTCAACACTTTCTTGCAATCTTCAATTGACCACACTTTCTCTGGATCAATGCCAAATTTCTTTGTTAAATTCAATCTGACTGGCTCAGTCACGATGGAGTCCATGTGCTCTGATAACAAAGACTTGAATTCACTATCTGACCAAAAAGGTGTAATCTGTCTAGTACTTTTCCTAAACATTTTGTGAATTTCTGTTACCACAAACAAACACTAAAAAAAACTTCTCTCTACTGTCTTGCAAACAGAGGGTACAATCTTATTAGCACAAGAGGCTAAATCTAATTCTAAAGCTAATTCTCTAGCTTACAGATAGGTCTTCTCTAGCAAGAGCATACACACAATATTAACATGTAACTGTTAATCTTCCCTGTCAACACAGAGGGTAAATTTCATCTCTAAAAGAAAACTTTTTAGAGGCTTATCTTTAGTTAACCAAACTCTACAGCTGTTTGTTAACTACTTCTCTGAACGGCGCAGAGGAAAACATTTGTACTGGTCTGCATTGGTTCTTTGAATGGAGTGAGAACTCACCGAGTCTTTCATTTGTAGAGAAAGATTCCGTCTGGAAAAATTCAGTCTTTGAGATCTTTTTGGAGCTTGAAGTTTTCAATCTGGATTCAGAAGATTCAGTCTGGAACTCAGTCAGCTTGGTTGAGATCTTTGAGCTTGAAGTTTCAAGATGCAGTCTGGGACTCAGTCAGCTTTGTTGAGATCTTTGAGCTTGAAGTTTTCAAGGTTCCGTCTGGAAAGTTCATTCTTTGTTGAGTTTCAGTTTCTCCATCCGGGTCACGGCACCAAATTGTTGAAAACTTTTTCTTCGTCGAAGCAAGAGACCAGGAGACGTTGGGGATCACGTTCAAACAAAGTTATTCTTTATTGAGGACTTCGCGTTGACGCGGCTGCAGTTCTTCCCAAATCAGTCTGACTAACATACTTTACATGGTTTCTTTATAGGCATTTCAGTGGGCTGTCCTTAATGGTGCTGACCATGCACACAGCCTTAGTTAGGGATGACAATAGAGGCAATTACCCCCAACTGAGCTCCCCAAATGGTATAAACACAAATGGTCACAAGAACTAAGACTAGTAACATTCACACACAGTTCAACTCTGAGTAGGAAGATTAAAGACTTCCCCAAAAGGTATAAACAACAAATGGTCACGAGAGCTAAGACTATGTAACCTTCACACACACAGTTCAACACTTAGTTGGAAGATCAAAGACTAACAAAACCCCTGACTATTACAATGTTTAGACAGCTGACTTAAAGCTGACTTCTGATCAGTAAATTGATGCCATCATGTTCACCTCGAATGCCCAATACAGTATAATTCACCTTAGTTTTTCATGTGATGTTATGTAAGGAAGTAAGATCAGCAGATCTTAAACGTATTCTTAAATTTGGATCCTTCAAGACATAAGATCAAGTATCTTGGACTTTAGAAAATGACAGTCACACTGATGCGACGAAACATTCAGAACTCTTTTTGCCTGTATTTGTCCTGTAAATATTTCTGAAATGCTGTTCATAATGCTGCTTGTTATTATAATTTTAAGTTAAAAGTAAGAAATGTATTTATAATTTCTGAGAAGCATATCAAACCAAGATGATGTGTATAAACTCTTATGTTATGTTAATGTTTTTTTCACATATCATTTTTCACTTTTTAATGTCACTTTTTGAAATATCTGCCTTGTTTTATTTTTGTAACATTGATTATTTTCTCATCCAGTTTTTGATTTTTAGGAGACACTGCCTCCTTTGCCTCCTCGGTGGAAATGCCCCTGTTCTGTATTTATTTAAAAATAAGAAAGAGACTCTCATAACCAATTTAGCTCAATTTAATCTCTAGCTAAAAGACAAACTATATGACATGCTATTTACTACAGACCCTTCGAGTTTGGTGAATTGACAAAAATTTCTATTTTTTTTTCTTTCTTTCTAGGTGACAGAGATGAAAATACTGAAATCAAGAGAAATCTGAAACTGTACTTTCAACATAGTTGCCTCAGAGGAGCCGAACAGAAGCCTGGTTTCCACAGCGCGACTCCTGATGATTCTCTCCAGGTTGGGGAAGTTGCCCAGGCACAGGTAAGAGAGATGGTAGAGAAGCGCTGTCTTTTGGGCAGCAGGGAGAAGCTCTTGTACAAAATCCGAGCTCCACTGGGACACAGCCACTGGTGAAAAAACATTGTATATTTTTAAAGACTGTAAAGATCACATTGATGGCTGCTGTTTTCAAATCTGTTTGATGAAATAAGATAATACTTGCTTTTGCTATCAGCCATCCTTAGTAGGTTTACACAAAAATGTGTGCAATGAGTTTCTCCTACAATGTACTGAAAGCAGAACAGTTTTGTTTGGTTTAAAACATGTCTCAGAAAATACAAAATGTAACTGGAAAGATATCTGAAAATTGTTATATAAATGTTAAGTGAAACTGGCTTACCTTTGTTTTAGTAAGTGAGATGGAGAACAAGATATCTGGTGCTTTTATACTAAAGGTATGAACACCCTCCGCCCTCAGAGAGAATAACTTACAAAGAAACTTATAAAAAAAAAAAGGTATGAACACCCTGCCCTCAGAGAAGGTATGAACACCCTGCCCCTCAGAGAAGGTATGAACACCCTGCCCCTCAAAGAAGGTATGAACACCCTGCCCCTCAAAGAAGGTATGAACACCCTGCCCCTCAAAGAAGGTATGAACACCCTGCCCCTCAGAGAAGGTATGAACACCTTGCCCCTCAGAGAAGGTATGAACACCCTGCCCCTCAGAGAAGGTATGAACACCCTGCCCTCAGAGAAGGTATGAACACCCTGCCCTCAGAGAAGGTATGAACACCCTGCCCTCAGAGAAGGTATGAACACCCTTCCCCTCAGAGAAGGTATGAACACCCTGCCCCTCAAAGAAGGTATGAACACCCTGCCCCTCAAAGAAGGTATGAACACCCTGCCCCTCAGAGAAGGTATGAACACCCTGCCCCTCAGAGAAGGTATGAACACCCTGCCCCTCAGAGAAGGTATGAACACCCTGCCCCTCAGAGAAGGTATGAACACCCTGCCCCTCAGAGAAGGTATGAACACCCTGCCCCTCAGAGAAGGTATGAACACCCTGCCCCTCAGAGAAGGTATGAACACCCTGCCCCTCAGAGAAGGTATGAACACCCTGCCCCTCAAAGAAGGTATGAACACCCTGCCCCTCAGAGAAGGTATGAACACCCTGCCCCTCAGAGAAGGTATGAACACCCTGCCCCTCAGAGAAGGTATGAACACCCTGCCCCTCAAAGAAGGTATGAACACCCTGCCCCTCAGAGAAGGTATGAACACCCTGCCCCTCAAAGAAGGTATGAACACCCTGCCCCTCAAAGAAGGTATGAACACCCTGCCCCTCAGAGAAGGTATGAACACCCTGTCCCTCAGAGAAGGTATGAACACCCTTCCCCTCAAAGAAGGTATGAACACCCTGCCCCTCAAAGAGAATAACTTCCAAAGAAACACTGTAAGTGCAACTGTCACAACTGTTTCCTGGAACATCAAAACTATTGCATGTCTGTAAAACGTAGTTACTCACCCAAAACATTTAATTCATGCTTCAAACCTAGTGTTACGGTCCCTGGACGTAATGTGTAATTTCTTTCATTATTTATTTGATTTTGTGATGTGACTTGTTATTGTGCAGTTCGTTCTCTCTCTCTCTCTCTCTCTCTCTCTCTCTCTCTCTCTCTCTCTCTCTCTCTCTCTCTCTCTCTCTCTCTCTCTCTCTCTCTCTCTCTCTCTCTCTCTCTCTCCCTCTCCTTCTGTGCAGGCTTGATTGGGCTCAGCTGTGGCAGATCACGTTGATGAGCGGGAGTGTTGATATGCTGAGAAAGACGGCAATGCAGGAGAGCTTCTTGGGCGTGTGTCGTTCTGTCCCTCATCTCCTGCCCCAGACATTTAGTTTATTATTGGAGCTGTAAATGTTGGTGTGTGGTTCGTTCAGTGAGGGTTCCCTGTGTGGGGTTTTCACCGTCAAATTATGAGGACATCTGTCTTGTTACTTTGGTATCATATGTTTCTCTTTTGGATTATATTTAATTTATATTTTCTTGTTTATTTAAGCTGTTACTGATTTATGTCATTAGGTTGATGTTTAATTCGTTTTTTTTGGAAGCCGTAGGGAGGAGGTTGCCATTCTTGTTTTTCTTTTCTCCTGTCTATTGTCAGTTAGGGCGTAAGGGAAGGCTTGTACTTTCTTTGGGGTTTTTCTTTTGTTAGGTAAATTACATTTAATTCCCTTTTAGTTAAAACCATTTTTGTTTGTTATTTTGGCTTGAACCACTCCTGAAGATTCCCGCTTCCTGTTATTCATGATCCCTGTGTTAATAAAAAGCTTACTTTTGACACTATTTCGTTTTGTAGTATGTGAATGTGAGCTGGGACAGGAGAAGGGATAAATGTATCAATTCAATTGATGCTTTGTTTGTCATCGGTATTCCTAACCCTAGATGGGGAGGTCGTGACACTAGTTATTGTGTCAATGCATTGGCCAATGACGCCAAAATAAAAAGTGTTTTTGTCATCGTGTGAGTCACACTGGTCAAAATGTTTAGATGCTTTTTCACCATCAAAATATTTGTTGTATTCAAATGTCATGTTTTTTTCTACTTTTTTGTTGGCTCTAACTGCTTTCTATTCTGTACAAGAATGTCAGTTTTGTCTGTGTAAATGCAGATTCAGAGAGTAGGTAAAAATTGACTGGGAAAAGTCAACACTGTAGTACACAAAAATAAAATTAACATTTGTATTTATACAGTACATTTATTTTTGCAGCCATGGTGTATGTAAACTGAAAATTCTCAGTTGCTTATTCATTTTACACACTCTGTTATGTCTTTCTCTGTCTGACAGATTTTGATCACTGAATGGATCATTTTGCATGTGATGGCTCACATGATGAAAGAATGTTTAGAAGTTGTGAAGAGTTTGACAATTTCACTGAGAATCAACTCATCAGTTTTGATCAACAAGCAATGTGCATTTATCATTGTGCAAATTGTAGACAACTGTAGGCTACTTACTCTTTTGCACATATGCCAAAGCACATGCAATATGCTTAAATCAATAAGAAATTCAAATCTGATGTGAACAAGAAACATCTCGGTTACGTATGTAACCCTTGTTCCCTGAGTTGGGAACGGAGACGTTACATTGTGACGACGAATGGGGGTTTCGCTTAGTCAGCTTTATGGTTTCATTGATGGTAGGTCTATGCTAATTCAATGAATATTCATTGTCTTATCTTCATCTTTAAAATAATAATACAAAAACTGGCAATAGGAATAAAACATTTTAACAAATGTACATTTAAAAAAATTTAACTCTCCTGTGGATGGATTTTTTTTTTTTTTTTTTTTTTTGCACATTTTGCGCTCAGACAAAATATGACAATGATTCAGATAACCGGAATGATCAGACGAATACATTACAGTTTGCATATAGATGATATACAAATATTTTTGATTCATTCACTAAATTGTATGAGTGTTTTTTATGACAATCAAACATTTATTATTACAGACTCAGGGTCCAATTTTTAAAACACACCCAACATACAACAACACAACAACAATAAAAAACAAACAAAAAAACATCAATGCATTACAAAAATACCAAAAGAGTACCAGTGTTTCCACAATTTAGACTGATGTGGTGTAGTGCTGCTAAACCTTATATTTGATAGACCCATCATTATCTCGTTTTTAGAATCATTAAGTCGGCAGATAAATTTGTACATAAGATTCCGTAACACAGTTTTAAATGTGTTAACTCCCACACTTACAAACATCTCACTTGCACTCTGCCATCTAGGTCTCCTTAATAAAATGATCATTGCGTCATTGTATGCTACTTGAAGCCTCTGTAAGCTAGATTTTCTATGATTTGTTCACAACTGGGCAGTATAAAGTGGTTTACAATGTGGTGTACAATATGCTTTAAACAGTGATGTCTTCACTTTGTCTGAACATGAGCTAAACACAAAATTATATAAGCCGGCACAACATGCGATGTTGCCATTCAATGTCCGCAAGACAGGGGAGCCTAGATATAGGTCGGTAATTATCCAGATTTACTGTCACCTCCCTAATGTAAAGGCAGAACAAAAGCTGCTTTCCACACCTTTGGGATAATTCCTGTAATTAATGATAAATTGAAGATATGAGTCACAGAACCAGCAATGATGTGTGCAGCAGACTTTAGTAAATAAGGATCTAAGTTATCAGCACCTAGGGATTTTTTTGTATCTAAGGCACTGATGGCAGCTAAGACCTCTCTCTCTGTGAATAATTTGAAACTAAAAAACTGGTTATTATTTTCATGTTTTTCATGGGGAGCTAAGTTTGGTGAACAGGGTGAAAAGTCATTTAACTGGCCAAGGTCATATTGTCCACATTTTTGTTCAAATAAATACCCTGCAGAAAAAAAATGTTTGTTAAAAGCATCACATATATCATTTTTCTCACTTAAAATACCGGCGTCTAAAGTAATTTGCTTCGGCATAGAAACAATAGAATTTCCCCGTTTCAGTGAGTTAACGGTTTTCCAGAATTTAAAAGGATCACCAGCAGAATCAGTCATAGCACTGATGAAGTAGTTCGATTTTGCCTTTTTTACAGCTGCAGTACATTTATTTCTCAATTGTCTGAAAATGAGCCAATCAGCTGGGATATCTGTTTTCCTTGCAGATGACCAAGCCTGATTCTTTAGCCGGAAAAGATAAGATAATTCTGGAGAGAACCAAGAATTTGTACGATTTTTTATACGATAATTCTTAAAAGGGCATGCTTGTCTGAAATATGGTTAAAAATACGAGAGAAATGAGCAAGGGCTAACTCTGAGTCCAGAATACTGATAGTGGATAAAAGCTCAGAGTGATACAAATGTAAGTTAAAAGCTTGCTGTGAGAAGTGTTTAAAATTTCTCTTACAGATAATACGAGGGTCTGGATATTTGAGACTAGTGTTTCTTATACAGGCAATTGGACAACGATCACTGATAATATTTGCAAAAATCCCACTGGCTATATATTTATGGGGGGTATTAGTTATAATAATGTCTAACAGAGATGATTTTTCCGGATTTTTTACATTAGGACGAGTTGGATAATTAATCAGCTGTGTTAGATTTAGCTCAGTACAAATGTAAAGTCTATCAGATATAGGAGACAGCCAATCAAGGTTAAAATCTCCTAAAATCAATAATTCCGATTTTGCATAAATAGAGAGTACATCAAAAAGCTTAGTTAAAGTGCAATGAGGGGCTGAAGGAGGGCGATATACCCCTGCAAGAGTTAAATGAACGTTGTTACCAAATACCACATTTAAAACTAAACATTCATATTGCTTAGGGACAGAGGTAGACAATAACACCAAAACATTTCAGCAACATTTTACATAAATTACAATTCCTCCTCCTTTACATACTCTGTCTACTCTAAACATATTGTAGCCAGTTAACTGTACATCAGAATCAGGCACAGAGTCACTCAACCACGATTCAGATAGAATTAAAATGTCAACATTAGATTGTGAGACTAGTTCAATTAGGTCTAACTTTTGAATCAGGCTTCGGACATTTAAATGAATTATTCCCAGCCCCCCACAACGGGAGATCATGTCAGAGGGGGCCTCCAAAGTAACTTTAGGGTCTGGAATAAAAGTCTGATTTGGCACTGTTGAGCCGTTTCCAGCGATCAGTGGTATAATGATTAAATTATTTCGGTAACACTTTAGAATACTGTATCTTACTTACTGCATAACTAATAAGGAATTATTGAAGAACTAATAGGTAATTCTTCATTAACTACTTCTTCACTACTGTTAACTACTAAGGAAGATGTGTTAACTAATCAGTATGTAATATAATTTTATGATTGTGTTAAGTAACAGTTAGTTAATCAATAACTTATTAATTATGTCATATCTCCTGAAGAACTACTATTAATTATCTACTAATTAAGGTTCAAGAAAAATAACTAAGAAGTAACTAATGAACAGTCATACAAAACTACATTGAGTTGTGACCTTCCTTATTTACTAATGTTATTAATAGAAGAAAATACAATTTTAACAAATGCATATAAATGTTAAAGAGGTTTTGGCCTATGTGGTTTTGTGAGTGTGTTCTGTAAGAAATCAACTTCAGAAAGGAACCCCACTCAAGTGCCTTGCCTTAACTAATCAGATTAGTTTTTATATTGTATATATAGTACTGTGTGTGTCTGTATTGCTTAGCATAGAATGCCATTGAGTAAATTCATGTATTTGAAGCAACAACTGAGGGAAACTGAACATGTAGGGAACTTATTAGTAATTAATAAATAGTAGTTAGATAATTCTTCAGGAATTACTCAGAATCTGAAACAGTATTCTAAAGTGAAAATATAGGGAACCCATTAGTAATTAATAAAGAATTACCAAATAATTATCCAGGAATTAGCCTACTTATAACCGGAAACAGGATTCTAAATGTGAAAATATAGGGAACCTATTAGTAATTAATAAATAATTATTAGATAATTCTTCAGGAATTACTTAGAACCTGAGACAGTATTCTAAAGTGAAAATATAGGGAACCCATTAGTAATTAATAAAGAATTACCACATACTTCCCACTCAAATCGAACTTACTGTTAAAAAAAAAACACTATTAACGTAATCATCTTAACCTTTGTAAAATACATGACAATGACTTGTTTAGGTTACATGATATCTTAATTTATTTCAGATAAGGATATTTCTTAATACAGCTTATTTTATTTAGTTTTTGTCACGGTTAATCGATCTGTGTGTTCATTTTGCGTATCTGAAAACTCTTGGAACTCAGATAAAAACTATTCCAAGTGTAATCACCCGGTCTCTGTTCTCCACTTATCTTTCTTATTAGTGCTGAATGACTAAAACTGTCTAAAAAACTAAAAAATATTGTTCAGTGCTTTTTACTTTTTAAGTACTTTAAAAATTAATTACATTTGTACTTTTAAGGTTAATTTGAAAATGAATAGGCCTAATTATAATTTTACTTAAGTCATATTTTATTGGGGTATCCATACTTTTATTCAAGTTCTTGATTTGTGTATTTCATCCACCACTCCACTGAAAAAAACCTGGATTATTGTAGTACTGGTAACTACTGTATATGACTGTTCATTAGTAGTTACTTCAAAGTTATTTTTCTTGAACCTTAATTAGTAGATAATTAATAGTAGTTCTTCAGGATATATGACATAATTCATAAGTTATTGATTAACTAACTGATACTTAACACAATCATAAAATTCTATTACATACTGATTAGTTAACACATCTTCCTTAGTAGTTAACAGTAGTGAAGAAGTGGTTAATGAAGAATTACCTATTAGTTCTTCAATAATTCCTTATTAGTTATGCAGTAAGTAAGATACAGTATTCTAAAGTGTTACCATTATTTCTAACAACACCTCTCTGAGTGCTAGTGTTAGAATTAAAACGATGATTGAGCAACAGAGTAGGAATTGCAAAATAAATCGGAGTTTGCTCTGTTAGTGGATTTGATGATACAAATAGTCAGAGGCGGACAGAGTACACAGCTTCATTACTTGAGTAAAAGTACAGATACCCCTTGCTAAATTTTACTCAAGTACAAGTAAAAGTACTACAGTCAGATGTCTACTTAAGTAAAAGTACTGAAGTACTTGTTTTTAAAAGTACTTGAGTATCAAGAGTACAAGAGTACATTTTCTAAATATTGCATTACTACTGCCACAGTGCTTACATTTATGTACAGAAACGTCCTACATGGAGTTATGAAAAATGTTAATGTTAATCATTTAGTGCACTTTTCTGTAGCTAGAATCTAGCTTAGTTTATTTCAATGTATGTACCTTGACATGCTACCGCAAGTTAGAGGATGAATTTTTGTAGGCGGTGATGAAGTTCTGTTTTGGTAAACACAGCAAACACTTGAAGTGAAAACTATCATTAACTTGTTCAGAAAATTGAAATAGTCTGGCGAGGTGGGGCCACGGGTTGGCACATTCCTGGGATGGACCTGCTGCGTCTTCATCCATTGTTTTGTCCATGGTTTCGTCTCTTATCTAAATCTGACCATGGAGTTGACTTTGGCGGAAAGCTGAAGGTGATTGCTGATAGGCTGTCCCAATCAGTGGCGCCTGCACAATCCAATCACGTTTGAGAGGGAAACAACAAATTGAGGGTTTCCGAGATTTTTCTTTTTTCCTTTTTTTTTTTTTTTTTTTGAAGTAGTAACGGGTACTCACGGTTATGGATAGACATGTAGTGGAGTAAAGAGTACAATATTTGCCTCTCAAATGTACTTGAGTAAAGTGATACCCAAAAATGATACTCGAGTAAAGTACAGATCCCTCAAAATTGTACTTAAGTACTGTACTCAAGTAAATGTACTCCGTTACTGTCCGGCTCTGCAAATAGTGATACTGGGGGAGGAGTATTAATCATAGTCAAATTTGGGAGCGAACAACCCCAAGAAACAACAGAAGGAAAACAGCGTCAAGTGGGCTTAATCAATGTTCTACCAGAAGCAAGAGTGAGAGACATGTTTGTGGCAAGGATACTGGCACCATACCTGTTTGGATGTAGACCATCACGAAAAAACAGTTCTGGCCGGTTTGTGAACGCAGCAAAGTTGTCCACGAACGGAATTCCCAATGAGCAGCAATAGCCTTTAAGCCAGATGTGTAGCTGACGTACACGGCTAAAAACAATATCTGTGTAGCGGGGTGATGGGAAAGACCCAGATATAGCGCACTGCTTCCCAGTGTCCAGAAGTGTATTTATCAATGATTTAAAATCGTCTCTCAGTTTCTCAGACTGTTGGAGTTTGATGTCGTTAGACCCAATGTGAACAATGACAGTAGATGCAGAGGAATGCTTATTAATGATTAGCGGTAGCTTGGAATTTAGGTCAACTACCCTAGCTCCCGGATAACAAAAGGTTTCAGCGTTCCGGATAGAAACATGATGGACCATGGATGAACCCACCACAAGAGTGGAAGGACTACGGATGGGTTTGTTGACTGAAAGCAACGGCCTCTCCCGGGTGATCTGCCGGCTAGTAATGGAAACCGCCGGCTTTACGGGGGGCGAAGGCCGCTTTGGATTGCATCTGGGCACTTTTACTTGAGAATATGACGGCCGGAGTGAAGATGTAGATTGGGGAATGTGCACAGTGTGGATAGATGCTTCTTCCAGATTTTCCAGGACCTTATATCTCTTCTCCAGTTGCAGGACTGCTGATGTATTTGTTGGACTAGGTTTTCTTGAGCGCTTAGCACCGCGAACCGTAATCCATTCATCCTGCGGTGGAACCGAAGGAGTGGAGGAAATAAAGGCCTTAGGTTTAGCACCAAGCCTAGGCCATGGATCGTTAGTGGAGACCGAATTACGTTTCTGCAGGACAGGCTCACCAGAAATGGGAGAACGGAGCCATGGGCAGGTGGTGTCGCTTTCCATCATGTTGGATTTAGTTTGTGCAAACCAGGTATCTAAGAGTTCTTCGTCCTCCCTGATGCCATGAAGAACCGTAACTCTCCCCTACAATTCTGCGACCCTCTGGCTCAGCAACTGGCAGGTGTTACATCCCGGGGTGAGCGAGGCCATAAAAAAAACGGTGGTTTTGGGCCCAAGGGCTAACAGCTAACAACAGTATGTTTTACCCCAAAGCCTGCTTCAAGTGAGTTTATAATTTAAAATATAAATAAAATGTATTAACTACAAAGCAATAAGGCAAAAAAGCAATAGTTCAACTAGTTCAACTAAAATAGTTAAAAAAATAGCAATAGTTCAACAAAAAGCAATAGTTCAAAAGCAATAGTTCAACAATATAAAATATCATGCTCAAGACCATAAACAGAACATATGGTTAGAAGCTGTTGGAGACCAGCACTACTAGGGCTAAAAACCACAAGATCATCTGCATACTTAACACTCTGGGGACCAAGCTGTTTTTGGGGCCCTTGAGATGTTCTGACATGCCTTGACATTTGTGCTTTTTTCAGTTATTTATAAACATGTTAATGGCAAAGGTGTAAATTCACTCTATATAGCACAAACAGGGCTACCATAATATGCGAGCAACGTGTATGTAGATGTTTGTATTTTTAAGAGAATAATGTTTATGCGTGGTTATTGGAAAAAATTAAAATGAAAGTTGCTGAATTAAGACCACAAACCACATATTAAATATGTGTCCACAAGACTTTTAACTAATGGATGTTGTCACTTTGAGTTCTAGCTTCAAAATTATGTAAAAATAGTCTTGCTTTATCGTTCACAAAAAAAAAAAAATACATTGATTTAAATGGTGTAAAACAGGTTTTGCTTGGAAAGCCAATATGCGAGGGGGAGGAGTAGTTTACACCTTAGATTGCATAATCTCTGCATAATCTCCCCACCCACTCTGCATAATGACTCTGCATAATTAGCCATTCATTCAGGTGTGACACTGACTGAGCCACAATGCAAGGACAAAAGATGTATTTAGAAGAAGACTTATATTGACCATTTAAGATTTCGCTTACATTTCTCTTGTAAATATGTATTGCTATTTTATTAAAAATGTTACAATTACAACAATAATTACAATTTCAACAATATTTCAAGTGTACACTTTCTTTGTGAAAAAAAAAAGAAAAAAGATTATAGGCCTACATTTTATCATATGTATTCATTAGTTTGAATATAGCCAACATTGGAACATCTAACATCTTAGTCTATGAATTTATTTTTGACAAAAATAGTATTTTTTTTTGCAGTTTAATACGTTGCTTATACAAATACATTTTTTTTAACATATTCCAGTGGATTTTTACTCATCTCAGTAGGCTATAGCAAAGCAGTTTATTCTTTCACACACAGACGCGCGATTCATATTTAGGCTAAACAGTCTTTACAAATATGTACCCTTCATTCATCTCACAGAAAGGCGAGTCATATTATAGAAATGCGATTCATCTTTTTGCGGTTTGCATAGGCCTACACTAACGTTATTCCATAACGTTATTCCACATGTGAGAAAAGAAAACACCCTACCTCACTCAGCGGGATCTGCTCCTCATTTCAGGAGATATTGCTCCTCATATCAGCACTGTTCTGAGGAATCTTTTCTCCATAAGGTAGGCTATATTATGCCTCACTCGATCGCGACGCGCTTTGTTTACAGCTGATGTGGGCGTTTCACAGATCTTCAATAGTTCTCAGAATTTGCGTTTGAATAGCACGCGCTCTCCGGGGAGTGGTCACATTACTGTGAATGAGCTCGTAATGAGCTCGACTGGAGTCGCTCTCTTTTTATACAGATTACAGAAGCTGAGAATATTTGTTTTTTATATAAGTTACTTCATTTAACAGATGCGATCTCAAGCTTTATGCCTGTGGGTCTGTTTGCCTGTTTGACTGAATTTTCGCGGAGTTATAGATCATTTTCGAACGCGTTTCAAATGGGAGTTCACGGACAGAGAGAAGGCAGAAATCGCATCATGTTAATTTTTCTTTATTTGTCAAAAAGCAAAACACTTTATTTTTATTGTGAGTATACAGAAAAAAAATAGAAACTGAACAGGATCGATTGATGTATATTACACGAAAATGAAAGATCAAAATTAACAGAGCATTTGGTGTTTATTTTCATTGCTAAAAAAAAAAAAAACCGAGCAAAACGCGCGGGCGCGTTTGTGGTCCCCAGAGGGTTAATGTGGTTCACGTTGCTAACTGGATGTGCAGTTTTCCCCAGAGTACTTCATCCAAACTACCTCCAGTTCCTCGACAAGGTGTGAACTACCTATGTCTATAACTAGTCAATGCAAATTCCTATTGTAAGCTAATTCCCCACATTGGGGGATGTTTTGTCTTGGTCTAGGTATTTAAAGAAATGTTTAGCGATCTGTAGTCAGACCAGCCCGTAATGCTGAATTTCCTCGGACGCTCAGCATTGTGTATTTTTTCAGGTCAGGTATGCATCTTTTACTCTTGTCTGCCTTGCTGCTGAGTGGGTTGATCTAGTACTGTTGAACTTGTTAAAATCAAGTTTTGTGAAAGAATGCCAACCGCCAAACGAAGGCTGTTTTCCAATGATCCTCTGAATTGAGACAACCTTTGATGGGGTAGTTGACGTGACGTTGTCATGATAATAATGGCAAGGAAGCAATTGCAAGTAAAACTCTTCTTTATTGACAATTGTAGATAGGATACAGACACGAACACGGGGTGTGGCACAGGGACCTCGATGGCCAACAGGGTGCAGGTGGAATGGTCAGAAGAGATGAAGTGATGATGATGACGGTGAATAATACAGAACACGGAGCCAAAGACAAGACAGGAACAGGAACGAGACTCACGAACTGGACGCCAACCGGGATCAGGAACAACACACACGAAAACACCAAACAACGATCTGACAAAGGAGAGGACACAACGGTGAGTATAAAAAGGTATCGTGGATGAGCTGCAGCTGGTGTCTGAGAGTGAGACCAGCTGCGCGCTGATCAGTGCTGATGGGCTGGTCACGCCCCCTACTCACACACCCACACACGTATAACAACAAAGACACGAGACAAGAAGGAAACAGTGAATTCATGAACCGTGACGGTACCCCCCCCCCCCTCCTAGGAACGCCTCCTGGCATTCCCAGACTCCCTTACCTGGCGATTGTAATCATCGATAAGGGAGTGATCCAGGATATCCCTAGCAGGTACCCAACTTCTCTCCTCCGGACCGTAACCTTCCCAGTCCACCAAGTACTGGACTCCGTGTCCCCTCCGTCTTGAGTCCAGAATACGATTAACCGAATATGATAGTTCCCCATCTACGAGTCGCGGCGGTGGAGGAACCGGGGCTGGCGGATTAATGCGAGAATAAAACACGGGCTTGACTTTGGACACATGGAACACGGGATGAATTCTCCTGTACGCAGGAGGAAGGTTAAGGCGGACTGCCACCGGACTAACGATCTTGGTGACAGAGAACGGGCCAATAAATTTGGGAGCAAGCTTATTCGAAACGGATCGGAGAGGAATGTTCTTCGTTGAAAGCCACACTTTGGAACCGACAACGTATACGGGAGGTCTAGACCGGTGGCGATCGGCCTTGGCCTTGGTGCGCGCCCCCACTTGGAGTAAAGTCTCACGGGCTCTAGTCCAAGTGCGGTGACACCTCTGGACGAATGCGTGAGCGGAGGGGACCGCGACTTCGGATTCCATACTGGGAAAAATAGGTGGCTGGTAACCTACACCACACCCGTGGATGACACTGGTAACGTATTGTGGGCGTACTCCAACATTGACAGTTGCTGACTCCATGAGGAAGGATTCTTGGAAACCAAACATCGCAACACCCTCTCCAAATCTTGGTTGGCTCTCTCAGTTTGACCATTGCTCTTGGGATGAAACCCTGAGGACAGACTGACAGTCGCCCCCAGTAACCTACAAAACTCTCGCCAAAATTTGGACACAAATTGGGGTCCTCTGTCGGAAACCACGTCTATCGGGAGGCCATGTAAGTGAAAGACGTGGTTAACGACGGTCAACGCTGTCTCCTTGGCTGAGGGTAATTTGGGCAAGGGGATGAAATGAGCCGCCTTCGAGAACCGGTCCACCACGGTCAAAACTACCGTGTACCCCTGAGAGGGTGGGAGGGCGGTAATAAAATCTAGCGCTATATGGGACCAGGGTCTCAAAGGGACAGGCAGCGGTTGAAGTAACCCATCAGGGGGTCGATTGGAAGTCTTACCAGTGGCACAAACTGAGCAAGCCAAAACAAAACTGTGAATGTTGCGAGCCATTAGTGGCCACCAAAATCGTTGCTTGACTAAAAATTTAGTACGACTGACTCCTGGATGACAAGCCACATTGGAGCAATGCCCCCACTGAATGACGCCTGACCGTAATCCCTCCGGCACAAATAAACGGTTCGGTGGACAACCGGACGGAGGCATTACCCCTTCTAAGGCCGTCTTGACCTTCGATTCGAGCTCCCATGTGAGTGTGGAGACAAATAGGGTCTCGGGTAAAATGCACTCGGGAGTAGACGGGCGTTCGGAACGATCAAAAATGCGCGATAAAGAGTCGGGTTTGACATTTTTGGAACCCGGGCGGTACGAGAGAGAAAAATCAAAACGACCGAAAAAAAGTGCCCACCGAGCCTGCCTGGAGTTCAATCTTTTAGCGGTTCTAATATATTCCAGATTCTTGTGATCGGTCCAGACAATAAAAGGTACCCCTGACCCCTCTAACCAGTGACGCCACTCCTCCAATGCTAGCTTGACTGCCAACAACTCTCTGTTACCAATATCATAATTACGTTCGGCAGGAGATAAACTGCACCTACCCCCACCTCTGACGCATCGACCTCCACCACGAACTGCCATGAAGAGTCAGGGGTGACCAGGATGGGGGCTGAAACAAAGCGGCCTTTGAGTTTGGCAAACGCAGCCTCGGCTGCGTCTGACCACCTGAACGGAGTTCTGGAGGAGGTCAAGGCGGTCAGAGGTGCGGCTAGTTGGCTGAAATTGCGAATGAAACGCCAGTAGAAGTTGGCGAACCCCAGAAACCTCTGTAGGGCCTTACGGGAATCTGGACTTGGCCACTCCACCACAGCCTTAACCTTCTCAGGATCCATACGTACTCCCTCAGACGAAACGATGTACCCTAGGAAAGGAACAGACTGTGCATGAAAAGCGCATTTCTCCGCCTTGACTAAAAGCCCATTCTCTAGCAACCTCTGAAGCACTCGTCTGACGTGCTGCACATGTTCCTGGAGAGAAGAGGAAAAAATCAATATGTCATCCAGGTAGACATATATGAACTGATCGACCATATCTCGCAGCACGTCATTGACGAGTGCCTGGAAGACTGCTGGGGAGTTCGATAATCCGAACGGCATTCAAAGTGCCCCTTGGGGGTATTAAAAGCGGTCTTCCACTCATCCCCTTTCCTGATGCGGACCAAATGATAAGCATTACGTAAATCCAATTTTGTGAAGACCGACGCTCCCTGCAACCTCTCGAAGGCTGAAGACATCAACGGCAAAGGATAAGTATTCTTTACCGTGATGCTGTTCAACCCTCGGTAATCAATACAAGGTCGCAGAGATCCATCCTTCTTCCCCACAAAAAAGAACCCCGCCCCCGCTGGAGAAGAGGAAGGGCGGATGAACCCCGCTGCTAGAGAATCAGAAATATATTTCTCCATAGCCTCCCTTTCAGGAACAGAAAGCGAATATAATTTGCCCTTAGGCGGAGACTTACCTGGCAGTAAATCTATGGCACAGTCATAGGGACGATGCGGAGGAAGAGAAGCAGCACGAGACTTACTGAACACTTCCTTCAGGTCGAGGTACTCTGCGGGCATGTTAGACAAATCCACTGTCTCCTCCTGAAACACAGAAACAGAAACAGACGGACAGGCAGACACAAGACAAGACTCATGACATTGACTGCTCCATGACACAACAGCACCCTGCTGCCAGTCCACACGGGGGTTATGTTGTATGAGCCAAGGGTGACCGAGAACGATGGGTGCAAGAGATGAGTCCATGATGTAGAATGAAAGTCTTTCAGTGTGATTGCCAGACGTGACGAGAGTGATGGTTTCAGTGGTGAATTCGATGGTGGGGAGATCTTGACCGTTAAGTGCCCGAACTGAGATCTTGTGTGTGAGGGGTTTGATCAGATCGCGTTTTGTCCAAAAATACTCCTATAACTGTTCACATTTTGTAAATAATGAATCGATTTTGTAGAATGTGTTTACCTTAACTATTACAGACCTGGGGCCTCATGTACAAAGACTTGCATTGAATTCATACTAAAACATTGCGTAAGGATAAAGCTGTAAATGTGCGTACGCACAAAAAAAAACAGATGTATGAATCTCTGCGTACGAAGGATCCCACGCATATTCTCTTTGTACATCCCAATTAAATTGAGCGCACATGCACGAGCACAACGCCCCACGTCAATTATTTTATAAATTGCAAATTAATAGCAATGCTTCCCTCAGGTGGTTGTGCGATAGACTTGTAGAACAATTCGTTGTGTAATGTTTGCAAAAGCCTGTAAGAGTCGCCAACGGACAAAAACAATGAGAAATGTACGTATGCCAGACATGAAATTGGTGTGGAGGAACGCACATTCTCGCGTTATTTTCACTGTTAGTACATCCGACCGTGAGCGTATTGGGGCCAAAACTGTTTAATGTGTATATAAATTATATTTTTAATACATCCAAAGTACTGAAACTCATACTATTTGTAGACGACAAAAAATATTTTCTACAGTAGTAACGATTATAATGAGCTCATAAATATGGTAAACAGGGAACTAAATATAATAAAAAAGTGGATGGACACAAATAAATTCTCCTTGAATATAAATAAAACTAAGATAATTGTGTTCGGTAATCGCAATAAAATGTCTGAACAAAGAATAAGTATTGATGGTACCCAAATTGAAATTGTAAGTGAGAATACATTTTTGGGAGTAATAATTGTAAAAATTGTCTTGGAAACCTCATGTCAGACACATAAAAACAAAAATCTCCAAAAGCCTCTCAATTATAAATAAAGCAAAACTATACCTTGATGAAAATGCACTCCGTAATTTATACTGCACCCTGGTACTACCATACCTTATGTTTTGTGTTGAAGTGTGGGGAAATAATTACCAGAACACAATAAATCCTCTGATCATATTACAGAAAAGAGCTGTGAGGATCATTCATAAGGTTGGTTTTCTAGAACATACTCATAATTTGTTTACGCAGTCAAAGTTGTTAAAATTTGATGATCTTGTAAAATATAATACATCAATAGAAAAGAAGGTTCTCTGCGCTTCTGTAATCCACAAACAATCCGGTGCAACCAGGGCAGGACAAAACAAACCAGACAAAAGGAATCGCCGGTGCAGCACAGATGTCTACTAATTAAAATATTTATTTAAGGTACATAACAATGAATGACTAACGTTTCGATGTAAAGTTACATCTTCATCAGAGTCCTTGGAGAGAATGAGCAATGAAGCCATTAATAAGGATCATCAACAGGTGTGATTAAGGCCACCCAAAAATACACCCCTTTATCGGGCGAGGAACCATATTTGGTAACTTAATCGCGCATTCAAACTGAGTCTCCCCTGCCTGTTTGCGTTGTCATATGAGCGCATAGATTTCTCCTAGCCAATCAGCGAAGATCAGGCTACGTCACTGATAGTCACATGATGGCATCTGACCAATCAGAAGTTGCGCGGAGCATTTCAAACTTCAGTGTCGTTCCGGATATTGGAAAGTGAGGTTATGCGCTACTACCTACTCCCACATCAGCGCTAATAACTTCAAAACAAAAAATTGTGAGTTGATGAAACTCACACATTCTATGGTTGAATAGTTGTGCAACATGTTGAGATCGGTTTTGTTTGCATAGATTTCTTGAAAGTATTGACATTTGTGTCATGAAAAATGGTGAGACCATATTTGATCATACGCCCTGTTCACGTAAGATTAGCAAATGTCCATATTTAGACATACGCCCTATGCGTATAGAAAAGTCATACTAGGGTATTTTTTCTACAAATAATGCATTATAACCACAGTCTATGATTATAACGTAGGACAATAGTATTTACTAGTGCATTGGATGTTATCACAGGTTTGAATAACATTATAAAGTGATCCAGTGGGAAACGTAACACATTTATAGACATTTTATATTGCTATAGATATTGAAATATGTGTGGTTTTGGTCAGTTTTATGACCTTTATAACAGTTTTTAATACTTATAATGATATTTTGCACTTCTTATTATATATTTACCCTTTATGTGTAAGTTTTATGCCCTTGAAACAGTTTTTATCATAGTTAAATGCCATGTATTGGTGTTTTTTTTTTTACTGTGAGACTTATTACTGCTAAAATAAGTGGTACCACCAGTACTTGACCATACCAAAGATCAGTAGTACAGATCTTTTATAAATGTATACATTTATTTATAACATTTATAAATGCACAAATGTGCATTTATAAAATATGAATCATATTAGATGTTCTTAGGAGCACAAACCATAAATGAATACCCTATTCATTAATTTAATGAATGTTCCTAATAATAATTTAATTTAAAATGTTCCTAATAATAATTTAAAATGTTACTAAATAAATATTTTTATGTTTGTAACAAGTTTATGTGTTTTTATTATATTTTTATATATACACTTTTTAATGGAAAAACATTACCCTAGACTGGCGAGGAACCATATATGGTAACTTCATTGCCCTTGATTTCCAACCTAAAAAAATATTTTTTTTAAAAAACTCACAAATGTTTAGAAGTCTTATAATATCCTCCAATAACACTCTATGGTTGAAATTTAGAATTTCCAAGTATTTCAATGAGTGCCCTATAAAGGGCTAAACCAAGGTGTCACACTCATAAATCAATCATTAAAGGGCAAATACCCACATACAGATAATAATAATATATAAAAAAAAAAGTAATATAAAGTTCACAATACAATGGGAATAAAAGTATATTCATCTTAAATACTGTATTTTAATATGCTTAAGTGTTTAGAGAAAGCATGTTAAACTCAATTCTTCATTTAGACCTAAAGGTTCTCGAGTGTTAAGTGTATGTATCCAAAACGCTTCCCTGCATAGGAGTTTATTGATAATATCACCACCTCTGGGTGGAGGTATGATTTTCTCGATTCCCCAAAACTTCAAAGATGCAGGGGAACCATGATTGGCCTTATAGTGCCTCGCCATGGCATATGTTAAGTTCTGGGTACGAATTGCTGTTTTGTGTTCAGCTATCCTTAGTTTAAGTTGACGTTTTGTTTGACCTATGTACACCACTCCACAGGGACACTTTAGAAGGTATACTACGTGAGTACTGTTACAGTTGATAAATTAAGAAATAGAATATTTCTTACCAGTACGGGGATGTGAAAAATCTTTCGCATTGGTCGAATTGGAGCATTGCGCACAGTTGCCACATTTATAGAAACCCAGAGGTGGGCTGGGAAGCCAAGTAGTAGAAGGTGGGATAATCATATCTGAGTGAACCAATCGGTCACGAATGTTGCGGGCGCGTCTGAAAAATGAACCTGGGCGGCTCAGCGCAGATGTCTTTAAGTGTCGGGTCACTGTTAAGAACGTGCCAATGTTTACGAATGATGTTCTTTATTCTTCCTGCTGCTGGAGTGTAGCTAGTTGAAAAAAATACTTTAGATGTCGTGTGAGGCTTAGGTTTTTTCTTTAACAATGAGGCACGGTCTGTATTAAAAGCCCTATCCCATGCTTTAGAAATATCAGATTTATCATAACCTCTTTGATCAAAAAGATGCGCTAGGTGGGCTGCTTTTGACATAAATTCACTTGTGGTACTACAATTTCTTCTGACTCGTAAGAACTGGCCCACTGGTATATTGCGAATCAGATGAGGCGAGTGATTACTGTCTGCTCTTAACAGGGTATTCCTGCTAAGAGGTTTACGGTAGATAGTAGATTGTAAGATATTATTTGCGTCCTTAGAAATGGTAAGGTCTCCATAGTAAAAGACAAATAATCTGTAGTAGAATTTACATAAGTCAAAAAATTATTTAACTCACTAGGTGTGCCCTTCCATATTAATAGAATATCGTCTATATATCTGCGCCAAAGTGATATTTTAGAATGGAACGGGTTATTTTCAGTATTCTGTATATATTTTTCTTCCCATAGACCCATCACCAAACAAGCATATGAGGGTGCAAACGAGGACCCCATTGCAGTCCCCTGAAGTTGTAAATCTTGTGAAAAGGGCATTATTCCACCCCTTTAAGTATTTTATTGAACATCAATAAGGGTAACAAAATAAAACATGTTGGAAACATGTTTATCACACACTGTCTTTTCACTGTATTATTTTAAAGATTGGAAACACAATGAATGAATTGTAAAACTAAACATTTATTATTATACTAAAACATTATTTTCAGGAACAGCTAATTTAATTTCTAAGTAAGTTGATATACATTTTTGATGTAAACTCTTGCCAAGGTTTTAAAGGTGCAAAGTAAATATTTATAATGTGTTAATCAAAACATAACGTATTAAACATACTGGAGACATGCATCGACTAGTTTTGTCGACTGTATAAGGTTTCAGCAGTTCTCACCAGTGCAGAACCCAGAACTGTTACTTTCGGACACGTTCGATACGGAGAACCGATGAGCGATCTTTAAGACATGTAAAACATCCACGTTTGCTCATCACCTGTAGCCTACAACAGGGTCCACTTTCAAAACGTAAATGTAAGAAACTTATCCAAGATGATTATGACGATGAGTACTATTATTTAACTGAAGTTATGATTACAAATGCCTTTATTTGATTTGAATGTATTTTTATAGAGATTCGAGATTATAGAATTGACGTCATTACGTGATGACGTAAAAGAACTGGTGAACCGGTTCATTGAAACAAACTGTCCGAAAGAACCGGTTCGCAGAAAAGAACCAGACGTCCCATCACTACTATAAATCGTGTTCCGGGGGCGGGGTTTATGTAAATTTTAGGGTTGGTGATGTCACCCGGGAGGAATGTCCTGTATTCCCAACCAGTCGTTTGTTGTAGTCATTAAAAAGCAATTTCTTTAAAAGCAAATATCTCCCTTTGCTTTGAACTTTGAGCATTGAGTTGTTTATGCTCAAACAGCAACATTACACACTAACTAAAGTTAGAAATAATAATTAATCACCCCTTTAAAAAAGAATGGCTTTTTGAATGTTGAGATTTATTTACAACACAACATAGTCCTAAGATACAAAAGACAAAAAGGCACATTATTGAGCACACTGATCTAAACTGAGAGACGTGAACAGTCACAGAATCAATAAAAAGGAACACTTCAGTACTCTACACTAGAGAAACATATATGGATTATCATATGTTACTTCAAATGTTATCATTCGTTATGACGTTATGAAATGAGATTGGAGTAAAAACATGCAGCCTAATGTTTGGCGTGTTTTCTTTCAAATTCACAGCGCAAGTGACCCAAACTTACAATGCTTTACGTTACTGTGACCACGTTAAATAAACATCTACGTTTGAACAGATATCCAAGAACACAGTATTTAAAGGGATACTCCACTTTAAAATGAAAATTATGTCATCATATACTCACCCTCATGTTGTTTCAAACCTGTATGAATTTCTTTCTTCTGCTGAACAGAAAGGAAGATATTTAGAAGAATATCAGTAACCAGACAGTTTCTGGTCTCATTGACTTCCATAGTATATTTTTTTCCTACTATGGAAGTCAATGAGACCAGAAACTGTCTGGTTACTGATATTCTTCTAAATATCTTCCTTGGAGTGGAGTGGAGTATCCCTTTAACAGTAAACACAGGTCTAAACATTAAAATATTCATCATGTTAGTGTAAACACTCATACTAGCCTACTTTTATATCATGCTGTGTTTTATATTATCAAGCTTTAAACATCCTCTTGTCCTACATGTAGATTAATTTAGCATTGAAAGGTTGCCTATCTGTCTATAGTTCATATTTCAACATGTTTCTGTTGATTTCATACATTTTAGTCTGACACCAGTTCAACAAGTGCAATGTAAAGTTTATGTAACAATAAAACGCTAAAAATCTTATCTTCAAATCGCATCTTCTTCTGAGGTAAATGCAGTGTAAACTCACAGTGTGAGTCTCGGGACTCTCAGCATTCACGGGCTGATCTGAGGTACAGAATCGCGCCGAAACCTTTGCTGCATTCCATTATATAGAAGCTCTTTCACATGGAAACATCTGCTAACAATGGAAATTTGCATTTACAGAACATAAACAGTGGCATAAACAGTCGCCTCGCTCGAACAATATAGTTTCTCACTTGGTCTCTTTGAAAAGAAATTTGTGAGGAGTTGTTTCCATCACTTTATATTTACTTTCCTCTCCTCTTTTTGCCTGATTTTAGTTTAAACACTGAACACGGCAGCATCACGAATCAATGATGCTTCTCTTCGGCGAATCCGCTCTCCCTCACAGACAATTAGTGTTTTGCAATGTTCCTACTCAACCAATCAATTAATGCAAATTGAGTGCATGAAATAATGCAGACGCAGTGCATGCGCACAATTGTAAAATAATAATTGCAGGATCTTCGAGGGCCCCTCACACACCCTATGAACTCTGTCACCTTTTCCCTCCGCTTATGAAGCCCCTGTTTATGTGTATGTTAATTAAAGTGTGATGGTACTTGTGTGTCAACTATTTTTGAGAAATAAATGTATTTGGTTCAGATTCCTAAAAATTTGGGGTCGAGTTTCAATGACCTTGTGAAAATGTGGGTCCCACAGCCAAACCAGTTGAGAAACCACTGGTATCAACATTAGTCTGAGTTTTCACCAGTGGAAGCATGTGTGACCGCTGGTGACCAATAATACATTCTTTTCTATATAACCGTTAGTTCAGATTTTACAGTGTATGTTGAAGAGGTCTGTGTGGAACAGGACAGCGATTGAGCGGTAAAGAGCCTTATAGAGGGATTCCAGTCTTAAATTCACCATGGCAACAACAACTCACTCGTCACATTACAAATGATCCTTACAAAACAAGAAGTTCTGTTTGTGAGGGTCTGATGGATTTCTCTCTAAATACACACACACATTTACCATAATGATTGTGTACAGGGTCAACACTTCAATATTTTGTATGACAGAAAATTCTTGAAAAGTGACATTTCACTGAACTACACATTCATCTTAGTTTAACTTTCACAACCTGCAAGGGGATTTAACTGAATTAGGAAACACTGACACCTAGAGGACATGTGAGAATAATAATAATAATAATAATACTGCAGTCTGAAAACACTCACTGATTTACTGACAGTTTTGACACATCTGTACTTTTGTCCTTCGTATGCTATACTGTACATTATGGAAAAAAGTAATGACTAACAGTTTTTATATTTTATAATTCCACACACCTCTGTGTCAGTTTTATGGTTTCATTGATGGTAGGTTTATGCTAATTCAATAAATATTCATTGTCTTATCTTCATCTTTAAAAGAATAATACAAAAACTGCCAACAGGAATAAAACATTTTAACACGTGTACATTTAAAATATTGAAACTCTCCTGCATTTTGCTGCATTATTCAGACAACAGTTATGATCAGATTAATTCATTACAATTGGCATATAGATGTGTTCATCTTTGAAACACTAATGACGTGATATTATGAATGAAATCTACAGTAAGAGAGATCTGTCAGGCTATGCAACTGTCACGATGTGGTTTTGTGTCCTGTCATGTTTAGTGGTTCCCTGTCTGTCTATTAGTCATCCCAGGTGTTTCCCATTAACCACGCCCCCTTGTTATCCTGTCTAGCTCGTTTACCCCTGTATTTAAGCCCTGTGTTTCAGCCCTGTCTTTGTGAGTTCTTGTTAGACTGTTTTTGTGTCTACAGTTACGCTGTCGTTCGGTTGTTCTGGTCCTGTGTTCTTGTCCTAGTTTGTTAAAGTTTAGAATCTAATTAATAAAGTGTGCTGCAACTGGATCTTGCTTCATCTGTGCCTCAACCAACACACACCTGAACGTAACAGCAACCACCACTTTGACATTTCAATAAAGTTCATTAAGAGATCCTAAAACTAATCCATATGAATTGAGCAGGTTATTCCAAATTTTCTGATGAGACTTGATCGCTTTATGTGATGAACAGATTGAATTTAGGCTTTTATTCACATATATTGATCAGCAAAACAAACCTCAACTAATGGTGACTTTATTAAATAATTAAAGGTGAGTTTCAAACATTGTATATTGTCCTTGTATATTGTCCCCACACTTCCGTTGTTAGTTTGAGCCTGTTTCTTGTGTTTATCTTTTATGTTTTTGGATTGCCTTTTGGATTATGACCTTTGCCTGGACTGGTTGTGAGTACGGATTACCCTATTAAAATACTGCATTTGGATCTTACCTTTCCCTGTGTGTGATCGTGACATAATCTTCTAAAGATGCGGCGCACTTGTTTCTCTGGTGCATAAGCTCTATAATGCTGTGATCCACAATAGGTAGAGGTGGTTTAAATAATTCTTAATCAGGATCAAACTCTTGCTCAAACATGTATGGCTGTATTTCCAGTTCATTATTCATAATCCTGAGTAATAATTACTATTACCATTGGATGAATTTTGTGTCAGTGGTTCTTCAGGTTGACATCCTCATAAGATTACTGTACTTCACTGAGACTCAACTCTTCATGGACAAAGTTCATTTTCTTGTCATTAAATATGAGCATTAAATAATGAATTTGACCAGAGCAGATTTGCCTGAAGTCTGATATACACCATCTTAAATTTACAACACAAACTTAACTCTTTTTCTCCAAACTACAGAGTTGAAAAGGTTCAGAATGAGCCAGTTCTTATTCTCAAACGTTCATCATCAAATTCATCTCCATGTTATTTGAAAGGTTTTTATCAAATATCATTCAGAATAGTTTGACTTTGTGTGAAATGTCAGTCTCTGCTGCCCTCTTCTGGTCAGTCAAATCATCAAACAAACTTTAAAAAAATATATATTCCAAAACTGGTAGGAACCTATTGACTGATAAATAATCACTACTAATTCCTTTCTATTTGTCTATCTTTTCCCCCATCATTTTCATAATTTGCTTCCAGTAATACATACAATAAAAAATAAGTTTGAAAACGCCTCGGTTATGCTAGCTTCCCGTTCCCTCTTCAGGGAACCAAGGATACAGTCGTAACGGAGGCGTTCCCTTTCAAGGGAACTCGCGCTACATTGATTGACGCTGTGGAAACATTTATACCCATGCCGCCATAATGACAAGTGCCTTGTTGGAGCGGCTCTGTGGACGTAAGCATCTAATGCCCTCAACAGATTATTTCTTTCCTGGTCTGGATCCTGGAATGGAGGAGGATAGAAGAACAAGAACTGATAAGAATGTAAATGTGTACCTTGAAATGCAATGTAGGTTGCTTTGGATAAAAGCATCTGCCAAATGCATAAATGTAAATAGAAGGCCTGCTGTACAATAGATCTGGCCACATTAGTAGGGACCTTGGGAACGTAACCCGGCCTAGGATGAAGAAACACCTTCACCATGCCAGGTGCAAATTCCAAGCATGAAGGGGCAACCGATAGATCTTGCAAATCTCAGAGAAGTGATAGCTAAGAGGAACAAACTCTTGAGAGTCAGAAACTTGACTAGAAGCTCCTCAATAGGCTTGAAGGGAGCCAGCGGGAGCATACTTGCTCCAACCAGGTTTACCTTACTCTTATATTTAAAATATGGCTTACAATCATACAAAACATTTACCTTATCTTTATACAGAGAGCAGATATCCCTCCCATGATTGACATCTTTACAGTTAACATCACTACACATTATTGCATCCTAAACAGATATTACTCAAGGGTCTGTACCAACATAATAAGCTAAAAGTTCTGACCTTTCTACAGTCTTGATAATTAATAAAATCGCAGTAGTTAGGAAAGAAAACACTTGACCTTGAGCAGAGTTAATTCTGAGTTAAACATTGATTTAAAAAAGCATAATTTATTAACTGACAGGCCTATATTTACATCTGTGAACTATATGGAGAAAACACACACACACGTAGATATGCAAGGAATATTTTCCGTTGGGTTTAAAATCCAGAAGCATCTCAGATGGGCTAAATTGCCAGCTTTCCATTCAGTATTTTTTCCATAAATTTCTCCCATTGGGATTTTTTTTTCTCTAAAGCATTTATTTAACACTTATAAATATAATTTCTATTCACATGGCTTCTCCTTAATTGAGAAACTAATGATAATTATATTTTAACTCTGAAGTCAAATTCAATCTGTTATGTGGCATTCAATGACACGGTTTATATATTTTTATGTATTAGCCTCTAAAAATATATATATATATATATATATATATATATATATAGAGAGAGAGAGAGAGAGAGAGAGAGAGAGAGAGAAAGAGGCTAATAATAATACTAATACTGTATTACCCAAAATTGGCCTAAAATAATATAACTAAAGTACAATACTGATACGTATTGCAGGACTTGGTGGGTAATTAGACAAATTCTAATAAGATTGTAAGATTGTGGAAGCCATCTCGTTGATGTTTTCATGTTTCCCCCTAAACACGTATGCATCTTAAAGAGGAATACATCGAGTTTGTGTTCGGTTCCATGCCTTAGTTACATATTAAGCACATTTTGTTGCATGTTATTACATTTTGTATTAAAGTACTTCAGTAATTACTCTGTAACACAAACACCATAAAATGATTACACAGCTTTTCTGTCTTTATATCCAATGAATGAGAATTATTTTAAAGGCTATACCAGCAAGTTTACACCCAAAACATGTTCAGTATGACACTGCCAGCAGTGAATGAATGTTGTGATATAGTAATCCATCAATGTTCTGGTAAACTGTGTTAAAATCATCTGCATAAGGGAGCTTATTCATTATCAGAATGAAACAAGAAAACATTTGTAACCTGTATAATGTGACAATTTTTGTGTAAAAGTAGTTTGAGATGATGAGATATTTGCTGTAGAAACTTAAATCTATGACTTCAGACATTAAAAAAAGTAAAATTATTTAAAAAACACAAAAGTCAGTGATGTTATCAGACTTTATTCATAGAAGCATTCGTCCATTTTTATCTGTTCAACAAGAGTCTTTTTGCAAGAGCTCATAAAGAGATGATGCATACAGAGAGGAGTATATAAAGAGTGTTTTAGGCATTAAGTATAAAGGATTACAGAACTCTAGTTTACAAGTACAGTGTTTATAAAGGCTAAACATCATCATACCAGGTTACCAGCATCATGAGGCAGAAAACTCAAATAGGACTCGTGTGTGTCAGCGCTCTGTAGATCATTCAGAAATGGCAGGTGTATCAGAGTATGTCACATTTTGTTGTGGGTCTATTTCCTCCAGTTGTTTCTTTACACTTTCGTACTCTTTTCCCCACTCCTCCTTGGAGAGAGAGGAAGGACTGACCTCCAGAAACTTGTAGGCACCTTTGGTCTGGAGCTTAAAGATGACACATGCTTTTTTACAGCCTGCACCAAAATAGATCCAAGCCTGAGGAATTAAAACATTTACACAAGTCACATTAGACTTTTAGATGAAACCTTAGTAATGGCTGGACAAAATGAGACTGACATTTAGGAGGGAACACACAAGCCTTCCTTCGAGTACAAATAAAGAGGGTTTTTATTGTTTTTTAGAATATCTTGTTTTTGTAATCATGTAAACATGAATTTTACCTCTTTGGCCATTTTGATTGATTTAAGAAATTCACTTTTAAATGTGGGAAGTTCGTCGATAAGATCTTCTCCAGCAAAGGTCTTCTGTTCCAGGGAGTCCAGCATTTGAGCAACTTTCTCCCAGAAGTTTTTGAGCTGAATCAGGATTTCCTGAATTTTTGTCAAGCTTTTCTGAACTTCACTTAGATGGATGGGGTCGGGTATGGAATCTGCAGAGGGGAAATAAAGGTTTCAACAAGCCACACGTTCTCTCTCTGTCTTAAACTAGACTTAAATCTTGGCACAGTCTTAAGCATGACTTGTCAGGTATACTTTAAACATGAAAGAAAACAGACTCACTCCGGTCAAAACTGGCTCTGGCAGCCTTCATCTGCCAGTCAATGATCTGGAGTTGGACCTGCCACTGCTTCTGTTTCAGGGCAGTCTTATCAGCGATGAGGATATTCAGTTCAGCTTCAAGAGCCTTCAATTGTGCAATTTGGCCAGGATTCTTTAGAGCCTCATAAATGCTTTTAACAAGTAGCCCGTAGAATGGAATGATTGCAGCGAAGATGCTGAGGCCTCTACTTGTTTGAGTTATGGATCTGACAAATTCTTGAATCTCTTGGTTTTTGCTGTTTATCTTTTTCTCAGTTTCATCAAGCTCTGCTGTGGTTTTCTGGAGTTCAGATTTCATTTCATTAAGGGTTTGTTTAGTCAGCTTCAACTCTTGGTCTTGTTCTGTAATCTTTTTATCTGTATCATCTTTTTCCTTGTAAACATCACTGGTGGACGATGCTACATCTCTGTTGTGTAAATCATACCTATACAATGTTGAAGAAATGTTGCTGTGAAATTAGCATTTTATAACAATGGGCTCTGTAGCTTAAACGTTTATCTTAAAATATGTTCATACTTTTGCATGATTGTAGCAGTTGCATGTAGAAGAATAATTCAATTGCTCAGGGTATTTTAAAATATGTCTTCATGAGGAAAATATTCTTACTTTTCCACTATCTTTTCCACATTATTGATGATGTCTGAGATCCAGACTCGTGCTTTTCCTAGGAATTTGACCGCCAAATTCGGCTTATTTTTCTCCACAGCTGCCACCAACATGGGAAACAGCGTCTGAACCAGGTTGTCACTGGTCAGAATACACTAGAATTAAGAGACAAGTATCATAGAATTTAAAAACCGACAGTCACACTCATGCGAAGAAACATTCAGAACTCTTATTGCCTGTATCTTTCCTGTAAATCTTTCTGAAATGCTGTTCATAATGCTGCTGCATTAACTGTTGTTATTATAATTTTAAGTTAAAGTGCCCCTATTATGCTATTTTAAAGACTCCTAATTTTGTCTTGAAGGTCTCCTACAACAGGATTACATGCATCAAAAGTCAAAAACAGTTTAATTTTCTCATAATATACATTGCACATCACCACATTTTTCAATCATTCTCAAACGACTCGATGGATGAATCAGTCTCTCTAAATCCCTCTTTTCCGAGAGCTATGCTCTGCTCTGATTGGCCAGATGGCCCAGTCTGTTGTGATTGGTCTACCGCGTACAGCGCCTGTCGGAAGCTACACGTCCATCACCATAACAGAACTGAGCTCCTCAGTCCTCAGCGATTGTACACACTCTAAAGACAGTAACGATGACGTCGATTGTAGTAAGACAGTGATATCGGGAGTTAGCCGGTTAGCCGGAAACTTACACAATATAAAACACAAAACTATGTATTTTGAACACCCGGTAGAAAATACAGCAATAATTAATCATACACTCAGGATGTGATTCTGAGGAGTAACTTGGTCCAAATATATTGAGTACTGACCCATCTTTCACAAGCATGAGTTTTGCGAAACCCGAGATTTGAACTCGGAGATTTGAAAAGCAGTCGTCAGCAAAATGGCGTTTGAGAGCTGGTCAAGTTGTTTGTGGGTGGACAACGTACAACATAGGCAGGAATTATGCAAATGTATCTTCCAGTGGCGTAAAGCAGTAAAGCAGTAAAGCAGTGGGATTCGGATAAAATTTACTCGTAAAGGCGGTTCAGAGTCGATTATTTCTTTTGGGAGACAATAACTTTTTATCGTGCATTTTCAAAGATACAACTTTGCTGAACGTTTACATTTACAAATAACTATAATACACACTTCATGAAAGGAAATATTCGAAAAACCATAATAGGAGCACTTTAAAAGTCTAAAGTTATAAAAATGTAAGAAATGCATTTATAATTTATAAGAAGCATATCAAACCAAGAATGTGTGTACAAACTCTTAGGTTATAAAAGATTTTTACCTAAAATGTCATTTAAAAAAAATGAACATTTTTCATGGCTCACATGATATGATATTATGACACATAATTTATTTATTTCCAGTTAAGGGAGAGACTCTCATAACCAGTTTAGCTCAATTTAATCTCTAGCACAGACTATATGACATGCTATTTACTACAGACCCTTCATGTTTGGTGAGTTGACACATGTACAAAATAATATTAAAAAAATCTAGGTGACAGATGAAAATACTGAAATCAAGAGAAATCTGAAACTGTACTTTCAACATAGTTGCCTCAGAGGAGCCGAACAGAAGCCTGGTTTCCACAGCGCGACTCCTGATGATTCTCTCCACGCTGGGGAATTTGCCCAGGCACAGGTAAGAGAGATGGTAGAGAAGCTCTGTCTTTTGGGCCGCAGGGAGAAGCTCTTGTACAAACGCCGGGCTCCACGGGGACACAGCCACTGGTGAAAAAACATTGTATATTTTAAAAGACTGAAAAGATCACATTGATGGCTGGTATTGTTTTCAGATCTGTTTGATGAAATAAGATAATACTTGCTTTTGCTATCAGCCATCCTTAGTAGGTTTACACAAAAATGTGTGCAGTGAGTTTCTCCAACAATGTACTGAACGCAGAACAGTTTTGTTTGGTTTAAAACATGAAAATTATTATAAAAATGTGAAGTAAAACTGACTTACCTTTGCTTTAGTAAGTGATAAGGAGAACAATGTATCTGGTGCTTTTATACTAAATCTATGCCCACCCTGCCTCCGCCCTCAGAGAGAAGGACTTCCAAAGAAACTGATATTTAACTTCCGTTTTTGGGGTTCGCTTGAGTCATGGATGTTTATGTGGTTCGGTTTTGTTAATGGTTAGCACGATTGCTTACAATCTATTGCCAAACTAATTACCATATCATACCATATCAATCTGTACCAAAGTTTGAATTAACTCACTAGTACACAGCTTAAATGTAGGTACTTCCAAACAACATTAACATTATAGACTGTTACTCAGTGATATGCTTTGTAAAATAAAGTGCAACAGTATTGTACTAAAGGTACTTCATGTGTATCTACATACCTTATAGTCTAGATGGAAATAGGGGTCCACGCGCACCCCCCGGCTTTTTTTATGCCACCTGATTTTTTTAAATCCTTAAAGTGTCTATTTTCAGAATCTGCCAGGTACCAAGCTGAAATAATGTCCCAAAGGCTTCATTTTTAACCCTTTGCTGCACCCGACTGGAACCCGAAAAATCAAAAAATTATATAGAAAGTGGCATAACATTTTAAGTAAACAACATACAGAGACAAATGAACACATTTTCCCATACAATTCTGACCCCAGGAATTTAATGGAATGGTTATTTTTGACATCTGACAACATATTGACCCTATTTCTGGACAAAAATAGCAAAAAATGGCCAAATATGTGTAGAGCATCAACTATATTTTCGTTTTCTCAAGCGCATAGGGTGATTTTTTTTTCACAACCTATTATTTCTTTATCATTCAAGTGTCTATTTTAAGATTAAATTTGGTACCAAGCTGAAATAATGTCCAAAATGCTTTATTTTTAACCCTTTGCACCAAACCCAAAAAATCTAATGTGATATAAAGTGCCATAACTTTTGATGTAAACAACTCACAGAGACAAATGGACACATTTTTCCATACAATTCTGACCCAGGGAAATTGTTATTTGTTATATTTTACAACATCTTGACCATCAATGGTCAAAAACAGCAAAAAAAGCTCATTTGACAACATTTTTATTATACTAATAGCAGCCTGAAATGGGGTTTATTTGAACCTTTTACTGCACTTATCCTGAACCTGAAGAAATTTAAAATAGCTTTACATTTGAAGTAAACAAAACAAAGCAAATTAACTTAAAAAAAAAAAAAACTACAGAAAAAATTCAAAAAAGGTCCAAAAAGTTGACTAACTGCCAGTTTGGGAATGTTGGGGCTTTGCAGTTGGCAGTTGGTGGCCGTTGGTTGGTACCTGCAGATCGCCATCTTCCACTACTCTCTCTTTTGGAACAATTTCACTAAGTATTTGAAACTATAATTAAGATATACCTTTGTAGTCATAACTTAAAGCAATTTTTCAACAGTTTTTACTATAATCACAGGCTTTCGGAAAGCAAGAAGCTGTCATATCTACACAGTATCCGAGATATGAGACTCTGTGAAGCAGCCAGTTCACCATACCGCATGATGGATATTTGTGAACAGATTCCATTAACATTAGAGGACTTGCCTTTGGATACATTTGGCTATCACCAATACTGCTATAAAAGCTTGCAAATAGATAGTTTACAAGTGTCAAAGGCTTCTACATCTGGTGAATCATCATCATTGAAAAAGGACTCGATAACTGTGCCCTGAAAGATTACGTTCTGGCTGGGTAATAGTTTGCTCTTGGAAAAATTTACCCTGAGCCCCAGGCATTCCAAATAGCTGAGGAGCATGGATCTGTGTGTCAATAATCCGGTCTTTGACTGACACATAATGAGCCAATCGTCGAGACAGTTCAACAAGCGCACTTCGTTGCCTCAGGGGAGAAAGCGCTGCGTCCATGCACATTGTGAAAGTACGGGCTGCTAGAAACAGACCGAACGGTATGACCGTGTATTGATAAGCTTGCCCCTCAAAGGTGAATCTCAAGAATGGTCTGTGAAGGGGCATTATCTGAATGTGAAAGTAAGCGTCTTTCAGATCCACCGTGAAAAAAAACAATCCCCCGGGCGAACCTTTGTTCAGATGTCTCAGATCTAGAATGGGGCGAGTGCCACCGTCCTTTTTTGGTACAAGGAAGTAACGGATGTAAAAGCCTGACCGGCTCAGCGCGGGGGGGGGGGACTAATTCTAATGCCCTTTTTTCTAGCAGATTTTGCACTTAGGTGAGAAGCACATGAGCCACACCGCTTCTCACCGAGGTCTCGACGACCACCTGAAACCGTGGGGGTCTGCGAGCGAATTGGAATGAGTAACCTCGCTTTATAATGTACAAAACCCATTTCGACACTCCAGGGATGGCTTGCCAGACCTGGGCCCTTGTGGCTAGGGTTTGAATATACATTGGGGCTGGGCTGCCTAGCATAGGGGGACCTAATACCCTTGTGTTGTGTTTTGTGCACATTTTATCTTCTGGGCTATGACAGGCCCGACACAGAGATAGAGTGACAACAGGTGGGGTCGCCTAGTGAAGGGGGGTTCGATTACCCGTGAAACATACTCTTTTTGTGCTTTATTTGGGTCGCTGTGAAAACAGTGTTTGTTTGTATAGGCGCGTGCCGTGCAACGGGTCCACTGACTACAATATAAAAATCTCCAGCCGCCTGAACTGAACAGGGAGCTGCGAGATTTAAATGAGCTCTTTTCGAGGGCGGTCTGGCTAGAGCGAGACTCAGACCCTCTCTCTTCTCTCCTGTGGCTAGGAGGGCTTCGGCGGCTCGGGGTCCGACACAACACGAGGTTGCAGGCCTTGGCGCCAGGGCAGCGGGTAGCGCTTAGCTCGTCTTGAGCGATGACGGGTATCAGCCGCAGGGCAGGGCTGAGAGACCCGAGGCACTGGTTTCGCTGGCTGAGGAGACGGCGTGTTTTTGTGGCGGCTTGAGGCAGAGCTGAAGCGCTTAGGCAAGAAGTGCTTCATAGCTTGAGAAGATTTCTGTGCCTAGGTGAATCTCTCAGAAAACCCTTTCACAGCCGGGCCAAAGAGACCGGTGCTGGAGATAGGTGAATTGAGGAAAGCCGTTTTATCCGCCTCCTTGATGTCCGTGAGGTTCAGCCACAGATGGCGCTCGAGCATGACGAGGTTAGCCATACCTCTGCCGATCGCTAGGGCGGTAGCCTTTGTAGCTCGCAGTGCTAGGTCTGTGGCGCTGCGCAGGTCATGGAACGCCTCAGGGTTCGGGCCAGACTCGTCCATTGCCTGGAGAAGCTTGGCCTGAAATACCTGTAACACCGCCATGGTGTGTAGAGCTGATGCAGCCTGACCGGAAGCAGAAAAGGCGCATCCAGCGAGGGCTGAAGTGTTTCGGCAGGGCTTAGAAGGGTGAAGCGCTCTGGATCTCCAGCCAACAGCAGTGGGTGGGCATAGATGGGCGGCAACTGCTTCTTCGAGCGGTGGCAGCTTCTCATAACCTTTTTCCGGTGCACCGTCAACAGAGGAGAGCGTGGCGGAAGTAGAAGCACTCGTGCATGCTGAGTACGCCGCACGCCATGATTTTGTGAGTTCGTCGTGGACCTCAGGGAAAAAAGGCGCTGGCTTATGACGGGGGCCTGCTGGCACCCAGGCAGAAACCATCCATCCAGCCGGCTTCTAGGTGGCTCAGACGAGGCCCATTTGAGACTGAGGTCTGAAACGGCTACAGTGAGGATACGCAGTAGCCTGGTTAAAACCAGACCATACTCAGTAGTAACTGAGTTATGGTCTGGCAAAGCTTCATTAATAACTCATTTCCAAAGGGGCGTCACCAACAGACGTCGCTCAAATGCCTCTGGGCGCAACTGGATAGACCTAAAACCAATCAGAGCGATCGTCATCGTGTAAAGCCATATGCTGTGTCCCAATTCGCCTAATTTACACTACGCCATAAAAGTATTTACTCTTCTTGTGAAGAAAAGGTATTTACTTTTGAATGTGTAGCAAAAAAGTAGGCAAGCTTTGGGACATACTACTTCGTCATATTTATCGGATGGATCTGTCGCGTGCATCCTGTCACGTAAACTGCCCTGTCAATCATCTTGTCACAGTTAAAATCCTCTGTTAAATCTAATTTAATTTCCTACCGTTTCGGAGAGAAATGTAGTAGCACGTTCATCTGCCAGTGGGTCTTTCATGAAGACTGTCCTCATGTGTTTGCAATTTGAATATAATAATGTGCGCTTCACCAACGGACGTCGCTCAAATGCCTCTGGGCGCAATTGGATAGACCTAAAACCAATCAGAGCGATCGTCATCGTGTAAAGCCCGCCCCAACGTTTCTGATTGGTGCCGCGATTTCGACGGATTAGAAATGGGCTTGAATGAGTTATTTGCCAGACTACTTGCAGAGCAAATCTAAATTTGCCGGAAGTTGTCTGGATTTTCCCAGGCTAGATACGCAGCATCTCAGCATCCGAATTAGTTCCGGTAGCAGCAGCGCTAGCACCAGACTGTGAGAGGGCGGGGTCAACCGAGCCCATCCACTCTTCCTCAGAGGCAGCAATGGAGAGGCTGTCGTCGTGTTCTTTGTGCAATCCGCCGAAGGAGACGAGTCCTGCCGCTTGAAGGGAGAGGGGCGTTGGTCTGCCTGAGTGAACAGGACCGGCGAAGTAGACTGAGATGGAGAAAGTGAGGCACACGGGGACGTAGCCAGTGTGGGCTCCCTTAATTCCATTTGCCCGGGCTGTCGTTGGCTGCGGCACTTCTTCCGCGGCTGAAGTAGTGCCAGAAAGGGAAGTGCAGGAGTAGCGGTGTCACCGTCTCGAAAGAGAGCTAGCCATGTCCGCAGCGTTGAGATGTGAGAGCAGCCCGCGGCAGAGAGTGCAGCTTCAGTGTGGGTGGGTCCCAGGCACGTGGCACACTCCGAGTGCCCATCTTCCTTGTGTATGAGTGCTCTGCATGAGGTGCACGAGGGGCGAGGCATTTGAAACAACGTTCGCTAAATTTTACTCTTTTAGAACTGAACAGTAGCAGTAAAAGGATATAACATTTTTCTCGCCGGATGGCCTCAGGAGAGCAGCAACAGAAGAGAAGCGGCTTTGAGGTGAGTTGAAGGCGGTGTCTGCTGTATCCAAGGCTTGCTCTAGCTGTTCTGGCTTGTTTCGGCGGCGAAAGCTTCAGAGGAGGTCAGAGAAGTGAAGAGTAGCTAAAGGAGAGAAAATCTGCTATTTGGCCAGAATGGGCTTCCTTTGTAGACTAAGGTCACGCCCATTTAGGCGCTCTCTGTCGTGTTGGGCCTAAAGTCATCTGATTGGGTCGCGTGTCAGAGGCGCTTGGTCATAGGTTGTGCAGTTGCCGCAGCACAGCCAATGGGCGAGCTAGACGCTCTGCTGTGTTCGCTGTGCAGCTACTGCGTTTTAAATTATTAGCTTTAATATTCTCGAGGAAAGGAGTTTGCCACTGTGTATTAGCTACGCAATACGAAGTGACAGTTCTCGAAAGGGAACCTTGATTTTCCAATGTCTTCATGTACAAGTTACACATGGGTCTTAGCTGGACAACCTCTTTGCATTCAATCACATTCCAAAGAATGTAATCCTTTACCACACAATACGACTTGTTATGTGCTGTTATCTTCTGGGCCTGCAGGCTGTCAATGTTGTCTGCTGCCTTTTCTGCTCTCTCCCTTCCACGCTCATGGGTTTGGGACTCTGTGTTGAAGTTGTTTCTGCATGATGGAGATCATGAAGTTGATTCTGCGTCCTTGTCCTGCACCTTGTGATAAAGAGCCTCTTTCTTTAATTCCTGTGCCCTAGGTTCAACCTAGTTCTCCTGATAGTTTACAGACTAGTATGCCCATGTGGTTGCTTTTACATCGGGAGAACTAAGCGTAAATTAAAGGTAAGACTTGCTGAGCATAAATACGCAATAAGATCTGGAAATCCTCAATATCCTATGGCAGTACATTATAAAGATGCAAACCATGGAAGTTGTAACTCCCTTAAAATTATAGGCATAGAGCATATTGAAAACTCAATTAGAGGAGGTGATAGGCTAAAGAAACTCTTTCAAAGAGAATCATTTTGGATTTACACTTTGAAAGCTACATGTTTCCCTGGTCTAAATGGAGAACTAGATTTTGTTCCTTATTTGTAATTTAACACTTCTTTCAAGATGAGTGGCTTTATATCTTTAGTAGTAAGTTTTTTTTTTTTTTTTTTTTTTAAGTTTAATTTTTGTAGAAATGTTTTTTTCTTTGTAGTTAGTTTTACTAGTTTAATCATTTAAGTTTTTTTTTTTTTTTTTTTTTGTAGATATGTTGTTTCTTTGTAGTCAGATTTACTAGTTTAATCATTTAAGGCTTTTTTTTTTTTTTTTTTTGTAGATATGTTTTTTCTTTGTAGTCAGATTTATTAGTTTAATCATTTAAGGCCTTTTTTTTTTTTTTTTTTCTTAGTAGAAATATATGCTTTTTCTCTGTAGTCAAAATTTAACAGGACTAATGATTGTAAGTAATTTTTGTGACACTAGTCATCCAATCATGTGACTTCTTACCTGCTCAACCTAAGCAGCTGTTATTGATTACTGGTCTTAATAAGGAAGTGAGCTGTTTGTCAAAACACTTCAAGCCCTGACGAAAGCCTTGTTGGCTGAAACGCGTAGGCATGTTTTTATTTTTATACTAGCCATGGATTAATAAAGGCTTTTTAATCTTCATCCTCCTGAGTGCCTCAGACCTTTATCTCAAAATATATGTGGATCACTTGACTGAAAAGCACCAGAGGTATATATATATATAATTTTATACCCAAGAAGCACAAATGTAAAGCTATTTTAAATTTCTTCAGGTTCAGGATAAGTGCAGTAAAAGGTTCAAATAAACCCCATTTCAGGCTGCTATTAGTATAATAAAAATGTTGTCAAATGAGCTTTTTTTTGCTGTTTTTGACCATAGATGGTCAAGATGTTGTAAAATATAACAAATAACAATTTCCCTGGGTCAGAATTGTATGGAAAAATGTGTCCATTTGTCTCTGTGAGTTGTTTACATCAAAAGTTATGGCACTTTATATCACATTAGATTTTTCGGGTTTGGTGCAAAGGGTTAAAAATAAAGCATTTTGGACATTATTTCAGCTTGGTACCCAATTTAATCTTAAAATAGACACTTGAATGATAAAGAAATAACAGGTTGTGAAAAAAAATCACCCTATGCGCTTGAGAAAACGAAAATATAGTTGATCCTCTACACATATTTGGCCATTTTTTGCTATTTTTGTCCAGAAATAGTGTCAATATGTTGTCAAATGTCAAAAATAACCATTCCATTAAATTCCTGGGGTCAGAATTGTATGGGAAAATGTGTTCACTTGTCTCTGTATGTTGTTTACTTAAAATGTTATGCCACTTTCTATATAATTTTTTGATTTTACGGGTTCCGGTCGGGTGCAGCAAAGGGTTAAAAATGAAGCCTTTGGGACATTATTTCAGCTTGGTACCTGGCAGATTCTGAAAATAGACACTTTAAGGATTTAAAAAAAATCAGGTGGCATAAAAAAGCCGGGGGGTGCGCGTGGACCCCTATTTCCATCTAGACTATTATGAATATGTACCACAGTTTGAATTAACTCACTAGTACAGGGCAGAATTGATGCGATTAACGCCCGTTTCACACATACTCCGTTTGCAGTGTGTATGTGGTGCGTATTTTTTTCACGCTTGTTGCATTAAACCATCCAGCTGTAATAATGACGTGTTGCTTAATTCTGCATAAACTGGAATTTTCCACCAACAGAATGTATTTCCAGTGTTGTGACTTATTTCCAATGAAAAGGATAATTGAAAAGGGAATCTCCATTTCTCATTTCTAGCTTACAGTCAGCACTCAAAATAAACTGGAACTGGACTGGGCATATAGCTGATTAATTTTGATATCTCAATGTTCACTTCTTCATTTCAGACGGCATATCATTCCTGGCAATATGCATGTTTTGCTGCTTAAGCATTTTGGGTATTGACAGCATGCTTGTTGCTATGGCTGATGCGGGTATTGGCAATTATTAAGTATTAAGTATTAAAGGTGCACTATGTAAGAATTTTGCAGTAAAATATCCAAAAACCACTAGGCCAGTGTTATATATTTTGTTTAGTTGATTATTGTAGCTTTAAAGCTTTCCTGTATTGTTGGTAATATGCTGCTCCTTCGGTAATATATAAGCTCCTTCAGTATTATCAGCAGCTATCGCGTTTCTCAGGAGCTGATTATCCTCCTCCATCCCCAGCTCCTCCTTACGCCCAGTCAGGATTTGGCATTCTGATTCCCCTTGAATCAGAATAAATTCTTGAATTATGTTGTACTTTAAAATCTTGAATTAATGATCTGCATATATTCCTGTTGGTTCTGTTCTGTTTACTCTTAGGGGGGGGTTATTGCTGCTCTCAGGGAGTTCTCGCCCAGAACCGAACTATACCGCCAATCCAAACTGTAGGCTAATTGTCAATCTTATTTGACGATAGTGGTCCTGACAGAAATAATAAAATGATTAAATGAAAAATTATGTAAATGAATGTGTCTAACATTGGCATTGGATGATAGCCTTATGGCAGTGACGTATTTCACAAAAAAAATCAACACTATTATGGCAATGTACCACAAAACCAGGTGTCAAAACAACTCAGAGGATAAAAGACCATGATCCTCATTAAGTTTAGCTGCCTGTAAGACTGAAAATACTGGTTGGGGCCTGCTCTGAGACTAAAGGGCCCTGCTGGCTAATTAATATTCGACCTCCCCCATACGGCCTGACTTCCCCTCAGAAACAACAAAGAACTCACACAAGAACATGGTTTAATGTGAATGTTTATCATTGACTGTTGTTATGTTTTTGGTGTCATTTGAAATGTCTCAAAGTGAGTGGTACAGATATATTATATCCAGATAGATAAAATAAAAGGTAATAAGGTTTATAAAAGTTTAGAGAAAACTGGTTAAGCCATTTGAGGGTGGTCTCCCCATCCCCCATGTCACCTGGTCAGGAGGATAAAGGAAGGTGTGCTCCCTCTCTCTGGGCTCTCTTCTTTGCTGGTCACGAATGGAATAGGTGGTCTCTCTCTCTTTCTCTCTCTCTCTTTCTCTCTCTCTCTCTCTCTCTCTCTTTCTCTCTTTCCCTTTTTCTCTCTCTATCTCAGGTGCAAGCTGGGTAAGATTATTTGGTGTAACCAATTTATAACCATGCACTAGATATTTGAATTGATTGTGGAATTGATCTCTGATATCTGAAATATTAAATTGTAACGTGATTATTCTAACTGAATTTGATATTATTTTCATTGAAGAGTTAAACGGAATAGTCAAACATTCACTCATGATCAATGATCCACAGATATCATTAAAACCTTTCATTTATGGAGTCAGATGAAATAATGAGAGAATACATAACTAAATGTATTGCAAATTTAACCAACCAATACTTTGCATGAGTGAGGACAGAACACGTGATAACCTTCCCCGTGTATTGGCAAACCGGCAATTGGACCAATATAGCGGGCCTTACATGCCTGTTTGTGCAGAACTTTAGCTAAATTGTACTAGGGATGGGCATTTTTCAAAAATATTGTATTCAAATTTTTGGGCTCATAAAAATCGAATATTAATTTATTTAAATTACGTTTAATGAGAAAGACGTTATTTTTTATGTTAAGTTTTTTTTTTTTTTATGTTTTTGTCACCATTTCTGAGCAAGCTTACAATTAGGAAATATACACATCAAGCTTACTATATATCTTAACGTTTTCTTTTAGTTGAAAACATTAAACAATATGTGTAAACAAAAATATAAAGAACAAAAGCATTGTTCATGAGCTCAAGCAGCGCGAACGGAAAAAAAATGCTAATAAAGCAGACTGCGCAGTTATCGTACAGAACGTATGCACTAGAGTCAGCATATGGTTATCGTGTTTATATGGCCTATGGACCGGATACATGCGCTATTCATGCTCCAGTAGAGTCCCTCTTTAGTCGAACCCTGTTGAGTTCCTCCTCACCCTTCGGCAACGGACGTGGCGGAGCGTCCAATGCCAGGCCTAACACTCGTATGCACTGGTGGAACCTGTGTTAGGCTGGGTCTCATATGTTGTGATCCCTATGGTGATCCGATATGTGTATTCTTCCATGGTACGGCTCCCTGCAGCGAGCCCGTGTCTTCCATTGGCAAACCCTGAGGGCTGATTCTATGGCCATGAAGTTTTTAAATAATAATATTGTTGATTTTTGGAAAGAAATGAGAACTGTTAATAATTGCAGGATATCTCTTCCATGTACTTTAGATGGAGTTTCAGGAGCAGAAAATATTGCAGAGTTATGTATACAGTATTATTGTAATCTTTTTAATTGTGTGCAAAATGAATTATATAATGTTGAGCACATTGAAAGTAATGATACGATAATGATTATGTCACATGAGGTGTAACAAGCTATAAGCAAATTGTTTGACAACAAAGCAAGTGGTTTAGATCATATCTCTGCTGAACATCTTAAATATGGAAGTAAGAGGTTAGCTCCCCTTTTAGCTCTCTGTTTTTCTGTTTTTATTATTCATGGTGTTTTAACAGATTCATTGTTGTCTGTTTTGTTAGTACCAGTGATTAAGGATAAAGCCGGTATGGTGGGTAGCTTAGATAATTACAGGCCCATAGCAATAGCCAGTATTTTGCCAAAAGTGTTAGAGAAAATTTTGCTGGATAGGATAAATGTGTTCATCAATTCTACATATAACCTGTTTGGTTTTAAAGCTAAACATGGTACCGATATATGCATCTATGCCTTGAAGGAAAATGTAAATAAGTATAGGGATAAACACTCATCAGTTTTGATGTGTTTTATTGATGCATCTAAAGCTTTTGATCGGGTTAACCATGTAAAGTTATATGTTAAAATAAGACAAAGAGGGGTGCCCGAATATATTGTGAGAATTTTGGCTTATTGGTATGCCCACCATATGATGCGGGTAAAATAGGGCAATAAAGTTTCTGCACCTTTTGGGGTTAGCAATGGTGTCTGACAAGGAGAAATTTTGTCCCCTGTTCTTTTTAATCTTTACATGGATGACTTATCTGAATGCCTGTAAAACTGGTTGTATGGTTGGGAACATCTTTTCCCTTCAGTGGAAGGGAATATCTTTAGTGAACCACAATATGTATGCAGATGATATTGTGGTTTTTAGCCCTAGTAGCGCTTGTCTCTAACAACTGTTAACCATATGTTCTGTTTATGGTCTTGAGCATGATATTTTATATAATGCTAGTAAGAGTGTTGTGTTGATTTGCAGAACGAAGGAGGACAAGAGTTTAAATCTTCCAATTTTTAAATTGTCTGATAAGGATTTTGTTGTGTGTGCGAAAGTAAAATATCTTGGTCATTTTATAACTGAGCGCATGACAGATGATGAGGACATTGAACGGCAACTTCGCATGTTGTATATTCAGGCTAATATACTTTTGCGTAAGTTTGGTTCTTGTTCAGATCATCAGATCAGAAAGACATCACTGTTTAAAGCATACTGTACACCACTTTATAGTGCCCATTTGTGGATAAGTTATAAAAAAATGTAGTTTACAGAGGCTTCAAGTAGCTTACAATGATGCAATGAGAATTTTATTAAGGAGACCTAGATGGCAGAGTGCGAGTGAAAAGTTAAGTGTGGGAGTTAACACATTTAAAGCTGTGTTACGGAATCTTATGTACAGATTTATCTGCCGACTTAATGCTTCTAAAAATGAGATAATCATGGGCCTAACAAATATAAGGTTTAGCACTATCAGTCTAAGTTGTGGAAACACTGGTACTTTTGTATTTTTGTAACTTATTGATGTATGTATAGCCTATATATGTTTTTTTGTTTTGTTTTTGTTTTTCGGTTATGTGTTTTAAAAATTGGACCTTGAGTCTGTAATAGTTTTGATTGTTTGATTGATGATATGGAATTGTATTGGAATGGTGTATGTGACAGGAGGGCCTCCACTCAAGGAGACAATATGATGAACAAGTCTAAGAATGTTCCACATATGGTTGAAAATACCATCATTGACCTAGAAAGACAACATTCTGGGAGTCAAGACTATAAAGGAGAAAGGATGCCCTTTACTGTCACACTCTGGAGCCATTCTGTGTGACTGCTGACCTTTCCTCGCAAGAAAATAAACCTCATCAAAGACAACTGGAAATGTTTGTCTCTGATTCAGTGATAGAATTTTGTTTGCCACCACAGGGTACATTTGAGTATATATTTTAAGTTTACTTATTCATGCTTGGAATTCACTTCATTACTTGGACATTTCTTTCAGAAAGTGTTAATGACTAATGTTGGCTTAACACATTAGTCATACATTTTGAACATTTTTAAATATATGTAGTCTACAATTGGCTATTGTAATTGTGATTCAAGTCTAAATAATATGTTTAATACGTTTACATGTGCAGAGAACAATCATGTTACATAATAGATTTGTTTTTCAATCCGTAGCCACAAATTCATAATCTGTGCGTGCTTTTGCAATCCGTTGTTGTGTAATACTCAGTTCCTGTGAAAAACTGTTAAACTTAATTTTAACACATCACCGTATTGCGAAAGCATCTGCGCCAATTTAGTTCCAAGTGGAATCTAAATAGTACACTTACAAGTATACTTCTAGTACATTGATATTAGTATACTTTATTCATTAATTATACTTAAAAATATACTTGAACTTTACTTGAGTACAAATAATGAATTTAACTTAAAGTAAGGGTAAGGGTAAACTATGGTTAGTGTAGTAAAACCATAGTTAATTTGTGGTTAATTTTCATAAGGGAATTAGAAAATAAAATACTTATTTATTAAAGACCCTACAAGAGCCATTAATATTTAATTTGTGTTATTTACAAAACAACATTTTTCAACCAAGTGAACCCTAGTGAAAAAAAAAATTCTTTCAGCCAGACTAATTATCAGTATACTTCAAGTTTGCTAAATGATTAGTTAACTTGAAGGATGCTATTTTGGAACAACTAATTTTGTACAGTATATTTAAGTTGTAATTTAATTCTAGTAAATAATTTTAAGTGTATTTAGTGTACTTTTATGTGCTAAATTAGAACAACTTCAAGTATACTTAGTATACTCTAAGTGCATGTCTGTGTAGGGACTAATTACATGCTTGATTAGTGATATTAAAAAGTGTACTTTATTTGTGTTATAAGTACATTACAAATCTATTATGAGTGTCTTCAAAACACACAAGCAATATACTATGAATATTTTTTTACAGGTAATAGTATACTGTATGCTTAGTACCTTTGGCTACTACTCTGGCACTTTGTATTCAATAACAATATACTTTATTACTTAGCTATACTTTGTACAATATACTTTGAACATTACATACTCTCACACAATACAGTATTTTAAATGTGCTACCATTTAACTACATTTTAATGAATTACTTACTTTCCCAATGTTGAATGCCTTTGTTTTCAAGGCCATTAAAACTAGATAATGTGAAAATATGACCGCCGCTCAGGCCTGCACTGGCTTTCCACAAAAATAAATGACGTGGAGCAATTTGGCTGTATTGCGTGTTTATGTATATACCTAAAAAAAGTAGTAGTATGTGCATGTCTGTCTGTGTATGTGTGTGTGTTTGTGTATGTGTGTGTCTGTCTGTGTGTGTGTGTGTCTGTGCGTGTATGTATGCGTGCGTACATGTGTGTGCGCGTGTGTGTTTGTGTGTGTGTGTCTGTGCATGTGGATTTGTATGTGTGTGTATGGGTGTGTGTCTGTGCGTGTGGATGTCAGTGTGTGTGCATGCTTGCGTTTGTTTGTATTCCTGCATGTGTGTGTGTGACAGTTAGGGTTGCCAACTTCAGAAAAGGAAAATGCGGGACAATCGTGGTTATTTATAGGAAAATGAGGGACACTCAAAATATTTGTACTGTATCACACAGTGTACGTCATTTCAGTGTCTGCAGTTAAGTTTGTGTTTAAAAGGTTATCAGACATAAACACATTTGTATTGCTTAACCTATTTATGTATTTAATTCTAAAAATAATTTTAATGTCATACATGAAAAAAGTCACATTACAAACAAACCATAGTTCAAAATAACAGCATTTATCTAAAATAGAAAGCTTTTTTAACATTATACACTAGGCTTACAGTTCAAAAGTTTGGGGTTAGTAAGATTATTTTTTGGGAAAAAAAATAAAGAAAGTAATTGCCTACTTTTATTCAGCAAGGATGCATTACATTAATTAAAGGTGACAGTTAAGATAATGTTACAAAAGCTTTCTATGTACTTTCTAAAAGCTTTAAATGTTTTTTGAGCATATTATTCCCTTAGGTAGATTACATGTTTTCTTGCGTGGCTGGATGTTAGACTCATGAACAATAATCACGTTGTTTGCATTCGCCAAAATTGATTAGCCGAAATCAAAACGTGGACAGTGAAAGGAAATTACCGTTAGCGCGAGACGAGTCCGGCTTGAAGCGGAAGCGACCAGATGGCAGAGGATGTTCGCAAATCAAACAATTATTTGTCTCAAAACAGTGATTAAAAAAAGCTGTGATTGGATGATGACAGGTGTCGGTGATCATTCTCAAGTGTCGTGGTCAGCACTGCTGCTGTTGCTGTTGTATCAGTCAGTGGTTTATCAGCTTGTCAAAAAACGGGACACGGGAGGTCACGCACGGGACAAATAAATTAGGCCCAAAATACGGGACGTCCCGCCTAATTCGGGACAGTTGGCAACCTTAGTGACAGTATCATCCTAAACCAGCAACCCTTCGCTCAACACCACCATCTACAGGCCGATGAGTGTACAGTCACTAAATGTGCACATAAATTTATTTTATACCCCCCCATGGATGAAATTCTACGAAACTTAGCAGAGGATACCCCCAGAGGATGTCAAGTTAATCATACACATGAAATATGGAGCAGTTCTGAACATCTCAACTGAAGATAGGGGCGATTAAAGCAGAATAATATTGCATTTTCATTTTTTATGGGAGGGGCGCAAATCACAAATGAGTGATTATGGGCTAGGTTGATGTGGGCCCTTAAGACCAACATACCATAAAAATTTCTTCATCCTCGGTGCCACGGTTCAGGTAGTTATTTAGGAAAAACTGCATTTTTTGGGTTTGGGGGGGCCCAGCGCGGGGGGGGAGTGGCCCCCGGGGACCAAACGAAATTTTTCCGTAAAAGTCTAGTGGGGCTACATGCCCACCAAATTTCATGTTCCCCGGTGTTTCGGTGTCCCTGGTATCGTTGCCGAAAAATTCAGTAGATGACGAAAAAAAAAAAAAAAAAAACTTTGACAATCCCTATATGACCGCTTTCGCAGCTACGCTAGCGGCGGTCATAATAAATCAAACAACAACATCAAACATTCAACTTTTATTTCCAGACTCAAGGTCCATTAGAAAAGAAACATACGACAGACAACACAAAGTTACATACAAAACATTTAAAAAAGATAATTCTACCAATATTTGAATTAGAAAATCAGACTGATCGCACCACACTTTGCCTAAGACAACAGAATAATGATAGTATTTTGTGAATTATCCAGCCAACAAATACATTTATACATCAAATTTGTCATTAAAGCCATAAAAGTGTTTACTCTTGACATACAAAATAACAATTGTACACTGCATAATTTTTTTAATGGGCTTTTAACGCATTAGTCATACATTTTAACACTTTCTGAAAGAAATGCCCAAGTTATGAAGTCAATTTCCAGCATGAATAAGTTAAAAATGTTACTTAAATACCTTTAAATATAGCCTACTTTAACTTAAAGATAGGCTATTGAATAATGTATTTTTTAAATATATATATTTGCAGTGTACAGGGCTAATGAAAAGGGAATATATTTGAAATATAATAAAGTATACTTTTTTCACAAGGGCAGAGGTTTAGATGTTGACTTTTGAGGAACCGACGTTATTTTCTTAGTCTTTGTTAGGCAACGAGTCATTCAACACATCATGACGTGACCTCTGATTTGAGTCATAAATCAATCTGTGACCAAGGAGACAAACAGGCAGGGTAAATAAATGCTGTAAATGATGAATTCACATTTTTGGTTGAATTAACCCTTTAACTGCTTCATCTGCAGGTCTTTACGTGTTTAACAGAAAATAACGTTTTTGTGCTAGATAAAAATTGTGTGTGTATATGTGGTGTTTATAAAACATTCCTAGATTCTGATTGGTTGAGCTGAGTTTGAAGCCGTTGTTAATTACTACACCTGTGTAAATTACTCATACACAACTATTAATTTGTGTATGTTTGCAAAACAATAAGCCCCGTTTTATAAAAGCTATTAGGGGCTTATAGTTTGTCTCGTGGAGTCGCGGTCCGGATGGAAGTAAGTTTGTATGTGAAATTAACCGAACATGTACAACAGCAGTTTTAATGATTACAAAGCATTACAAAAATGACAAGATAAGTTGTGTGCATTAATAGGCATATGCCTTATATGGAGCATTTAAAAGTGTGAAAGGAAGCATCAGATCTCTGTATGTCACTCAGTGATGGCGGCTTGGGATGATCCCTGAGGATTGATCTTCTTCAGCTTCTCCATGATAGACTTATACTGCGCATTCCTTTCATTCTCTGAGAGTGAAGACGGGTTGATCTCCAGGAATTTATAAGCGTCCTTAGACTGAACGCTGAAGATACTCTGTGCTCTATAACAGCACGCACCAAATCTCTTCCAGTACTGAAAGAGTAAAACACACCAGCATTAATTACAACACATTTCTCTTACAACTCAAAATAATTGAACCAATTTCAACTTCAATAATGATCTGCACTAGGGATGCACCGATATGAACATTTTGGCCGATACCGATAACTCTTTATATTTGAAAGCCGATAACAATATATTGGCCGATAAATTTGAATCTAAGTTTTTATATAATTTTTGAGAGCCTGATTACAAAAACAAAAGTCTCACAATTAAAAGCCATTATTCTCATTATAATTGTATGTAGCCGATATAACAGAACATTTTGCACTGAACTGTATTTTCCTTTTTTGAAGTGATTCCAATTATTTCAAGCAACTCAAACCCATCATGTTGAACATCTGAAGTGTCTCAGATGAAGGAAATAATACATTATTTATCAGCTTTAATGTATCGGCCAAATTTCCTTATCGGGCCGATAACGATAACATGAAAAATTAACATATATCGGCTGATATCGATATGGTGGACGATATATCGTGCATCCTTAATCTGCAAGGATAAATCATTTATAATAAAAACTGCAATGTTACATAAAAAACAAGAGTCGTCGATTTTGATTTCATGGGGAAGTTTTTAAGTTGAACTTGGTGGAATAATAATATTGTAATACGGATGTGTATTGATGTAAATTAATGTGAGACAGTAAATGCTGTGAGATGCAAGACCGTTTTTGGAAGAAATTCCAACTGTAAAGTGAAACTGAAATTGAAAGGCGTGCATGAAAATGTGGCCACTGATGACCATATCATATACTGTACTTCCCTTTCCCTGGAATCAATCAACTTTCACCAGAGTCATTTGCTCGACGTCTAACTTGCCTTACTTCCTTCTTCAATAGAGCTCAGAAACTCCTCCTTCAGGTCATCCAGGTCATCAATCAGATCCTCCCCGATAAAGGTCTTGTCTTTCAGTGTATCCAGCGTAACACCCACTTTCTCCCAGAATTTTTTAAGATCAACCAGAATTTGTCGGATTTGGTCAAGGCACTCCTGGACTTCCTTCAGGTGGACAGGACTGGGAATCGCACCTGGACAAACGACACACAACAGATTCTGATTCACGAGAGATCACTGGGAGCCTTCAGGCGGTGAACAACTCTCATCCTTCCCTCAGGTCATTCTGACCCGGAAAATATTTTAAAAAATGGAGTGTTCATCGGAGGGGTCCAAGACCCCAGGACTGTTGTCGCACTTGAACCACGAATACACACAAAAAAATTCATGGATTCGAGTTTTGTGGTTGAAATTTAAAAAAGTAACAAATCCTTCCCTCTCGGGTCAGTTTGATCCCCTTAGGAATGAATGGAATGTGAGGAATGCTTCAGTACACATAGAAAAACCCTTAAAATGCTCAAAATTTAAACTAAAAATGCTAAAACTTTAACAAGAAATATTTATAATGTCTACATGTGTATCTGAATGCACACTGAAGAGAACTACTTTAGGACCCAGAGGAACACCTCATTTACTCCATATAGAGCTATAAGGCCATATAGACTCATGAAATATCATCTTATATTATTTATTTTCCACAAGAGGTCGGCAAAGACACCCAATGTAAGATATTTAGAGCTGAATTAAAAGGGTTATGCATGAAATTGTGAGTAATTTTGAATTTAAGTTGAAAGAATGTGAGGAATGTGCTTAAATTACTAAATTACTATTTATTTATTATTTATTGATCAAATCTAGTAATTTAAAGGTAAATATGAGCTTTCTGGAATTAATAAAATAAGCTTTCTGGGGAAAAAAAAGTATAATTTTAGGGCTTCGTTTAATTTTGACCCGCGAGAGAATGATGAGGGTTAAACCACATGATACGCACACAGATGCATTTATGTTTGTATTAATACTTTGAGAGCACAGAGAGAAACTCACCCAGCTTTATTTTGGAAGTGGCCATCTTCAGCTGAAGATCAGTCTGACTGACTTTGATGTTCCACTCTTTGTTTTGCAGATGTCTCTTTTTGGAGTTGAGATTGGACAGTTCGGCATTGACGGACTGAGTTTTAGCAGCAATATCAGAATCGATTACAGCATCACGAATGACTCCAAAAAATGGCACAATGGCTCTGAAGAAACCATAACGATTTCTCTTTTTTCTGAATCTCTGATGTGATCCTGCAGCTTGCGGTTTTGTTCGTCAATGTTTTTCTCAATTTCCTCCATATCTTTGACATTTTTTTCCAGCTCCATTTTTAGCTTGACCAAAGCATCCTCCAGACTCTTGATCTCCTCAGACTTTTCCATTAGTTTTTCTTTGGTCTCTCTCTGTTCTTTAAACACATCACTGGTGCACGTCGCCACACTTTTGTTTTGATTCTCGTACCTGAAAAATATATGCCGTTTTAGATGAATGATTGAATACAGTGATGTGGTCCGGACTTCACAAACACAACAACACTGAACAATTTTCTTAAAGAGGACCTATTATACCCTGTTTCCAAGTCTTGATTTTGTTTTTGAGCTCTACTAGAACATGTTTTCATGCTTGAATGTTCAAAACCACATTATTTATTTCCATATTTGAAATTGTTGCAACTCCAATGAGGAAAGAACATTATAAAATGTTTAAAAAAATGGCCCCTTTAAATATTTGTATGGGAAAACAAGAAAATCGTTTCATGCAGTGTACTGATGAAGAAAATGATCGTTTGCTGTGAAACACTAAACTTCCTTTTGATAAGACATTGCTAATGTTTTCACCTCTTCGTAATCTCATCCACAGCTGTGACGATGTCATTGATCCATGTTCTGGCTTTCTCCAGGTATTTCACAGCCAGTTTGGGTTTGTTCTTCTCAACGGCTTTCTTCAGTATTGGGAACAGGGAAGTGACCAGGTTGGAACTCGTGCCGACACACTGCGAGAAAACAGCATTTATCCACAAGGATAAGATTCATAAAAGAACTATAAAAATGTTTGTTGTATTTTTTTCTCAGAATTCTGAGTTTCTATCTCACAATTCTTACTTTTTTTAGTTGGAATTGGGAGTTTCCGTCTCACAATTACTTTTTTTCTAGGAAATCGAAATTTCCGTCTCACAATTCATACTTTTTTTCTCGGAATTCTAAATTTCCATCTCACAATTCTTACTTTTTTTTTACGGAATTTGGAGTTTCCGTCTCACAATTACTTTTTTTCTAGGAAATCGAAATTTCCGTCTCACAATTCATACTTTTTTTCACAGAATTCTGAGTTTACATCTCACAATTCATACTTTTTTTCTCGGAATTCAAAATTTCCGTCTCATTATTCATACTTTTTTTTCTCGGAATTCTTAATTTCCATCTCACAATTTGTACTTATTTTATCGGAATTCTAAATTTCCATCTCACAATTCTTACTTTTTTTCTCTGTATTCTAAATTTCCGGCTCACAATTCGTACTCTTTTTCTCGGAATTCTAAATTTCCATCTCACATTTCTTACTTTTTTTCACGGAATTTGGAGTTTCCGTCTCACAATTACTTTTTTTCTAGGAATTCGAAATTTCCGTCTCACAATTCATACTTTTTTTCTCGGAATTTAAAATTCCGTCTCATTATTCATACTTTTTTTCCTCGGAATTCTAAATTTCCATCTCACAATTCGTACTTATTTTATCGGAATTCTAAATTTCCAACTCACAATTCTTACTTTTTTTCTCAGAATTCTAAATTTCCGTCTCACAATTCGTACTTTTTTTCTCGGTATTCTAAATTTCCGGCTCACAATTCGTACTTTTTTTCTCAGAATTCTAAATTTCCATCTCACAATTCTTACTTTTTTTCACGGAATTTGGAGTTTCCGTCTCACAATTACTTTTTTTCTAGGAAATCGAAATTTCCGTCTCACAATTCATACTTTTTTTCTCGGAATTCAAAATTCCATCTCATTATTCATACTTTTTGTTCTCGGAATTCTAAATTTCCGTCTCACAATTCTTACTTTTTTCTAGGAAATTGAAATTTCCGTCTCACAATTCGTACTTTTTTTCATGGAATTCTGAGTTTACATCTCACAATTCATACTTTTTTATCGGAATTCTAAATTTGTCTCATTATTCATACTTTTTTTCTCAGAATTCAAAATTTCCATCTCACAATTCTGTTTTTTTTCTCTCGGAATTCCGAGTTTCCGTCTCACAATTACTTTTTTTCTAGAAAATCGAAATTTCCGTCTCACAATTCGAACATTTTTTCATGGAATTCTGAGTTTACATCTCACAATTCATACTTTCTATGCTATTATTTTTTATGTAACACAAAAAGAAATTAGATGTCTGTCAAGCTCATGGTCATTGTCTGTTGAAAAAACGACCAAAAAACGACCAAAATGACCATGGTCATGGTCATTGTTAAACAGAAAAAATATCAGCGTGGCTTTGAAAGGACATGAGGGAGAGTTTATAATAATAACAGAATTTAGATTTTATAAGTAAAGCAGAACATGATGATTTAGTCTGACCTTCAGCAGAACAGCCTCAGAGGATCCGAACAGCATTTGTGTGTCAATAGCTCGTTCTCGGATCAGACGCTCCAGCTTCAGGAAGCCTCCCAGACACAGGAATGACAGATTATAGAGGAGAGCCGTTCGCTCCGCAGACGGGAGAAGTTCCTGGATGAACTCAGGACTCCAGAGTGAATCACTGACGACGACAACCTCTGAGATACAAACCAAACATTGAAAGAACCAGAACATTAGCTAAAGTTCCCTGGGACCTTAACGTTACATATTTGATCTTGTTGTAAAGGACACGTTACATACTCAAGCACTTCTCTGATCATGTTGGACCATTTATGGCAAGCCATTTTGACTTTTATTCATTCCTATATAAATTCAACAATGAATCAACAATTCAATTTTCACTAGTTATAATGTTAATTCTTGATATCAAAAATGACGTCATCACTCAAAGTATTACAAATTCTTGATATCAAGGATCAAATTTCAACTGGTAAAAACTATACATTTTGATATCTGTAACTGTATTTTCGCCATAGGCTGCCATTCAGATTTAATTTGTTGATATCAAGAAGTTACAATTACAGAAATACAATTATTAATAGTAAAAAAAATCATATTTTTTTATCTCAATAATTGCTTTGTTACTAGTAAAAATACAAATTCTTATGGCGTTATTTTCCTGTCAAATGTCGAGAGCACATTATTGTAGCGCGAAAGTACATTAATATAATGCGCGAGCGCGAATCTCTCTGCTCGCGCGCGGAATATGTGCCGAGTGCGAATCTCTCTGCTTGCGCGCGAGAACTGGGCACGCGCTCTCAGATACACGTTGCTCTTGTAAGAATTTTCTCTGGGCGCGCTCAGAGAATATGCCTGCACTTAAAACGTGTTCAGTGCAATCACGGATCTCTCCTCTTTGCTTAAAGTAAGCATGTATGTGCTTAGAGTATGTCCCGTGCGTTCGCGCATGCCTAAGTACTCTTCAATTTCTTCTTTTTTTCTTTTTTTTTATTAATGCCAAGGTATCAAAAATATAACTTACATAGCAAAAATGTACAAATTACATACAACGGAATAAAGAAAGCAAAGCAGCATATACTGTATATATATATATATATATACATACATACATACATACATATAGCCTGTATATGCTCATAAAAAATAAAAAAACAGAACAGAAAGCTGTAATGAAATAAAGTTTGAAACAAGTTTATTGTCTTAAGAGCTTTAAGATTCTTAGATAACGAAATGCTTTGGATGTATTGTTGGACCTCTCTCTTCTAAAAACAATGAATAAGGGATTCTGCTAGGTGAATTTACTATGGTGAATGTGAAATTTTGCAAGGAACAATAATAGATTAATAATAAAATACTCATTAAATCTAGCTTTTGAAAAGGTTTAAATCATAAACACAAGTTGTTCTTTTTGTGGTGCCCCTGATGAAACTGCTCTTCATATCTTCTGGGATTGTCCTCACACACAGTTATTTTGGGTTGAATTTTCTGCTTCCGGATTTCTCTTTGCTTTTTAAGGATGCACTGTTTGGTTTCTTTAATATACAAAAAGCTAAATTTAATGAGAATTTTATTATTAATCTATTATTGTTCCTTGCAAAATTTCACATTCACCGTAGTAAATTCACGCAGCAGAATCCCTTATTCATTGTTTTTAGAAGAGAGAGGTCCAACAATCCAAAGCATTTCGTTATCTAAGAATCTTAAAACTCTTAAGACAATAAACTTGTTTCAAACTTTTTTATTTATTTCATTACAGCTTTCTGTTCTGTTTTTTTTTTTTTTTTTTTTTTTTTTTGTATGAGCATATACAGGCTATATGTATGTATGTATGCATGTATGTATATATATATATATATATATATATATATATATATATGCTTTGCTTTCTTTATTCCGTTGTATGTAATTTATACATGTTTGCTATGTAAGTTATATTTTTGATACCTTGGCAATTTATAAAAAAAAAAAAAAAGAAATTGAAGAGAAGAGTAGCTATTTAGGCATGCTGCGCGAACGCATGGGACAAAGTCTAAGCACATACATGCTTACTTTAAGCGAAGGCACGTTTTAAGTGCAGGCATATTCTCTGAGCGAGCCCAGAGAAAATTCTTACAAGAGCAACGTGTATCTGAGAGCGCGAGCAGAGAGATTTGCACTTGGCACATTATATTCCGTGCGCGAGCAGAGAGATTCACGCTCGCGCATTATATTCCGCGCGCGAGCAGAGAGATTCACGCTCGCGCATTATATTCCGCGCGCGAGCAGAGAGATTCACGCTCGCGCATTATATTCCGCGCGCGAGCAGAGAGATTCACGCTCGCGCATTATATTCCGCGCGCGAGCAGAGAGATTCACGCTCGCGCATTATATTCCGCGCGCGAGCAGAGAGATTCACGCTCGCGCATTATATTCCGCGCGCGAGCAGAGAGATTCACGCTCGCGCATTATATTCCGCGCGCGAGCAGAGAGATTCACGCTCGCGCATTATATTCCGCGCGCGAGCAGAGAGATTCACGCTCGCGCATTATATTCCGCGCGCGAGCAGAGAGATTCACGCTCGCGCATTATATTCCGCGCGCGAGCAGAGAGATTCGCGCTCGCGCATTTATATTCTGTGCGCGAGCAGCGAGATTTGCGCTCGCGCATTATATTAATGTACTTTCGCGCTACAATAATGCGCTCTCGACATTTGACAGGAAAATAACGCCATAAATTCTTGGTATCAACCATTCAGTTGTCACTAGTTCAGATCTTGATATTTGTAAATGTATTTCAACATGTTACACTTGTTATTTCTGATGTCTGAAAATGAATTTCTGATATCAATAATTAGGAGAGTAATTTCAGAAATCTTAAATGGCTTTCTTACTAGTAACAATCACATTCATGATATTTTTTATCATGCTGTTTTTTAAATTATTGATATCAAAAATTATGATTTTTACTATGAATTGTATTTCTTAAATTGGAATTTCAACTTCTTGATATCAACAACTGAATTTGAACAGAAGCCTATGGTGAAAATACAATTTCAGATATCAAGAATTATAGTTTTTACTAGTGAAAATTTAATTGTCAATATCAAAAATTAATATCCTGGGAATGAATAAAAGTCAAAATGGCTTGCCATACTAGTGACGATCAAATTATATAAACATTTTTACTAATAGGAGTTTAATTGTTGATATCAAGAACAGACATTTGCACTAGTAACCACATAATTATTGATTATATTTTTTGACGCTGCGCTACATAAGAATCTCGTGTAAGTTCTTCACCTCCACCTGTGTGTGGATCTATAATCCGGCGTCTCCTGCCTCTCGCTCTCCTCCAGCCTCGGCTTCTTCGCTGTTAGAATATGACAAGATGACTTTTAAATGTCAGACGAAAATAGAGATTAATCTGAGCTTTGGTTTTATGATATTTTATGTATTGCAGTTATTGAAATTAATGAATAAGCTTAACGAATAAGTAAAGTGTCTCACCTTTGCGTTTAGGCATGTTTTCTACAGTGTCTCCTTCTATAAGGTCTCTAAAAATACAACAGAAAGACATAATATGCAAGTTGAATGAACAGAAAATAAAACAAGAATAATAAAAAAAGTAAATTCATTTGAATTAATAATTAAAAGGGCTAAAATAAAGGGCTGAAATAAGTCCAGCAAAGTAGAAAGAGAAACATGAAGTTTTACAGACCTTAGATCAAACACTGATCTAATTATTCATCAACTATTTCGATGCTTTGCCTCCTCAAGACAAACATTAATACTCTGATGATATCCCTCTTTCTGATGGGCACACAATTGCTTCATTTCATTTCTCGCCTCTCAGGCTGATACTAGGCTACAGTACAGTATATACCTAGCCTATAGTTTTTTGTGTGTTTTTTTGTTTTTGTTTTGCACAAACCTATTCAGTTGTTTCTGCGTATACACAACAAACAACGAGACGAGTCTAGTCTGATTCCAGAACGAATGACTCTTATGAACTGGTTCTTTTGAGTGAATCAATGGCATTCAGCGCGACCAGATTATCCTGATTCGCGAACTAATGACTCTTGTGAATCGGTTCTTTTGATTAAATCAAATGCATACAGGGCGACCGGATCATCCTGATTCCCGAAAGAATGACTCTTATGAACCGGTTCTTTCAATTCATTAAAAGAATCAGTATTTAACCCAACAGCTGGGTTATTACTAAAAATAGCCCAACGATGTTGAAAATGACATAGTGACCCAATATGTGTAACCCAGCGGTTGGGTTAAAAAAAAATGTTTTGGTTTGGATTGGTGTAAGAGTTCTCATTTACAAATGAACGTCTCCAAAACTAAGGATATGACGATAGAATTTTATAATTCTGTTGAAACTCCATCTAAAGTAGTTATTGCGGGTAAAGAAGTTGAGAAGGTCAGTTCATACAAGTATTTGGGTACATTAATTGATGATGAGCTTAGGTGGGTGGAAAACACAAATCTTATTATAATCGAAAGCACAAAAACGATTAGGCCTACATTTATGGAGGAAGCTTCAGTCCTTTGAAGTAGATAAACCTATATTGATAAGGTTTTATAGATCTTTTATTGAAACTGTTTTGACCTTTGCTATGATCTGTTGGTTTTATGGATTAAATGTTAAAAGTAGATCCCAGCTTCAGCGCATTATTCATTTAGGGTCGAAGATTACCGGCTCTGTACAGCGGGGTTAGTCTGCTCTGTGTGAGACGAATGTTCTTTGACTATCTTGGATGATACTTCTCACATTTTGTTTTCAGGATTAGAACTGCTTCCCTCGGGTAAGCGAGATAGAGTGAGGAAAATAAGTATTTGAACACCCTGCTATTTTGCAAGTTCTCCCACTTAGAAATCATGGAGGGGTCTGAAATTGTCATCGTAGGTGCATGTCCACTGTGAGAGACATAATCTAAAAAAAAAATCCAGAAATCACAATGTATGATTTTTTAACTATTTATTTGTATGATACAGCTGCAAATAAGTATTTGAAAACCTGAGAAAATCAATGTTAATATTTGGTACAGTAGCCTTTGTTTGCAGTTACAGAGGTCAAACGTTTCCTGTAGTTTTTCACCAGGTTTGCACACACTGCAGGAGGGATTTTGGCCCACTCCTCCACACAGATCTTCTCTAGATCAGTCAGGTTTCTGGGCTGTCGCTGAGAAACACGGAGTTTGAGCTCCCTCCAAAGATTCTCTATTGGGTTTAGGTCTGGAGACTGGCTAGGCCACGCCAGAACCTTGATATGCTTCTTACAGAGCCACTCCTTGGTTATCCTGGCTGTGTGCTTCGGGTCATTGTCATGTTGGAAGACCCAGCCTCGACCCATCTTCAATGCTCTAACTGAGGGAAGGAGGTTGTTCCCCAAAATCTCGCAATACATGGCCCCGGTCATCCTCTCCTTAATACAGTGCAGTCGCCCTGTCCCATGTGCAGGAAAACACCCCCAAAGCATGATGCTACCACCCCCATGCTTCACAGTAGGGATGGCGTTCTTGGGATGGTACTCATCATTCTTCTTCCTCCAAACACGTTTAGTGGAATTATGACCAAAAAGTTCTATTTTGGTCTCATCTGACCACATGACTTTCTCCCATGACTCCTCTGGATCATCCAAATGGTCATTGGCAAACTTAAGACGGGCCTTGACATGTGCTGGTTTAAGCAGGGGAACCTTCCGTGCCATGCATGATTTCAAACCATGACGTCTTAGTGTATTACCAACAGTAACCTTGGAAACGGTGGTCCCAGCTCTTTTCAGGTCATTGACCAGCTCCTCCCATGTAGTTCTGGGCTGATTTCTCACCTTTCTTAGGATCATTGAGACCCCACGAGGTGAGATCTTGCATGGAGCCCCAGTCCGAGGGAGATTGACAGTCATGTTTAGCTTCTTCCATTTTCTAATGATTGCTCCAACAGTGGACCTTTTTTCACCAAGCTGCTTGGCAATTTCCCCGTAGCCCTTTCCAGCCTTGTGGAGGTGTACAATTTTGTCTCTAGTGTCTTTGGACAGCTCTTTGGTCTTGGCCATGTTAGTAGTTGGATTCTTACTGATTGTATGGGGTGGACAGGTGTCTTTATGCAGCTAACGACCTCAAACAGGTGCATCTAATTTAGGATAATAAATGGAGTGGAGGTGGACATTTTAAAGGCAGACTAACAGGTCTTTGAGGGTCAGAATTCTAGCTGATAGACAGGTGTTCAAATACTTATTTGCAGCTGTATCATACAAATAAATAGTTAAAAAATCATATTGTGATTTCTTTTTTTTTTTTTTTTTAGATTATGTCTCTCACAGTGGACATGCACCTACGATGACATTTTCAGACCCCTCCATGATTTCCAAGTGGGAGAACTTGCAAAATAGCAGGGTGTTCAAATACTTATTTTCCTCACTGTATATTAGGGATGGTAAGATTAACCGATTCGCATCGGTGCATCGCCATAAAAGCTAACGATGCGATGCATCGATTTAAATAAGTGTGCATCGGATAAGTTGCCATTTGTATCGCGATGCATCGTTTCTAACATATTTGCATCGGTAAAAAACGATTTATTAATTTATATTTATTAGTAGATGCGCTATACTTCTACTATTTAGAAAGTAAACAATCATTTGTGACCAATATTTTATTGTGTAACTGCTGCGTCCACAACGAACGCGAATAGAGCGTCTGGAGCTAGTAGTTTCCATGTTAAATAGACGCGTTGACGCGCGTCTGGTGGTCTTGCGGCGCGATAGACACGTTTAGCATGGCGCGATGGACGCGATTTCCCCTCATTCGCGTCTTATCACCATCACTCAACTGTTGCTCAGCGCGTTCTCTCATCACCACTGCTGCAGCTGCTACGTGAATATGACGCATCACAACACTACGGAGTGCGAGGCGTGTAATGAGAGTCACCTACAACCTAAAGTAGGATATATATATTTGCATTTGAATACAGTTATGAACGTTTATTTATTATTATTGTTTGTTAAAACAGCATTTCAGCTGAAAAAAAAAAGTTTTTTTTTTTTGTGAAAACCAAATCTTTTGTTTGTGAAAGAGCCATTAAAAGTCAGGCACTTAAGCTACTTTATGATTTGCTGTATGTCTGATATTTATTTTAAAATAAATAAAAGTTAACTATCTATAATTGCATAGCATCATATTAGTGTATGTGCACGCATTGGTAGGGGAAAGAAACCTGATTGACTAGTTTAGTTTTGTTTTTTTGGAGCTTTTTCCACACACGAAAAACCACATTACAGATAGTTAATGTTCAAAACCAGGCTCAAAACTAGTAAACACAATCTAAAACAGCTACACTTGATTGAAACATTTGCAAAAAATACTTATTGAGTTGGGATGGAGAAACTAAGCTTCTTTGAAGCTTCCTTTGAATCTTTGAAGCTTTTCTCTGCTTGTTTTGGGAAAAGATTTGAAGCATCAAGAGTCAAAACAGTGCCATCCTGTGGCAGGTCAAACTTGCAGCCGCCATAAACCCAAGTGAAAAGAGATCATCACATGTAGCCTACTTTTCAAGTGATGCATTTTTTTTAATTTTTCTAACAACCATGTGATTTAAAATATGTGTCTTTACAAGCAAGCCGTATATATTTGGTTGATGTACCTGCTCCAGGACAGTTGGAGAAGGAAACTGGAAACAGAATATATGTAAGTAGACCAACTTATTCTTTCAGGTTTTGATTGTGTAATATATGTTATAAATTTATGAAAATGTCCGATTTTCACTGTTTTTCATGTGACCATTAAGCGTGTACTTTAAATTGACTGGCGCTTGCCTTTGCACACAAAACATATGAAAATGGCTTCAGCTTCGCCCCGTCTTGTTATATTCAGCATGTTCCTCAATCCGCAGCGGCTCCAAGCAGAGAGCACGTCAGAATACAGAGGCCTGTGTGTGTGTGTGTGCGTGTGTTTGTGTGTCAGCCTCTTTGGTCTGTCACTGCTCGTCAATGTCAGAATATTTAAAATGACGAATCAAATCAAAGTAGGTGGACTTGGGGATATTTTGGGGATATTTAATTTTATTCTATCAATCAATAAATTCCACTAGAAACAAACTTTGTTGTATTATTTTATTTTAATACTGTGAAGCTGCTTTGATACAATCTGTATTGTAAAAAGCGCTATACAAATATACTTGATGATACTTGACTGTATGTTAACAGAATTTTAGCAGCGTGACTCGACGCTTCAGTTTACGGTCAAGTGCGAGATAAGATGTAAGTAGCTAACAGCGTAAAAAAAAGCCCAAATGTAAATTCACTGATGATTTACAGAGAAAACTCCTGTGTTTACGTTTCGGTCGGGATCCGTGTAAAGCAGAATGCATGAACTGCAAAGCTGGCACATACGTGTCGTGTTTTTTACTGAAATAGTGTAGTAGATTTTTTATTTTATTTTAACCTATGGCCATGACAAGAAATAGTGTCATGTAAAAGGTGTTAAAAGCTAATCTACTTTTTTATACATATATTATTCTATTGTTGCGGGCCAAACGTTGAATGGAAAGGATGTATTACTTTACGTATTAAAGTACAATAACATAGTTGCAAGGTTGTGAATGCATTTGTCAAGTATTTTTTGATGCATTCACCCCAAACCACGCCCCCACCCTTAACCACGCCTCCCCAAACTACGCCCCCACCCTTAATCATGCCCCCATCCTCTTTTCTGAAAACTAAAATACAGTATGGTCACCCTATTTTATCAGGGCCGGATTAAGAAGTCAGAGGTCTCTGGGCACAATGTCTTGTACAAACATCTTTTTAGTTATGATATAGATTCTCAGTCTACATTACATTATCACTGTTTCTTTAGGATGCCAAACAATTATTATAATAATATAATAATGATTTATATCATTATTCCTATGACGTAAAATCCTTATAGCCTATAAATGTACTGTATAAATGAAAATGAACAATACTTTTGTCCTAATTTCTTCACTTGCAAGAAATAAAACCTTGAGCTTTTATTTTGGAGAAAACACCAGATCACCATGCTGATCACGTGAGCAAAGTGCTTACTTTTCTTTAAATCACGCAGCACAAACAGAATGCCTATATAGGATACTTAATTAAAGTCTTGTGCTGTTTTATAAAGGCACAAAGCCATATCACGATTTCGATTTTAGTTAATTGGCAAAATATAATGCTAGAGACCTTTATGTTAGGCTATAAACTTTACATCTCATGTGTTGGGAAAAGGGAGAAAGAGCGCGTTCGAAAAAAAGCGAGTTCTAACTCGGGTCGAACGCGTCAAAAGCTACTTTCAAGCACCTCACGCCCTACGACCTATGCCACTGTAGATATTTAGTGGCGGGCGTCTTTTTGCCCAAAAAACAGGCACTTAGTGCAAATATACGCTCCATTATCGGAAATGTAAAAAAAGAAGGATTTTTTTTCTTCCACTCGCTTGGGCCCCATAATGCCCATTGGATAATCCGGCCCTTGGTGCACCCATATTGGCTGGCTCTCAATCCTGTCTATGGATAATCCGGCCCTGATTTTTATGGCAGGTTTATTTTAAAGGATTGAGACAGAATATCAACCAAAGAAATCCAGAAAAACATTAGTATTTGATCCCCTACCAACCAGCAAGAATCTAGCACTTTAATAAAGTACTAATAATGTGTATAAAAGAAACCTCTCCACCACCATGGGCAAGTCCAAAGTGCTGTCAAACGTGAGGGACCAGATTTTAGACCTGCTCAAGGCTGGAATGGGCTACAAGATCATCAGCAAGAAGCTTGGTGAGAAGGACATCTGTTGGTGCCATCATTTAGAAATGGAAGAAATACAAATTAACCATCAATCGCCCTTGGACTGGAGCTCCATGCAAGATCTCTCCTCATGAGGTAAGGATGATCATGAGAAAGGTGAAGGATTAGCCCTGAATTACACGGGAGGAGCTTGTTAATGATGTCAAGGCAGTTGGGATCATCATCTGGTAACACACTACGCCGCAATGGATTGAAATCCTGCAGCACCCGCAAGGTTCCCCTGCTCTAGAAGGCACATGTAGAAGCCCGTCTGTGCCAATGAACATCTAATGATTCAGAAAATGCTTAGGAGGAAGTGCTGTGGTCAGTTGAGACCAAAATTGAGCTCTTTGGCATCAACTCAACTCGCCATGCTTGTATGGAAGAGAAATGCTGACTATGACCCCAAGAACACCATCCCTACAGTCAAGCAAGGAGGTGGAAACATAATGCTCTGGGGCTGTTTCTCTGCTAAGGGAACAGGACGACTTGACCGTATTGAGGGGCTGATGGACGGGGCCATGTGCCGTCAATTCTTGGACGAGAACCTCCTTCCTTCAGCCAGAACACTGAAGATGGGTCGTGGATGGGTCTTCCAGCATGACAATGACCCAAAACATATCACACAGGCAACAAAGGAGTAGCTCAAGAAGAAGCACATTAAGGTCTTGGAGTGGCCTAGCCAGTGTGCAGACCATAATCCTATAGAAAATCTGTGGAGGGAGCTAAAATTTCAAGTTGCAAAGCGACAGCCAAGAAACCTTAAGGATTTAGAGAGGATATGTAAAGAGGAGTGGACCAAAATTCCTCCTGAGATGTGTGCAAACCAAGCGTGCCGCACAAGCCCTGAAAAGTGAAGACAAAGTGTCTTGATCGCCCCCCAGTGACTGGTCCTAGTATAGGTCATAAACCCCGTCTCCCAGTGTTATTCAACAGGTCATGAGACCAAGTAAACAATTAAATTGCACTTCAAATATCTTTTTTCCAAAGGTATTTTCTGTCATTTACTGTAGTTTTTAATCACGCTGATGTAAGTTCAAGTGTCTGTTTTTAAAATAAGTTTTTTTTTAGTTAGTTACGTGATGCTACAAAAACGGTGGTGTAACATCATGATTGACAGCTGTGATTGACAGTAGTCACTGAAGCACCAACAGACTTTTTTTCAGGATCTTCGGAGGACTGAGGAGATTGAATTTACTTTATTTTAACAAGCCTCTTGTCATACTGCAATCAAAAGACATCAAAATTGGAGCAGAACGGAGGAACGGAGCAGACATAGACCACTTAAAAGTGAGAGTGCATTCTGCAAGAGTGAGATCTCCAATGGAAGAGAGCGAAGGGGCGTCATCCATCTTTTTTTACAGTCTATGGTGCAAACCTGGTGACCAACTACACCAGGGTAGGAAATTAGCGCCCGCCACCAGCCAATGGCGGGTACTTTTTCAAAGTGGCGGGTGACTTTGCCTTGTATACCAGCCACAGTGGCAGGTGGATTGTAAAACATATTTTTATTGGTTACTACTTAAAACATTCCTTGTAACGGATTGGACAGCTTTCGTCAAAGAATTCTGTTGCTAAGTAACAATAATGCACTTTTGTAGAGTAATTGGTTTTCAGTCCGTGTGTCAGTATTTCAGTATTTAGTCCGTGTGTCACGGCGCTGAACGGACCGTGACAAACATAGCTGACACCCGCTATCCATTCTGTGCTGTAGAAAACGCAAAACATCCGTCACAGAATAGATCCCCGGGTCAATATCAATGTCCTGGCACCATTTTGTAAAGACTCCACATCTCAGAGCGTACTGGTAAAAGGCGCACGCCTCCGTGAGTGTGCTCAGCACTCGTGAATGCAGAGTGTCCCGCTCATTCAAGGTCCCCGCAGCGGCCACACATGAAGGTTCCTCAGCTCGGGGCAGGGGTGCCATTTCGTGCCGTTCGCCTGAGACAGCAGGTCCTTCCTGAGGGGGATTTGCCACCATTAACTCTCTCAGGTCCACGAACCAGGGCTGATTCGGTCAGTTCGGGGCAACGAGAATCACTGACACTCTCTTGTGGAACAACAGCCAATAGCGTTGCTCCTCTGGGAGTGCTCACAGCTGATAGGCAGGGCCAGACCAATGAGCTGCTCAGCTCAAGTACACCAGAATTGCATATCAGCAAGGATCTTAGGCTGTACTGAACAATACAGAGCAGCACAACAGCATAATCACATATCAGTATATACATAAACACAGCGTCAGCAGCCGTAGCGACGACAACTGCAATTCAAAATATGCTAGAGTACTTTTGTTTTATAAATTTGAATTCCAGAAAAGTGGCTGGTAAAAAATATAAGTGGCTGGTAAAATTGGGCATCCACCAGCCACTGTGGCAAAAAAAAGTGAGTTTCCCACCCGGACTACAAGAAAGAACATCTTACCTCTGTGCTTGCCAACAAGGGTTTCTCCACTAAATACTAAATGATGTTTTGATTGGGGATCAAATACTTATTTCACTCACTGAAATGCAAAACAATTTATAACCTATAAATAAATGTTTTTTTCTGGATTTTTTTAAAATATTCTGTCTTTATCATAGACAGAAGGCATCGGCTGTTATCCAGTGCCCTGCGCAAGACTGAGCTCCCTGTCGTGAGACTAGCACGGACGAAGGGCTCGGCTTAACCTAAGAATACCAAGGTACACTGGGTAACATATCCCAGGAGGAACATGTAACACAATGCCTATCCGTAGGGAGGACTTAGAATACACATATGACCTGAGTACGGGATAGAACGCTGCGTGAAAAGATTGTGACGTAACTCCTCATTCTCTATAATGTGTGTGTATGTGTGTGAGTAGACCCTATACTTAAAATCGCTTTTTTTTTCCTTCTTGGATAAACAACCAATCACAGTCTTCAAAAGACTGTGTCATACGTAGCAACTGGGGTCAGCCCCGCCTCCTCACTAAGATGAAAGTTTATGTATTTTCCTTGCTCAGAGTTTCTCTCAGATAGGTCCCGAATCGCTCTTAAGCTAATACTCCTACGTACAAGTTTTTAAGCTATATTAAAAGTTTTCTGAGAGGATTCTTAGAAGCTTTAAGAATACGGGGCCTGGTAAATAAAGTATCACCCTGATTGGCCAGACTCACTGATGACAAAGACACCTTCATTTCACAAATCTGCATTTTTATGAACTTTATAAACCATGTAAAAAGGCATTGTTTAATTACCTATTGATTATATTATAGGCAGGGATTGTAAACTCACCACTTTAGTCATCAACAGACAATTAATACTTGTGTCACATGTCTTTCTGTTGTATTAAGAGGCTTTGCCAGTGTGCAAACTGTAGAAAACCATGGCTGAAAGTAAAGGTGAGAGACACTTTATACTTCAAACTAATTAATTCTGCCAAAAATAACAATTCCCTTTTGATACGGTTCACTCGCACTGCATCTACGTTAGACGCATATAGGGAAACTCCGTTTTATCCGGATACTTAAGCCTGATTGATTCATGTCTGTGCTTTTCACCGTCTTTGTGTATCTAAAGTCATTATTCATGAGTCATAAATGAACTCATTATAATCTGTCCATTATAGTTGACCATGAATTAATGCATATTACAGCAAACTTATAGTTTTTCCACACATATTTTAAGAAGTTAAAACCCAAGATTCAAGAGCATTTTATTTGCACATTACTACTGACCCATTTCACCCATGAACCCCAGAGGTTGTTAAACATTGCTAATGTTTGTTTTCTATCTCAGAGCTTATTGTCAGTGATTTTTCATGGAGTCCAGAGTTTGTCCAGGATCTTCATACGTCTGCGGAGCGAACGGCTCTCCTCTATCACCTGTCTTACCTGTGTCTGGGTAGTATCCCGAAGCTGGAGCATCTGATCCGAGAACAAGCTATTGGAACACAGCTGCTGTTTGGATCCACTGAGGCTGTTCTGATGAAGGTAAAGCTTAAACCATGACCTTACAGCTGGACTATGGAGCCCAGAACTAAAATTAACAAGATTAATTTAAAATCAACTAAATTAGCATGACAGAGGCTGTCTATAAATATAGAATTAACCAAGAATCACTTAAAATTGCATGGAACTGAGAAGCAAATCCAAGGAAAACGATGGCAGCAGAAAAAGACTGCAATTAAAAAAAATAAAAAAAGAGAAAACACTTTTAAAGCAAGCAAAATAAACTACAAACATCAGCTGTGGAATAATATAAAAGAAATGCCTGGAAATCATTTTGTAATGAATTATACATACATACATACATACATACATACATACATACATACATACATACATACATACATATATATATATATATATATATATATACATACATATATATATATATATATATATATATATATATATATATATATATATATATATAGTAACGCAGAGTGTTTCAGAAACAAGGAAGAGGAGAATCCAAATGCAGTATAGCAGTTTATTCATCATCACCAGCAATGTCAGCAATCAGTGATGTCTGGCTTACAGAACATAGTTTATTGAATAGCTCCCAGGCAGAGCTTCAAAAGCTCGTGTGTTAGCAGCTCTGATCACCTCACACAGACATGCACTGAAAATGTCAAAAACCTTTAGCCTTTTGTGTTCAAACAAGAGTCGGACAAAGATGGAGAGACTCAAGAAGAAGAAATATCTGCATTGTTTTCTATGGAAATGACGTTGGGTTGGTAGGTATATCCCAAAAACAACAACAACAACAACCTCAACATGGAGGTGTTTGCAATACAGATGTTGTCTTATTTACAACATGACAATGTGTAGCAGCCGCACTGGACTAAGGCATCTTCTAAGGCAGTGACAGAAACCTGGGAGGCAGGTATGTGTGGCTTTATTCCGTGCTGTTGTCTCTGCCGGTTTTAGATATACAGTATGTCCATTATAGTGTCATGTTCTGCTCATTCGGCACTTAGCAACAACACAACCTTGTTTCTGCTGCAGTTCTCCATGTTTCCAATAATAACGTTACATACATAAGTCACATAAACCACACAAAATCTGATCTGAGCAGGCAGACTAAAACAGATTTCCAGAAATGCGATTTCACGCATTTCAATGCATTTCACGTTCACACTTGCTAAATCTGAGCAGATTTCAATCATTTATGCACCGGATAAAGCCTACTTGGATAAGGCCCTCATGTATAAGGCCTACATGGATAAGGCCTACATGGATAAGGCCTACATGGAAACTGAGAACAAAACTGTCTGGGCCCCAGTTAGATAGCCCAGGTCAAGCCCATTTGGGCCCCACATGGGTGTGCTGGCTGAGAAGCAGATCACCCAGATCAGGAAGTCTTATGAAGTAAAATAATAGCTTTGTGTGAGCAGAATTTGTGTTGTTTTTTAGAATAGAACACAAAATAAGGAGTTTTCAATCTTTACCCAACAATGACAGTTCATTATTGAGCACACTGATCTAAACAGAGAGACGGGAACAGTCACAGAATCAATAAAAAGGAACACTTCAGTACTCTACACTAGAGAAACATATATGGATTATCATATGTTACTTAAAATGTTATCATTCGTTATGACGTTATAAAATGAGATTGGAGTAAAAACTTATAGCCTAATGTTTGGCGTGTTTTCTTTCAAATTCACAGCGCAAGTGACCCAAACTTACAATGCTTTACATTATTGTGACCACGTTAAATAAACCTCTACGTTTGAACAGATATCCAAGAACACAGTATTTAACAGTAAACCCTCTTGTCCTACATGTATATTCATTTAGCATTGAAAGGTTGCCTACCTGTCTATAGTTCATATTTCAACATGTTTCTGTTGATTTCATACAGTTTAGTCTGACACCAGTTCAACAAGTGCAATGTAAAGTTCATGCAACAATAACACGCTAAAAATCTTATCTTCAAATCGCATCTTCTTCTGAGGTAAATCCAGTGTAAACTCACAGTGTGTCTTCCAAACTCAATGAAAAGCAGAGGAATGATGAAGTTTGATTCTTTGTTTTGAGGCAATGAGGGCGTTTACAGGTTTGTGTTCCTTCACGTGGACTATTTGCATTTGAATTGCTCATGTGCGTGTGGTCACATTAGAGTTATTGAGGATGCGCTTGATAAACTTTATATCTCGTTGCTCTAATACGGATTACTTAAACAGAGAGTATTTGGTTTTGATATGATTTACGTCATTTAAAAACACTAGACACTTCAAGCTTTCTAAAACCTGTCTCTCACTTATGGCTGGCAAGTATTCGCTGAGTTACAGTTCATTTTCTGTCACATTTCAGATTGAACTTCACACTGAGAGAGACGGCAGAACGCGCATAATGTTTATTTTCTTTATTTTACGAAAAGCAGAACATTTCATTTTTATGATGTGTACACAAATAAAAATAGATATTTAACAGTTTTGAAAAATTTGTAAAAAGTTATTTGAGCGTCTTTTGCACTGATAAGAAAAAACAAAAGCCGCGTTTCCATTACCCTTCAAATTGCGCAAATTGAAATTGCGAATTGAAAATACGCCCAATGGAAACATGTCAATTTTGCAAAAACTCCCATTTATCGCAAAAAAGTTTGTATGCTCGCATGAGGAGGTTTTTCAGGCAATTCGAAAAAGGAATATTTCGCAAAACTGCAATGGAAACAGTTTTTGCACATTTACAGTCACCTGACGTAATGACGTGGTGTGCTTGAACAGATTACGAGACAGAGTTCTTCATTAAATTCATAAAAGACAAAAGTATGACAGAAATACTGGATTCTAAACCTCAAAGAAATGCCACAATCAAGAGCTCGAAGCAGATACGAGTGAGAAAAACCCAGAAACACCTCATATGAGCCACTCACTCACAGTATAGGGGTCTTTCCTTGCCATTAATGCTTGAAAAACACACCTACGTTTCCTTCCATTAATAATAGTGCGGTACGTGGCTGTGATATATATAAACTTACCAACGTTCGTTGCCATGACTTTTGGAATGACTTATCGCAAGAGGAAAAAAATTACGTTTTAGTCACATAACATCGGTTAGCAGAAACGCCGCCATTTCACAAAAGTTTTTTATGGATATTTAGAAGGAAAAAAAAAATCACAAAAGTTTTGCGCAAATCTTTAATGGAAATGCGCCTAATGAGGTGATCGAACTGGCATGACCGCTGACCCCAGGGGGTTAAAAAGATCAATTTACTTGAGAATCAATATCACATAAAAGTTTGCTTTCCAGTGGAAACTCGCACTGTGTCCTAGTCCTAGGCGCTAATGGGGAATGACTCAGCGTGACCAGAGACTGAAACACGTGTTTAAACGTGACAATAGTATTGGCCGGCTACAGCCGATGTCCAAATCTTCGTCTTCAGGAACTGTTTTGTTTGAGTATGTGATAGCGGTAAGAAGGTGATTTACTATAACTTGTGAAGCTAAGTGTTTTAAGAAGTGTGTGGATCCGAAGATTAAATAAATAAACCGAAGATTTATGCGACTCGATGACACACATGACTTGTGCATTACTTGTTTGGGTTTGCTTGCACTGTGAGTCTTTATTGACCACCATAAGCAGTGCAACTAAAGAGTAGTAACCTACTTACTCACTAACACAATAAAACGGAATAGCACCATATCTCTGACATTACACACAATGTACTCTAAATCCAATCACTGTAAGCATTCATTTATCTGAATGCACCTTCAGGTATGATCAACAAAACCGTGTGGCTGCATGCACCAGTGATGTGATTCAAGAATAGAATGAGACTGAAGTAAGACAAACTCGACAATCTGTGGAGATGGAGAGGGTGAAGACAGAAATGGCCAATCTTGAGGAGGAGCTGGAAAAAATGCCAAAGATATAGAGAAAATTGAGAAAAACAATCAAATGAAAAACTCTGAGATACAGAAATGCAAGTCAAGTCAAGTCATCTTCATTTATATAGCGCTTTTAACAATGTAGATTGTCTCAAAGCAGCTTTACAGAGATAAATGTATCATTTAACGTAAGAATGTTTTGGCTTTATAGCGGTTCTTTAATAAAGTTATTTTCCAGCTAAAGTTAGTTTTGATTGATTCGCTTCCGTCGCAACGATTATTTGTTTTTAAATTAGGGCCGCCAAGATGACACCATTCTCTCTACACAGACTTTAAACGCGAACCTGTGAGAAACGCTGATGGCGTTCAGATGCGCATTAAGAACGGGTTCTATAGTTATGTGCGTTGATGTGTGCAGGTTTGGAATTCCCTAAAAACCAAGCCTAAACAAATTACTGGTGTTTCCTTACAGTTTTGATTCAGAATTTTATTTTATTTTATTAATTCGGGGTAGATACGCAAATTGAGTTTTCCCGACGACGCTTTATCTGTAGAGTGGGAAAGGGATCCTCCATAGGGAGAGACTAGTTGGCACTTCAGCACTGCATTGTCATCGGGTCCAGGCGAAGGTCCTTCATCAGATCTGGATACGGCCTGGATCCGGCAGGCTGCGGGAAAACCTTGGGATAAACAAAGACACTCAAATTAGCGTAGATGCCATTCTTCTCATGATGTAACAAGTACATCAGGATTTATGGGAAGTGTTCCCGGTTCCAGCTGACCTAATCTATGCAGCCTAATATTGAATTATAGAAGTCTATAATGTATTATGTGAACGCTATGTCAAAGAGATGTGTCTTTAATCTAGATTTAAACTGACAGAGTGTGTCTGCTTCCCGGACAATGGTAGGAAGGCTGTTCCAAAGTTTTGGTGCTAAATAGGAAAAGGATCTACCGCCAGCAGTCGATTTTGATATTCTAGGTATTATCAACTGGCCGGAATTTTGAGATCGCAGTAGATGTGAAGGAGTATAATGTGTTAAGAGCTCGTTCAAGTACTGCGGAGCTAAACCATTTAGTGCTTTGTAAGTAATCAGCAATATTTTAAAATTGATGCGATGTTTAATAGGGAGCCAATGCAGTTTTGACAGAACCGGGCTAATATGGTCATACTTCCTTGTTCTGGTAAGAACTCGAGCTGCTGCGTTTTGAACTAGCTGTAGTTTGTTTATTAAGCGTGCAGGGCAACCACCCAGTAGATCATTACAATAATCTAGCCTTGATGTCATGAAAGCATGAACTAATTGTTCCGCATTTGTCAATGAGAGCATATTGGGTAATTAGGATATATTTTTAAGATGGAAAAATGCGGTTTTACAGATACTAGACACGTGATTTTCAAATGAAAGATTGGTATCAAAGAGCACACCCAGGTTCCTAACCGACGACGAAGACTTAACAGAGCAGCCATCAAGTGTTAGACAGTATTCTAGATTATTACGTGAGGACGTTTTTTGTCCAATAATTAGAATCTCTGTTTTTTCAGAATTTAGAAGTAGGAAATTACGAGTCATCCAATTTTTTATATCAGCTATGCATTCTGTTCATTTAGTGAATTGATAAGTTTCGTTAGGTTTTGAAGAAATATAGAGCTGAGTATCGTCGGCATAACAGTGGAAGCTAATGCCATGTTTCCTAATGATATCTCCTAAGGGTAGCATGTACAGAGTGAACAGCAGCGGTCCTAGTACTGAGCCTTGTGGTACGCCATACTGAACTTGTGATCGATGAGACATCTCTTCATTTACTGCTACAAACTGATAACGGTCAGATAAGTATGATTTAAACCATGCTAGTGCAATTCCACTAATGCCAACATAGTTTTCTAGTCTATTTAAAAGAACGTTGTGGTCAATGGTGTCAAACGCAGCACTAAGATCGAGTAACACTAATAGAGAGACACAACCACGATCGGATGATAAGAGCAAATCATTTGTTACTCTAACGAGAGCAGTCTCGGTACTAAATCCGGACTGGAAATCCTCGCAGATATCATTTCTTTCTAGAAAGGAACATAGTTGTGAGGATACTGCCTTTTCTAGTATTTTTGACAGAAAAGGTAGATTCGAGATCGGCCTGTAATTGACTAATTCTGAAGGATCAAGTTGCATTTTTTTAACAAGCGGTTTAATCATAGCCAGCTTAAAGTTTTTTGGTACATATCCTAGAGACAAAGACGAATTAATGATATTAAGAAGAGGATCTATGACCTCTGGAAGCATCATTTTCAGTAGCTTAGTCGGTATAGGGTCTAACACACATGTTGTAGATTTAGATGATTTAATGAGTTTAGTAAATTCTTCCTCTCCTATAGCAACGAATGAATCAAATTTTTCCTCAGGGAGGCTACAATGCACTGCCTGATGCGATACTGTAGTAGACGGTTGCATAGTTATAATTTTATCCCTGATATTATCAATCTTATAAGTGAAGAAGTTCATAAAGTCATTACTGCTGTGCTGCTTGGAAACTTCTGGGCTTGAAGCTTTCTTTTTCGTTAGTTTAGCCACTGTTTCAAATAAATACCTAGGATTATGTTTATTTTCTTCTAATAGGTTTGAAAAATAAGCAGATCTAGCAGCTTTTAAAGCCTCTCTGTAAGCAATCGAGCTCTCTTTCCATGAAATGCGAAATACCTCTAGTTTTGTTTTCTTCCAGTTGCGCTCCATTTTTCTGGCTGCTCTCTTAAGGGCCCGAGTGTGCTCGTTGTACCACGGCGTTGGACTATTTTCTTTAATCTTCTTTAAGCGCAACGGAGCAACTGTGTCTAAAGTGCTGGAAAAGAGAGAGTTAAAAGTTTCTGTTGTAATATCTAGTTCTTCTAAGCTATCCGGGATGCTAAAATGATGAAACTGATCAGGAAGATTATTAATAAAGCAATCTTTAGTAGCAGAAGTGATAGGTCTAACATATTTGTAACACGGAGTCGGCTTTGCAGCCTTGGCTAAATGTAATTTACACGAGACTAGATAATGATCTGAGATGTCATCGCTCTGCTGCAGAATTTCAACGGCATCAACATCTATTCCATGTGATAATATTAGATCTAGAGTATGATTACGACGATGAGTAGGTCCTGACACGTGTTGTCTAACTCCAATTGAGTTTACAATGTCTTTAAATGCCAAACCCAATGCATCTTTTTCATTATCGATGTGTATATTAAAATCACCAACAATTAGTACTTTATCTGCAGCCAATACTAACTCTGATAGAAAGTCCGCAAATTCTTTGATAAAGTCTGTATGGTGCCCTGGTGGCCTGTATACAGTAGCCAGCACAAATCTCAAACGTGATTTATCATTTATACTATATATTTTTACATTAAGCACTAACACTTCAAAAGAATTATATTCGAAACTTGATTTCTTAGTGGTTTTGAAAATATTACTATAAATTACAGCAACACCACCCCCTTTGCGTTTCAGACGAGGTTCATGTTTATAACAGTAATCTTGCGGGGTGGACTCATTTAAAGTAATGTAATCGTTTGGTTTTAGCCAGGTTTCTGTCAAACACAGCACATCTAGGTTATTATCTGAAATCATATCATTAACAATGAGTGCTTTTGAAGTAAGCGATCGAATATTCAGCAACCCAAGCTTTAGCATTTGCTCATCTGTATTATAGCTGTTTTTTATTTGTTGAACATCAATTAAATTTTTAACCTTAGATAGGTTTAAACATTTTTTGGATTTCCAAATTCGGGGAACAGACACAGTCTCTATATGATGATAGCTAGGTGAAAGAGGCTCTATGTGATAGGATTTATCTGACCTTGGTGACGTGAGGCCACTAGCAGACGGTCGGTTTAGCCAGTCTGTCTGCTTCCTGACCTGGTGCCCAATTTGTCATGTTGGAGCTCTATGCACTGTGAATGTTTCTGGAAAAAAACACAGTGTTGGTATTCTGTCCTCCTTGGTGCCACATTTTCCATCCTTTATTAATTCCATCTATAATGCTATCACTGCCCCTGGTGTTGATGGTCAAAACTATGATCTCTGAAAAGAGAAAACTGCAAAACAAAGAGAACAAACTCCATGTCGAACTGATAGACCTTCAGCTGAAGTTGGACAGTTCCAACATAAAGCAGGGTAAGTGTCTGGTTTTATAGTTTATAAAACAGATCTACTCTTTATCATATCTTCATTTAGGTTCTAGCCTTTGCTAAGGCAGTACTTCAGATGTAACTGTGCTTACATGAAATATCTGAATCATCTGAACATTCTTAAAAATGTTATAACATTTGAAAGAATAAATATAAAGTGAATGGCATCTGTAAGTGTGCCAGAGTATCATGCTGTTTACACATTCACTAACACAAGTTTAAACAGTCTGAACGGGCTTAAACTGATCTCTCATAAATCAGAATCTGCTGTATGTTGTTTCTCCAGGTATCATCCAAGCCAGCCCTTCACACCTGAAGAATGTCCAATCCTGTCTTTCTCAAATCCAGAAAATTCTTGTTCAGCTTAAAAAGTTTTGGGAGAAAGTGGGATGTGAGCTGGAGCGTCTGAAAAACAAGACCTTTGTTGATGAGGCCCTCATTGATGATCCTGACATGAGGGACCAGTTTCTGCAATCTATTGAATTAGCAGTAAAGGTAATTTAAAGTTGCCCTTGATTTATTATTCTTATTTAAAGTCTCAGAAGTTAAGACTATTCTTACAAACCTATATGTTTAATGAAGGGTTGCTGAGGCTGCGTCTTTAATCTCTCCCTATTCTAAATATTTTGCACTATATTCAGCCAATATAGTCCTAATTCTGAGTGAACAGTGTCATTTCCTAAGTAGGTCACTTTTTCATAGTTATAATTATCATATTTTAAACTCATAATGATTTTTAGAGTACTGATGTACACCTGATGTTCCTATATTGCCCACAAGGGTCGGCAATCTAGGTCGCCATTGTAAATGAGAAAGTGTTCTCAATGTGCTCACCTGGTTAAATAAACAAAATAAATGCAATCTAAAACAAAACAAAAAAACAAGATAATCTGTTCCTCAGATCTCTTCCCTGAGTGCACAAACATGGCCATTGTGTTTCAAGAAACTAATGTATTTTTAGTAAATGTGCTATAAAAAAATCTTGTGCCTTTAATCTTTCAGTTTTGGAATACATTTGGTCAAAACTGTCAGAAAGCAAGTAGAATCTTATACGTTCAGTCTAAGGATGCTTATCAGTTCCTGGAGACCAATCCTTCCTCACTCTCAGAGAGCCACTGGGAAGAGCAGTATAAGACTGTGATGGAGAAGCTGAATCAGATCAACTCCCAGGAACCGTCCACAGCCGCCATCACTGAGTGGCATTCAGATATCTGATGCTTCCTCTCACACTTAAATGCTCCTTACAATGATATTTAATACATACAGCTTTTTTTGTCATTTTAACTGCTTTAATTGTTTTAAAAAATACAATTAAATAAAAACTTATTTGTTCAGTTAAAATTCAGTAACTATTCTTTGTCAATTTGATGTTATGTATGTTATTTCTATTTCTCGATTGTGTCTTTTGGTCAAATTGCTTTCATCATGTAAGAGCTTGTGGTCTGGTCACATGACTTATTTCAATGTAACACAATAAAGACAAAAGACATCAAAACATTTCATTGTAGCCAAATCATTCAGAAAATTATTATTATTATTTATACATTTGCAACTACATGTCAATTTACTCTCATTAGAGCGGAGAGACCAAATTTTTTACAATGAAGGGCCAAAAATCCAACTTCACTGAGGTCTGTGGGCTGAAAGTAAAAGTTGCATTATATCAAACCGTTGTATTTAATTTAAAGTCTTTAACACCTTGGTTCCCCTCATTTATAACTTAACTAACTTTTTTTTAAGTTTTCTAGTACAATGAAACTATTGCTGTTATTAATGATGTTTTAGTTACTTTTTAAACGCCAACCGACTTTTTAAAGAAAAAGATGAAAATTGAAATAAAATATAAAGAATCTTTAACATTTAAGAACCTAAGGGGCGGTTTCCCGGACAGGGTTTAAATTAAAGGTGAACTAAGTAACTTTTTTACCTTAACCGAACAGCTTTGGAGTCATTGTAATGGTTATATTACTGATTTCGTGTTGAATGGTGGTCGTCTCGCACCCCCCTGGTGCCTGTGAGCCGCAAAACCACCCTTGCAACTTTGGGCCGGCGGGCCGCCGGCCTCAGTGTTAGGAAGTATCGTGTGATATCAGGTCTCGCGAGGTAACGAATTGCTTTACGGCACTGCACGCGTACACGCCCCCATCCATCCAGTATCCGGCTAGCTATAAGAACAAGGTAACTCTAGATATTGAGTTCTTCAAGTTTTCGTAATGGCTGAACATGTAAAAAAGAAGCAGAAAGCTAGGAAATCTTTGTCAGAGGACCAAAGAAAGAGGAAACGGGAGACTGACCGAGCGTGAAGTCAGACTAGAGTTAATATTGGACCGGCTTTTTCAGAATGGAGAGAACTGAAAGAAACCGAAGCCGGCAAAACCGATGCTGACCTGCCCTTCTTGCTGTTGCACTTGTATCTTTAGAATAAACTGTGTTTAATGTTTGTATTTCTTGTAATTGTGACCTCAGGATGTTTGCTATTGTCTGTTTAGGTTTTTATTATTATGTTACGGGCTTACTAGTACGCTAGATACTGTAACTTAGATGTTAGCATTTTCATTAGTAAACAAACGTGTTTGTTTTCTGTAGTGTTTTCTCCGTTCCTCTATCAGGTTTTATTTGTGTTACTGAGATCGCCTATAAATCGATATGAAATTCTTCAAATTATGCTTTAGTTTAGCTTGCCGTCTGCCTCAGAATTAATAACGTTATGTTGCATGTTCACAGATCTATGTTAGGATGCTAGCTAGCAATACAACTTATGAAATTTCAAACCAAACGTTTTGAACGAATAAATTATAGCCTTATACCATAGTACACGTATTCTTGCAAAATAAATTAACAAACTAGGCTACGTGTTTGACTTTGTTTGGTCAATCGTTATGATGGACAACTCGGATCACCGTCAAAATGATAAAAGAATGTGTAACATTTATTTTGATAATGCATAACCTAAGTAGCTATAGCTATAGTCTAAACTAAAAATAAATAAATAGCGGAGATATTTCTTATAGTATTGTTTTTGCCATAATGTTACTGATTACGTTTGGCAACACTGTAAAAATATACAATATCTCCACTATACAAATATACACTATCTCAACATTTATATGATATTCTTGTGAGAATCATACATTCTTCAGTTGACATGGCTCCGTTTGTTCGCCGGCTTCTCTGAAAACAAATGCACATGGCCTGAGCGAGATGGGAGGGGGGATAGTTGACAACGAGTTTACGACAGTTTTCTCAAAAATATATATACTCCGAAACTGTAGGGGGGGCTCGAGAGAGAAACCTGCGAGAAAACAGCCAGTCTTACTGAGCGCTGCTTTAAGCCAGGAGAAGGCCTTAATCTAGACTAGTTAATCATGGATTAAAAAATGGCTTTCTGAAACATAGATTAAGTACAGATTACTAACAGTCCTTAACTAAAATAAACCAGATTAATATAAATCCAACTGTGCTCATCTGAATTAGCATGACAGAGGTCACATATAAAACACGGAATGAACAAAGGAAAGCTTAAAATCTTAAAATTGCATGGAATTTAGAAGTAAATTAATGGAAAACAATGGCAGCAGAAAAAGACTGCAATCAAAAAAAAAACTGCACACATCAGCTGTGTAATAAAAGAAAAGGAAAATAACACAAAACTGATTAATCGTTGGTTCTTTCAGCAGCTGTCGGGATCAGTCTGGACAGTTTAAACGCTGCAGTCAGGCCTGGTCAGGCCAGTGTGCACATCGATGGACAGGAGTTGTCCCATATTCGACTTCAATTAAGTTATTCAACTGTGCTCGTAGTAAAAGCTATAGGCCTATTTATAAAGAGCTTTCAAGTCATATCACACACTGGTGTAATCCACATTTTAATAGTTGGTTAACTCACAACTATGGTTTTTCCATGCACACTTGAGTTTTGTTTATTAACCCTCTGGGGTCTAAGGTGGTTTTGGGGTTCTTGAGATGTTCTGACATGCTCTTACATTTGTGCTTTTTTCAGTTGCTTATAAACATATTAATGGCAAAGGTGTAATTACACTCTATTTAGCACAAACAGGGCTACCATAATATGTGAGCAACATGTATGTACATGTTTGTATTTTTGAGAAAATAATGTTTATGCATGGTTATTGAAAAAACAAAAAAATGAAAATATCTGAAATAAGGCCACAAAACACATACTAAATATGTGTCAATAAGACTTCTGAATAATGCATTTTGTCGCCTAGAGTTTTTTCTTCAAAATGATGTGAAAATCATCCTTCCTAATCATTCACATAAAACAATACATTGATTTAAATTTTGTACGACACTTTTTGTTTGGAAAGGCAATATGTGGGTGGGCGTGATTCACATCTGAGGAGACAATGGGCCCCCGCATAATGAGGCTGCATACGTAATGAGCCTTTCATTCAGGTGTGTGACTGAGCCACAGTGTAGAAAATGTGCCCACGTTTCTGTGTTCACCCCTACACACAAGCACTATAAACCCCGTGTCTCTCACAGAGCCCACTCTCTAAAGCGGACAAAAGCCGCTCGAGTGTTAGATGTAGGTCACGTGTACACAACCCCGTGCCCGCACCTACTCACTGCCTGCTCTGTTACACGGCCACTTCCTACCGGTCATACCACAAATGTAAGTCCTGTGCCCGTCCTCGAGCGCTCACACATACTGACAAACTCTTTACCCCCGGCGCCGCTCTCGCGCTCCGTTCCTCGCACAATGTGTTGCCCGTCCAATGCCACCGGGACATCGTGTGTAAAACGGCCAGCCATCGCTGTCTGCGAGCCTCCGAATCAGGTTCTCGAACCCGCAGAATGCGGCAATCGGAGCCCGGAGGCCATTCTGCCCCTTGCCGTACATGCGAAAGTGTGGGAAGCTATTCCAGGTGCATCAGAATGGGTGCTGAGCACAGAAAGAGAGGGCTATTCATTGCAGTTCGCTCGCCGTCCCCCGCGCTTCAAGCGAGAACCGAGACGAGAGTGAATGGGGAAGTAGCAAGCCTACTTTGTGCAGGAATAGCGAAACTTCTGTGCAAAGGGGCCATAGAACCGGTACCCCCTTCTCTGAGCGAGTCAGGCTTTACAGCCGTTACTTCCTCGTGCCCAAAGAAGGACGGAGCTCTCAGACCGATTTTAGATCTGAGGTATTTGAACAAAGCTCTTATGAAAAGACCGTTCAAAATGCTCACAACCAGACAGATCCTCGCGCAGATTCGCCCGAGGGACTGGTTTATTTCCCTCGATCTGAAAGATGCTTACTTTCAGATCCAGATAATACCCCGTCACAGGCCATTCTTGAGATTCGCCTTCGACGGTCAGGTATATCAGTACACCGTCCTGCCGTTCGGCCTGTCTTTAGCACCCCGTACATTCACGAAGTGCATGGACACGGCTCCCGCTCCCCTGAGAAGTCAGGGCATGCAGATTTTGAACTATTTGGACGATTGGCTAATTCTAGCACAGTCAGAGGAAGAACTTATCTCTCACAGAACAGTGCTTCTCAGCCACCTGGAAAGCCTGGGTCTCACGGTCAACTGGACCAAGAGCTCATTACTGCCCAGTCAGTCAGCCTCTTTCTGGGTTTGGAACTGGACTCTGTGGCAATGACGGCCCGCCTGTCGACACAGCGCGCGTTGTATTCAACACCTGAATGCGTCTTTCCAGATGGGCAGCGCCGCACCTCTAAAAATATTTCAGAGGATGCTGGGTCTACTGCGTATGCGCCCACTACAACGCTGGTTGAACGCTCGAGTGCCTCACTGAGCCTGGGCGTCCGGCGGCATTCGAATCAGAGTGACTCAGAGCTGCGTTTCAGCACTGAGACCCTGGTTAGCGGCCGACTGGTACCAGCGGGGAGTGACAATGGGAGCCTTCTCGCACCGAAAAGTTATCTCAACGGACGCATCCAACTTGGGTTGGGGCGCTCTTTTCGAGGGCAGACCGGTCTTTGGCCTGTGGTCAGACCAGGAGAAATGCCTCCATATAAACTGTTTGGAGATGATAGCGGTCGAGAATGCGCTCAAGCACTTCCTCCCACATATACGGGACCACCATGTGCTAGTTCGCTCGGACAACCAATGTCCGTGGTGTCCTATGTGAACCGCCAGGGCGATGTCAGATCCAGGAATCTCTGCAAACTGACAGAACGCCTTCTCGTGTGGGCTCATCGCTTGTTGCGCTCGCTGAGAGCCGCGCACGTGCCGGGCCTCAAGAATGTCGGCCCAGACAGACTGTCCAGAGACAACATTCCCCCGGGAGAATGGTCCCTGCACCCCCAGACAGTCCAGCTACTGTGGCGCCTTTTCGGCAAGGCGGAAATCGACCTTTTTGCGTCAAAAGACAACGCTCATTACCCGAGGTTCTTCTCAAGGAGCGAGGACACGCTGGCCCAAACCTGGCCCAGCCGCCCGCTGTATGCTTTCCCTCTGATCTCGCTGTAACCACAGGTAATCAAGAGGATCAGGGAAACGCGCCACTCAGTGCTCCTCATAGCCCCGCGATGGGAGAACCAAATCTGGTACCCAGAGCTAGTGAGGCTGTCGCACTCAGCCCCATGGCCGATCCCGGTGAGGAAAGATCTTCTCTCTCAGGACAGTGATAACCTCTTATGCCCCGTCAGGGCGCTGAGAGTTTACATCACACGCTCCGCCGCCTTCAGGCGTTCTGAGCAGCTCTTTGTTTCATTTGGTGGGCGCACCAAGGGTCTCGCCACCTCAAAACATAGCCTGTCCAGATGGATAGTGGACGCTATCGTAGCAGCTTATGCGTCCAAACTCCTGCAGTGCCCTAGGGGCATCAGAGCCCATTCCACTAGAGGCATGGCCTCATCGTGGGCTTGGTCCAGCGGGATTTCTATTCACGACATTTGTATGGCAGCAGGCTGGGCCTCCCCCTCTACATTCGTGAGATTTTATAACCTGGAAGTTCCCGCCTTGCAGGCTAAACTGTTATCAGTTTAAGTGATATGTATGTTCTGACCAGTTGATCATGTGCAGACTACTCTTGTGTACTACTAGCTTTTCTGGTGAGCTGCACTAGGGGTGAGATTCTCTATATACAGACTGGCGGAGCCGCTCTGTATTTTCCCCATCACGCGCTTGTGCACTGGTGCTGGCCCGCGTTGCTGGCCGCCTACTCTCCACTCAGCTGCGCTAGCAGTTTTTACTCTCTATACATAGACCGGCGGTGCCGCTCTATATTCTCCCTATGATGTGCTTATGTACTGTGCTGGCTCGCGCTGCTGGCCGCATTCTCCACATGCTTATACATAGACTGGCAGAGCTGCTCTGTATTCCTATGAAGTGCTTATGACAGGTGCTGGCCCGCGTTGCTGGCCGCCTTTTCCCGCATGTTGTGTTCCCCGGGATCCCCTGGGACTCATGCAGTGGATGCTCGGCGCACACGGCTTTGACAAGGGGTTCCCGTAGCGTAAGCAACTTACGCAATACGAGAGAACCTCTCGTAAGAGAACGTACTCGGTTACCTAACGTAACCTCGGTTCTCTTTAGAAGAGGGAACGAGTATTGCGTAACCTGCCGTGTCGCGCCGCGAGCTTATTCGCTTCAGTCTATGAAAACCAGAGTTTCAGCCTGTGAGCCCTTCTTTTATACACGCTAGCCGCACCCATTCTCGCGGGCTGAGGCGCGTGGAGGGCGCAACGTCACGCAGGGCTCACTGGTAGGCTGCTGCAGTTGCCGCAGGACAGCCAATGAGCACGCTTGGACAGCCAATGAGCACGCTTATACAGCCTGCTATGGTCTGCTGGCTGCCGCACTGTGTTGACAACAAATACAAAATTAAGGATAATTTTTGGCTTCAGATCTCGAGAAAAGACAACTTTCCCGTAGCGTAAGCAACTTACGCAATACTCATTCCCTCTTCTAGAGAGAACCGAGGTTACGTTAGGTAACCGAGTACGTTTTATGGGTATGATGATAGATAGGTTATCTTATTTCAACTGGCAACTTTGATATACCTGTATAATGACCATGTAACATTTGTATAAAATAGACTATTTATTCTGCATGTTTTGTCTCAGATGCTTTTCAAATGCAGACGCTGCCAGGCATGCAAAAAATGCCCTGATACAAGAGGTCGAGAAGATGGAAGATGCACTGAAGAGGAGGACAACCACTGCCTTAGCTGCTACAGCAGATCCAGCAGAGAAGGTTTCTCATGCAGAAGCAAGCGAGTCAAGCGGACACACAAGCAAGAGCACCTTCATGATGATGTTCGATGAAGTTCTCAAGAAGTGAGAAGAACCTGGAGGAGTAATCACGAGTGCTCTTCTTCAAATACAAACGTATATGACAGAGCAAATTATCCCTCGGTCTGAAAACCCATTCCATTACTGGGCAGTGAACAAGCTTCGTTTCCCTGCCCTCGCTGCTACTGCATCAGCCTTTCTCTCTGCCCCCTGTACCAGTGTTGAGAGTGAAAGACTGTTTAGCACTGCCTCCAACATTCTAGATGAAAGAAGGAACCGACTAAAAGCAGAGAGAGCAGAAATGCTAATATTCCTAAAAAAAACTGCCAATGATGATCAAGTGAATCCTGAAGCAGGTTTATGTTACTGGTGAAGTCTATACTTTGGTTGTTATATTAGTGTTTGTTTTCTACTATTTTTCATCAGTGTAAGGTATACTTTATAATAAGCACTGTGTTGCAGCTTGCTACTGTTCTGATTTAAGATTCACTAGATTTAGAATATTACTTTTTGGATTTTCTTCAGAAAATAATTTAATTTGATAATTGCAGTAAATATTGTTAACTAACTAGTAAGTGTTGAAATTACTGTTAATTTTGCTACTGCATCATTCAGTTTTCTTAATAAAATTGTCAGCCATACATTTTTTGTGTAGTGCACAAGTAATGTGCAGTCAGATTTGGTATTCCTTTCTTTACCTAATATAAATAAATTCAATTCAATTCAATTCAAATTTATTTGTATAGCGCTTTTCACAATACATATTGTTTCAAAGCAGCTTTACAGAAAGTGCATTTCAGAAATGTACATATAAAAAAAAAAAAAAAATAGTTAGTTAAACATGCATTAATTTAGGGCATAATTGTACATAGAAAAAGACATAGAAATGTACATAGAAAAATACAGTTAGTTCAACATGCAATAATTTAGGGCATAAACATATCGCCAGCGTCGAGTCGTCTCTTCACAGGCTTCGAGTCGTCTCTGCACGGGTGTTGGGGCATCTGTAGTTTCCATGGGAGGCTGGATACAAACTGGAGCTGACAATCTGTATTTACCTCGGGACTAGCGTCCCGAGATAACAAAAGAAAAGCAGAAGGAAAATAATTAGCGTAGCTGCTGTTCATAACAATAATGCATTCATTCTGATTCACCTGTAGTATAAAAGGTAAATATTATGTGAATGCTTGGTTAAAGAAATGCGTCTTCAATCTAGTTTTAAACTGGGACAGCGAGTCTGAGCCTCGAACAATTTCAGGAAGGCCATTCCACAGTTTAGGAGCTAAATGTGAAAATGCTCTCCCTCCTTTAGTGGACTTAGATATCCTAGGAATGACCAGTAGCCTCGAATTTTGTGATCTTAAAGAGCGCGATGGATTATAGGGTGATAGAAGTTCCGTTAAATACCCAGGAGCTAAGCCATTTAGGGCTTTATAGGTCATTAGTAATACTTTGTAATTGATACAGAACTTTATAGGTAGCCAATGTAGAGATGATAGAATCGGTGTTATATGATCATATTTCCTCGATCTAGTAAGAACTCTAGCAGCTGCATTTTGGACTAACTGTAGCTTGTTTATTGAGGATGCAGGACAACCAGCTAATAAAGCATTACAGTAATCTAGTCTCGAGGTCATGAATGCATGAACTAACTTTTCTGCATCAGAAACAGATAGCATGTTACGTAGCTTAGCAATGTTTCTAAGGTGGAAAAAGGCTGTTCTTGTAACATATGAAATATGATTTTCGAAAGACAAGTTGCGGTCTAATATAACACCCAGGTCTTTTACTGTAGTGGATAAAGTAACAGGACATCCTTCTAAAGTAAAGTTGTATTGTAAGAGGTTTTGTGGGCAGTTTTTTTGACCAATAAGTAATACCTCCGTTTTATCTGAATTTAATAGCAGAAAATTACACGTCATCCAGTATTTTATATCATTAACACACTCTGTCAATTTAGATAATTTATTGTTCTCATCTGGTCGTGATGAAATATATAATTGAGTGTCATCAGCATAACAGTGGAAATTAATTCCATGTTTTCTTATAATATTTCCAAGCGGCAACATATATATTGAGAATAGCAGAGGGCCTAACACAGATCCTTGCGGCACTCCATAGTTTACTGGAGTTATCTTCGATTTTTCCCCATTTAAACAGACAAAATAGTAACGGTCTGATAAGTACGATCTAAACCAGCTTAATGCTTGTCCATGAACACCAGTGTAGTTTTGTAGTCGATCTAATAGTATTGTGTGATCTATAGTATCGAACGCAGCACTAAGATCAAGTAAAACTAGTATTGAGATACAGCCTTGGTCAGAAGCTAAGAGTAAATCATTTGTAATTTTAACGAGCGCAGATTCTGTGCTATGATGCGGCCTGAATCCTGACTGAAACTTTTCATAGATGTCATTTTCTTGCAAGAAAGAGCACAATTGAGTGGACACAACTTTTTCTAGTATTTTAGACATAAAAGGTAGATTTGAAATGGGTCTGTAATTTGCTAGATTATTATGATCTAATTGTGGTTTCTTAATAAGAGGTTTTATAACTGCCAGCTTGAATATTCTTGGAACATGACCTAAAGATAAAGACGAGTTAATAATATTGAGAAGAGGCTCTTCCACTACAGGTAACACTTCCTTCAGTAGTTTAGTTGGTATAGGATCTAATAAACATGTTGTTGGTTTAGATGCAATGATAAGTTTATTTAGCTCTTCCTGTCCTATAGTTGTAAAGTGCTGTAGTTTTTCTTGAGGAGCGATAATTGAGGCTGAATCATAAGACACCATTAAGGATTGTACATTTACAATTGTGGTTCTGATGCTTTCTATTTTCTCAGTGAAGAAATTCATGAAATCATTACTACTAAACTGTAACGGAATATTTTGTTCAGGTGACGTCTGTTTATTAGTTAGTCGAGCCACGGAGTTAAATAAAAACCTTGGATTATTTTGGTTATTTTCTATTAGTTTGCGGAGATGCTCAGCCCTGGCTGCTTTTAGTGCCTTTTTATAACGTGACATACTGTCTTTCCACGCGATTCTAAAGACCTCTAAATTAGTTTGTTTCCATTTACGCTCTAAATTACGAGTTTCTCTCTTGATAACATGCGTAGTATTGTTATACCATGGTGCTTTAGTTTTCTCTCTAACCTTTCTTAATCTAATTGGTGCAACCATGTTTAATGTACTAGAGAAAATGGTGCTCATAGTGCTAGTCATTTCCTCTAGTTCATCTGTTTGTTTGGGTTCACTGAGCAGCTGAGTTAGATCAGGTAAGCTATTTGAGAATCTATCTATAGTAGTTGGAAGGATTGTTCTGCCTGGTCGATAACACGGCGCAACGTGACAAATTTCAGCAGTACGCAGTATGCAAGTGACCATGTAATGATCAGTGACTTCATCACTTTGTGGTATAATATCTATATCGGTTGGATTGGTTCCATATGATATAATTAAATCCAGCGTATGATTAAGACGATGAGTGGGACCAGTGACGTTTTGCTTGACCCCAAATGAGTTTAATAAAACTGTAAACGCAGCCCCTAACGCATCATTTGGATTATCTACGTGTATGTTAAAATCTCCGACAATTAATGCTTTATCAACATTGACCAATAGATCTGAGAGAAAATCTGCAAACTCTTTTAGGAAATCAGCATAGGGCCCTGGAGGTCTATATACGGTAGCCAAGGCTAGAGATAATAGGGATTTCTTTCTTACATCTAAGAGAGTAACATTTAGCACAATTACTTCAAACGAATTAAACCTGTGACCTGTTTTCTGAGTAACATTAAGAATATCTCTATAGATTGTCGCAACACCGCCGCCACGACCAATCAGACGGGGTTCGTGCTTATAACAGTATCCTGGAGGAGTAGACTCATTAAGACCGAAATAATCATTAGGTTTAAGCCAGGTTTCAGTAAGGCAAAGTACATCGAAACTATTATCTGTGACCATTTCATTTACAATAACCGCCTTAGGTGTGAGCGATCTAATGTTAAGAAGACCTAGCTTTATAAATTGTTTTTGTTCACTAATATTGAGATTTTCTGGTTTAATCACAATTAGATTTTTCCTGGATCCTACAGTAGATTTAAAGTTTGACCTCACTAAACGAGGAATAGACACAGTTTCAATATAATGTTCTACATTGGTACTTATATCAATTAAGTTTGGACAGCAAAGAGTGTGATTTGGACTTTGACTTACTAGTCATATGGTGTGTAACGTCTTGGAGATGTTGTCCGACAGAAGAGCCGCTCCGATTCTGCTGGGGTGAAGGCCATCAGCACGGAAGAGCCTAGGTCGCTCCCAAAACAAATTCCAATTATTTACAAAGAGAAGTCTCTGTTCATTACACCATGACATTAACCATTCATTTAGAGCAAATAGTCTACTGAACCTTTCTTGTCCTAGTCGGTACGTGGGAAGCGGTCCAGACACGATGATCGTTGTTTCAGGCGATGTGCTGCGTACCGTCTCGATCAGGCTCCTGTAGTCCTTCTTCAGAACTTCTGTCTGCCGCAGCCTGATGTCGTTCGTTCCCGCGTGCAGCACGACAGCTCCGACGCGCTTGTCACTGTTCAGGATCTCGGGAACCTGCGCAGCGACATCAAGAACACGAGCACCAGGAAAGCAGTGAGTGCGCACCTTACCTCTACCTGAGGTAGCGTGGACATGCCGGACGATGGAACTGCCGATGATCACAGCGTCGCGTTCCGTCTCGCGTAGAGGAGAGAAGCGGTTCCGGGTGGAGATCTCGAAGGCCGGGAGGGGCGGAGAGGTCCTAGCTCTGGTCCTGGCTCGCGTCTTCCGCTGTGGAAACACCCAGGGTCCATCGTGTTGTGTCGGTGCCGGAGTGAACGAAACCAGGGATGATCGCGTCCTGGGTGCTCGGGTCCTGTGCAGAGAAACACACGGAGTAGACGAGGTCGGAGTCAAAAGGTTACTAACCACTGACTTGTGAGCATCAGCGCGTGATGTTTCAAGCGCGGATTGCCGATCTCGCAGCTCGGCCTGCCTCTCTAGTAGGTCGCGGATCTGTCTCTCCACCGACTCAAGCTCTAACTGCACAGCATGTAGCTCGAGGGTCTCCTCACCTGCACTCAAAGGTAACGTTAGACACACATCCGTCATATTCGCCATTATAGCAGATATGTGCTACAATGGCGAATTATAGCTTTCAGTGATACGTGTGTAGATAGGCGCGACCACGCGTGCTATGCTAGCGGGCTAAGGCTAGTAGCGGAAGATTGGATATAAGTAGTGATATCAAAGCGATCCGATTGTTTTTTAAAGAGAATAGTATTCCAGATATGTTCACACGCTATAAAAATGAAAGATATTCGTTTGTAAAAGAGTGTAAAGAAGGAAATCAAGGTTTATGAATTAATTCGACGGAGCTCGAAACACAACAACGCACTCAGTCGCGACGCATGCGCAATGACAATTACCGATCTTAATGACCAAGTGAATATAATTGTATACATTCTTTAGTTTTGAAGGTAAAAAAAAACCCACTGATATCGGATTGGTATCGGCCGATACTCAGACTTTTGGTATCGGATCGGTTTTGAAAAAGCGGTATCGTTGCATCCCTAATGATTTCACAGCTTTTCTGTCTTTATATCCAATGACTGAGAATTATTTTAAAGGCTATACCAGCAAGTTTACACCCAAAAAATTTTCAGAATGACACTCTGCCACCAGTGAATGAATATTGTGATATAGTAATCCATCATTGTTCTGGTAAACTGTGTTAAAATCATCTGCATAAGGGAGCTTATTCATTATCAGAATGAAACAAGATCATATTTTGTAACCTGTATAATGTGACAATTTTTGTGTAAAAGTAGTTTGAGATGACGAGATATTTGCTGCAGAAACTTAAATCTATGACTTCAGACATTAAAAAAAGTAAAATTATTAAAAAAAAAAAAAAAAGTCAATAATGATGTTATCAAACTTTATTCATAGAAGCATTCGTCCATTTTTATCCATTCAACAAGAGTCTTTTTGCAAGAGCTCATAAAGAGATGATACAGAGAGGAGTATATAAAGAGTGTTTTAGGCATTAAGTATAAAGGATTACAGAACTCTGCAGATTACAAGTACAGAGTTTATAAAGGCTAATCATCATCATACCAGGTTACCAGCATCATGAGGCAGAAAACTCAAAGAGGACTCGTGTGTGTCAGCGCTCTGTAGATCATTCAGAAATGGCAGGTGTATCAGAGGATGGCACACTGGTGGGTGGTGGGGCTATTTCCTCCAGTTGTTTCTTTACACTTTCGTACTCTATTTGCCACTCCTCCTTGGAGAGAGAGGAAGGACTGACCTCCAGAAACTTGTAGGCATCTTTGGTCTGGAGCTGAAAGATGACAGATGCTTTTTGACAGCCTGCACCAAAACAGCCCCAAGCCTGTGGAATTAAAACATTTACACATTAGACGAAACCTTAGTAACGGCTGGACAACATGAGACACACAAGCCTTCCTTCGAGTACAAATAAAGAGGGTTTTTATTTTATTTTATTTGTAATTCATTTTTATGATTTCTTTTATTTTTTTTGTAGTCATGTACACATGAATTTTACCTCTTTGGCCATTTTGATTGATTCAAGAAATTGAAGTTTATACAGGCGAAGGTTGTCGATATAATCTTCTCCAGCAAAGGTCGTCTGTTCCAGGGAGTCCAGCATTTGAGCAACTTTCTCCCAGAAGATTTTGAGCTGAATCAGAATTTCCTGAATTTTTGACAAGCAACTCTGAACTTCACTTAGATGGATGGGGTCGGGTATGGAGCCTGCAGAGGGGAAATAAAGGTTTCTACAAGCCACACGTTCTCTCCCGTTCTTAAACTAGACTTAAATCTTGGCACAGTCTTAAGCATGACTTGTCAGGTATACTTTAAACATGAAAGAAAACAGACTCACTCAGGGCAAAACTGGCTTTGGCAACCTTCATCTGCAGATCCATGATCTGGATTTGGACCTGCCACTGCTTCTGTTTCAGAGCATTCTTATCAGCGATGAGGATATTCAGCTCAGCTTCAAGAGCCTTCAAATGTGCAGATTGTTCAGGATCCTTTGCAGCATCATAAATGCTTTTAACAATCAGCCCGATGAATGGAACGATTGCAGCGAAGATGCCGAGGCCTCTACTTGTTTGAGATATGGATTTGGCATAGTCTTGAATATCTTGGCTTTTGCTGTTTATCTTTTTCTCAGTTTCATCAAGCTCTTTTGTGGTTTTCTGGAGTTCAGAATTCATATCACTCAGGGCTTTTTTAGCCAGCTCCAACTCTTGGTTTTGTTCTGTAATCTTTTTATCTGTATCATCTTTTTCCTTGATAACATCACTGGTGGACAATGCTACATCGTTGTTGTGTTTTTCATACCTATACAATGTTGAAGAAATGTTGCTGTGAAATTAGCATTTTATAACATTGGGCTCATTGGGCTGTGTAACTAGCTTAAAAGTTTATCTTAAAATATGTTTATACTTTTGCCTGATTATAGCAGTTGCACATAAAAGAATAATTAAATTACTCAAGGTATTTTGAAATATGTTTTAATGAGGAAAATATTCTTACCTATCCACTATCTTGTCCACATCAGTGATAATGTCTTTGATCCAGACTTGTGCTTTTCCAAGGATTTTGACCGCCAGAACAGCATCAGTGTTCTCCACAGCTGTCATCAACATGGGAAACAGCGACTTAACCAGGTTATCACTGGTCAAAATGCACTGTGAGAAGGAAGAGACATAAGATCAAGTATCTTACACCTTAGAAAATGACAGTCACACTGATGCGACGAAACATTCAGAACTCTTATTGCCTGTATTTGTCCTGTAAATATTTCTGAAATGCTGTTCATAATGCTGCTTGTTATTATAATTTTAAGTTAAAAGTAAGAAATGTATAATTTATGAGATCAAACCAAGATGATGTGTATAAACTCTTATGTTATGTTAATGTTTTTTTCACATATATAATTTTTCACTTTTTAATGTCACTTTTTGAAATATCTGCCTTGTTTTATTTTTGTAACATCGATTATTTTCTCATCCAGTTTTTGATTTTTAGGAGACACTGCCTCCTTTGCCTCCTCGGTGGAAATGCCCCTGTTATGTATTTATTTAAAAATAAGGGAGAGACTCTCATAACCAATTTAGCTCAATTTAATCTCTAGCTAAAAGACAAACTATATGACATGCTATTTACTACAGACCCTTTGAGTTTGATGAACACAAATTTACATTTTTTTTTCTTTCTTTCTAGGTGGCAGAGATGAAAATACTGAAATCAAGAGAAATCTGAAACTGTACTTTCAAAATAGTTGCCTCAGAGGAGCCGAACAGAAGCCTGGTTTCCACAGCGCGACTCCTGATGATTCTCTCCAGGCTGGTGAAGTTGGCCAGGCACAGGTAAGAGAGATGGTAGAGAAGCGCTGTCTTTTGGGCAGCAGGGAGAAGCTCTTGTACAAACTCCGGGCTCCACTGGGACACAGCCACTGGTGAAAAAACATGTATTTTTAAAGACTGAAAAGATCACACTGATGGCTGGTATTGTTTTCAAATCTGTTTGATGAAATAAGATAATACTTGCTTTTGCTATCAGCCATCCTTAGTAGGTTTACACAAAAATGTGTGCAATGAGTTTCTCCTACAATGTACTGAAAGCAGAATAGTTTTGTTTGGTTTAAAACATGAAAATTATTATAAAAATGTGAAGTAAAACTGACTTACCTTTGTTTTAGCAAGTGATATGGAGAACAATGTATCTGGTGCTTTTATACTAAAGCTATGCCCACCGCCCTCAGAGAGAATGACTTCCAAAGAAACTTAAATTGAACTTCAGTCTTTGGGGGCCACTTGAGTCATGCAGATAATGGTTAGCACGATTGCTTACAATCAACAATCTTACAATCTATTGGCAATCTAATTAGGTATCATCTAACAATGTATCATCTAATTTAATGATTGTGCATGCTTTTATTTTATTGCAAGTTTCTCAATAACAAACCCTGCAGTCTTTCAAATACATCTCAAAATTCGTGTTTAATTGTGAGCATGAACTGGGAGGCGGAACGACAGTGTTTTGCCTAGAGTGGTGGTTGAGCTTGTACCGGTCTTGAGAACATAGGCTATTTAATTCCATGCCAGTTATCATCGCCATCAAGGTCAGGCTGCTATGTCTCTTGTATTCCCAGGAATGAGTGATGCACTTTCCGCTTTTAATGTTTTATTAAAGGTCATGGGTTCAATTCCCAGGAAGAGCAAGAAATGATAAGAATGTTAATGTGTACCTTGAAATGCAATGTAAGTCGCTTTGGATAAAAGCATCTTTCAAATGCATAGATGTAAATGTGATCCTGCCATGTGATCCCTGTTCATGTGTCTTGTTCTGACATGTGTTAATTGTCTTGATTGTGCACAGATGTACCTTGTCTAGGGATTAGCCCTTGTGTGTATTTAAGCCCTAATGGTTGCCATGTTACTTTGTCAAGTATTGTCCATGTACCACTGTTGGTGAGGTTATGTCCTGTGTTTTATGCTATATGCTAAGCAATGTCAAGCCAAGTCTTTGTTTTTGTGTTTAGTCCATGCTTATGTTAATATACTTGGGTTCTTCTGCAAACTTGCCTCCAGTGGATTAATACAGCTGAAAGCATATTTAGAAAATACATTATTTAATATCTTTAAGTTGTAGTATATTTAAGGGTTGTGGAAGAACTTGTATCTTTAAGATGCCTGTGACCATCATATGACAGCAAAAGAGCACACACACATCTCATTCTAATATGGAATTGTATTGGAATGGTAAAGAGTGTTGGTACGTGACAGGAGGGCCTCCACTCAAGGATACGATGAACAAGTCTAAGAATGTTTCACGTATGATTGAAAATACCAGTGTAAGGACTGATTTTCCTGCTAAGACAAAACTCACCCTGCAATAAAGCCATAAAACGCACCCTGGACAAAAGATAGCAAAGACAGAGCACAGGACAGACCTGCATTATTGAGTGTGACTCAGCCTGTCCAAACTTTTCTTCTTCCTTATCTCTGCATCCCCCTCTCCCTCCTTCCTTCCTCTTCTCGCAAATAAAGTCACCAAAAGTTCACTAAGAATGTCTATATATCACATATGATGTATCTTGTGAATCTATTGTTTTTCCATTTCATGTTTGGCATCATTTTAAGTGTCTCAGTGCGATTGGTAAAATGGTCTTAATTTCATTGCAGTCATTGGTTTAATGAGAAAGACTGAGAACTTAGGAGAATCCTGTTCTCCTCTCTGGGTGATGTCTCTTCAAGATATCTCCCGAAACCAGGTGCAATCTCCTGGGGGACATGAATTGACCCCAAAAAATTGGTACAACCCTTTAGTTCTGGTCTGGGTATTTAAGGGTAGGGGACAGAGCAGTCTTTGGGAATCTGTAACCAGGATCATCCCCCATATAGTGCTGTTTCAGTGTTTTTCTGTTGGAAAACACTCACACACCACTGTGTGTCTCTGTCAGGAATGCATTGCTTACTTTTAGAGACATTTTTGAGTAAATGATGTCATGTATTTATTATTTCTGAATTGGCTTTTAATCACTTGTGTAATTGGCATGATAAATTTTACCTAACAAATAAATGTTACAGTACATCTTGATTTATTCTGCAGGATAGATCAAACTGAAGGCACTTTGAATGGAGCATGGGGCCAGTGGCGTCATGCCCATTCAAAGTGAGGGGGCACGTGCCCCCTCAGATTTTTCCTCCCCGATAATTTTTTTGTCACAACTTTATTCCTATTATGCTCCATAATATACCAGAGCCTATAACGACTCAAATGTATTCTTCTGGATGTGTAATAAATCGGTCAGCATCAGCCCGCCCCTTTTTCCTAATATGGTGTCTGTGTATCAAATCTAGAGCGCTACGCGCATAGCGCTCTAGAATCTTTGCTGTGTATATTCAAGCAACTCACTCGTCTCGCACGTTGAGCTGGCAATGTTTTACAGATGGTCTTGAAGTGGTAAGTGGGCAAAGCAACAAATCGGCATTGAATTAGTTATCGGATGATATTAAAAGGTAGTGGGATTATTTGTGGTTGACCTGGAAATTTTAACTTGATCAAAAAGTTATGGATTTGATATTAGCTGCGAATTTAGAGCATTAACTTAAGTTGTGTCAGTGTAACGTTATCGATAGCTAGCCTAGTCTAACCGTAAACTAGTTGGCTAACGTTACTGCCATACAAAGCCATAGTAACGTTATCTGATCGGTTTTGAAACATCTGTTCTGTTTTGTCTTGTGTCAAAGTCTCCAGCTGGTTCAATTGTTTTCAGTTTCATAGAAACGAGGGTGTTAAATTTGTTGTAGGCTAAGTGCAAAATCCAACCTAACGTTATCAAGGCATCGACTTGATGTTTCTCCCATAGACTGTTCTTCACGGTTCTTCACGGATCAGCTAATTCAAATGCAGTGAAAAAAGATAGGCTACCCGTTCGAAAGCTACAGCATAGTTGTTAATGTTACATTACATTTGATTTGATTACTTTTTTTACGTTTCTGTCAAATATTAGCCATTTTCAAATAAACGGGGTAGTGTTAACCTTATTCAGTACTTATACTGAAATCTGTCAAACTTCTTTCAAAGTCCTTCATCACATATTAATATTAAAATAACTTAATTTCAGAGCACCACAAAGTCAGACCTCAGCACCTTTATGTAGCCTACCTTTAATGTAAGATCATTCTTAGGTCACATACCAATTTAAAATCATAACATAAAAACTGCAATGGTACTGTTTTTAAAATCATGTGTAGTAGGCCTAAGTGTACAGTAAGTGTGTGTGTAAACATGCTTTAATGAAGTAGACTTCAAAAGCTTTTGAATTTGAGCTTACAGTTCTTTCATCAACCTGTCTTTTACATAAACTTACAAAATAGATACTTTAACTTAGTCCTCAGATAGAGGAGGGTTGCTGCTAGCTCCGTTAAGGTATTTCTGTCCTTCCCAAACTGCATTGAAATGGTATGTTTAGCAGCCAGAATTTAAAAATTTTCAGGGGGAGAAACCCCCTGACCCCTCCTAACATGATCCATATCACCCGTCAGAAAACAATTGCAACGTCTCAGATTGTGCCCCCCCCAGAATTTTGGCTTGCATGACGCCCCTGCATGGGGCACATCATTAAAGGGATAGTTCACTTTGAAATAAAATTTTGGTATGTTTTAGCTTACCTCAAGGGCATCCAAGATGTAGGTGTCTTTTTTTCCGCAGTAGTTTCAATTTTGATATTTTTAGGTCAAACCGTTCTTGTCTGTCAGTCATTTCATGCAGGTCTATGGTCACTGTCTCAAAGAGCATGCACAAAGTCCAAATTAAAACAATTCCCCATCATCCAAATTAAACAATTCCCCATCGTAAGTACACATTGATGGCCTAAGACACGAAACGAGCGGTTTGTGTGAGAAAACGAACAGTATTTATATCGTTGTTACCTCTTGAACACAGCCGCGTCCAAATGATCTGACGGCGCGGGCGGGTATAGATGTATACACTAGATGTCGCTTGGCTACGGTTTCGTTCCAATGAACTGCAGTAGCCAAGGCGACGTCTAGTGTATACATCTATACCCGCCCGCGCCGTCAGATCATTTGGACGTGTGTTCAAGAGGTAACAACGATATAAATACTGTTCGTTTTCTCACACAAACCGCTTGTTTCGTGTCTTAGGCCATCAATGTGTACTTACGATGGGGAATTGTTTAATTTGGACGATGGGGAATTGTTTTAATTCAGGATGGATGGCGTGCTCAATTCCTTTTGAGTTTGATTTGGGTGCTCTTCGGTCCAAGGTAGAACATCTAAGGTGCAGTGTGGAGAAAAAATCTCTGGTAGCCGAGGCACTCCTTAGTTAAAATGTCTTTATTAAAGAAATGACATGTCCTAAACGGACAACTTTAAAATGCCCACGCGTAGCGGCATGGGGCCTTCTTCAGGGCATGCCCTGAAGAAGGCCCCATGCCGCTACGCGTGGGCATTTTAAAGTTGTCCGTTTAGGACATGTCATTTCTTTAATAAAGACATTTTAACTAAGGAGTGCCTCGGCTACCAGAGATTTTTTCTCCACACTGCACCTTAGGGGAATTGTTTTAATTTGGACTTTGTGTATGCTCTTTGAGACAGTGACCATAGACCTGCATGAAATGACTGACAGACAAGAATGGTTTGACCTAAAAATATCAAAATTGAAACTACTGCGGAAAAAAAGACACCTACATCTTGGATGCCCTTGAGGTAAGCTAAAACATACCAAAATTTTATTTCAAAGTGAACTATCCCTTTAAGGAGACCTTCTGATTTCTGATTACCACTGACTTAGCACGTTGCAAGCTCGCAATTATTAAAAAAATGACACCTTTGTTATGAGTCAGCAGTGAGCGGCCGCTTGGGGTAAAATAGTTGCACTGCACCCTCTGACTATTCAGGACTGGCTAGTTTGTGATCGTGAGCGCACATTCGTGACGTGACGTCTCAAAGCGACACCGGGTCCTTAATGAACAAATATTTGAAATTATGAGATGCCCAGAATAATCAGAGATCTAAATTAATTCATAATCAATATTTATGATTATTTTGTAATCAGAAACACAATCGAAATTTGATGATCTTTTGAAATTGGAGTCAGAGTAAGCACAGAGCTAAAGTATAATATTTAAACTTCACTGTAGCGCTGAAAGGATATACACGCATTATCCCTTCACCCAGGCCGTTGGACTCCGTCATTGGGCCAATGGGTGGCCTTTACAAGTGTAAGGGGACAGAATATACTGTATGCAAATCGTTATGTCTATGGAAAGTTCCCATAAAACATGAAAACACAACGTGTGAGTGTGTGTGTGTGTGTGTGTGTGTGTGTGTGTGTGTGAGAGAGGGAGAGAGAGAGAGAGAGAGAGGTGTGTGTGTGTGTGTGTGTGTGTGTGTGTGTGTGTGTGTGTGTGTGTGTGTGTGTGTGTGTGTGTGTGTGTGTGAGAGAGAGAGTCTATTTGAAACTTGATGGTTTAGACTACTGTAGTTTAACTCTTTCATTGCTGTGTGGTTTTGCCTGAATTAGGATAAGAAATCTCTTATGACCTCTATATTAGGTATCTCTACAAGCATGATGATCACAGAATTGATATTTCCCTGAGCCATAAATTACATGGCTGATATTTATGCTACCATCAGTTACATGTGTATAGTTTAAGAATGATAACTGCTGAATAGCATTTTTGGTAGTAATAATGACACTAAAGTAATAAAGTGATATTACTTTAATCTTTCGTGACTGTTATTGAGAATGCCAATTGATATACCAGCCCGTTCTCATCCCAAGGCGTCATATACTGATGCTTTTGACATTTCGTCTACATCCAACGCACATGGCACCCTTTAGCGTCAATATGAGATGCAGATAGATATGGGCCAGAAGGCGCCTCCTAGTGGTCTAACCCTAACCCTACCCCAGACCTAAACCTACCCATAACCGAACAAAGCTCTGTGCGTGTCATATTGACGCTAAAAGGTGCCATGTGCGTTGAGTGTAGACGAAATGTCAAAAGCGTATAATGACGCCCTAGGATGAGACCTACACTGTTGGATATACAGTGTAATGTCATTATGAATGCTGGAAGACACTAGTTAATGTGATGACTATTTTTTTATTTAACAAGAAGTGGTTCTAGTTGTTAGTCCCTTGTTCACTGTAAGGGGTGTGGTATTAGGGGTTCAGGAGGCTAGAGAGTTGAGAGCTAGAAGTGTGAGAGATTCTGCAGTTCTTAAATAAAGTCTCAAGGAGAAAGAACCCGCCTGGTTACTCCTAGTAACAAAACGCTACAATATATATTTCTGTCATTTCAAATGTTAAAAGTGTGTTGGATGTGTAAACAGTAGTTGTCTGACTACACTGTGGGCTCATCTTCACTCTCAGCAACATTAATAGGAGCTGCAGCTTCAGTAGTTTCTTGTGATGAATTTTGAGTGTTTAATGTTTTGAATCGTCTTTGATTCATATAAATTTTTCCCCAGGTTATCATCACGCCAACTTAAAACTATATGACAAAGTTAGCTTAAATTAATATTTTAATGCAAGATCCACACACACATAATACTTGTTATCCATATTTACAGTACATATCAAGATTTATCACACACTTTTCGTGTTTCTTCGGTGTTTAAAGTACGATAAGAGCGTTTATCACCGGCTTAGAAACGAGATGTTTCTCATTATGTAGAAAAATGCAAATTCCTTTGCAGCAAATATACTGATTATCAGAACATGAAAAGTGGCATATAGGTCGCCCGTCGCCTCACTCAAACATTATATTTTCTCACTTGGTCTCTTTGGAAAGAAATTTGTGAGGAGTTGTTTATTTAATGATATAATCGTAAAATAATAATTTAGTTTTATTTAGAGTTTGACCAGGCAGGATATTGAAGGACAAAACCCTGAAATGTATCAAACAAAACCTAACCCTAACCCATACCTTATGTACCTAATTTAAAAATATAAAATAAAACAAGTAAAACAGATGCACAGAAAAACCTGAAATACACCAGGCTTCATACAAAAAAACCTGTAAGTTATTTATAAAACAATTTAAGAGCATGTGGAATAAAAGAAAGATCATGTCTTTTTGATTTACTCCTGGGCACAACAAATTCCCAATGCTGCCATACAGACAACAATGCAGTGGTGATGATCTGTCCTTGAGTAGTTTAGAGTACGTATAGTGGCCTCGTCGCGCCTCTCACTCAGTGATGGGAGAGTAGAAGCTGGAACACCTATTATCCGACAGCAACGTTTTTGGACCCTCTCTAACTCAGAGAGACCTTTAGGTAGTCCACCCCATACTGGGCTAGCGTACTCAAGAACTGGCCATATAAATGTCAAATATACTTTTGTTAAAACATCACAGGGGAGACCTGCATTTTTACCAACACAGAGATAGTGGATTCTAGGACGCACATTCAAAATCATGTACTTAATGTGGGCGTCCCACGACAGATCAGAAGAAATTTGAACTCCAAGCAGTTTAAAGGTGGAAACTCTGCTAATTGCATGTCCTGATATTACAGGAGTGGAAGGGCATGGAATGTTTTCGTCTTTCCTGGCGCTAATGACCATGTCCACTGTCTTACCTCCGTTCATTGCCAATGAAAATTCCTGTCCCCATTCCGCCACTGAATCCAAGGCCTTCTGATTTAACCCTGGTAAGGATCCCATTAAAAGTTCAGTGATTGTTAAATCATCGGCATATTTCACCGGAATTACTGAAGGAGGCAGACGAGTATCCAAGCTTTTTATGGCGATGACAAAAAGCAGAGGGGATAGAAGTCCCCCCTGAGGAACACCAGCTGAAATCGGATAGGAGTTAGACACATGAGCCCCACTTCACCTTTTGCTCTCTGTTACTCAGATAGCTCCTTACACTGAGTCAAAGTTCGCATGAAGCCTTGTTGTGTTGGTTGAATTTTAGCAACTGTATCCTCCAGAATGGCATGTCTGAGGATTCCTTCATACACTTTTCCAACACAGCTAAGTAATGAAATCTGCCGGTAATCTTCTGGAAAACTGGGCTTTGATTTTTTAGGAACAGCCTTGACCATAGCGTCCTTCCATTGTTTTGGAAAAATATTATTTTGCATGCACGTGTTAAAGATATCACATAGCACCGGTGCCAGTTCCTCGTGAAAGGTCTTTAATATCCAAGGAGGAATGCCGTCAGGACCAGCAGCCTTTGCTGCCTTCACTTTGTGGAGTCTAACCTTAACTTGTCCAATACTCAAAAGAGGTATACTACAACTGGATAGCTTGCAGGTAACCTCTTCCTCAGACGGTGAAATGTGACTCGCAAATGCCAACAGGCAAGTGCTCAGGTGACTCATACATGGAGGCAATGTTAGTAAAGATTGAGTCTAATTGACTGGTCTTTCTTGTTGCTCCAGCCACTATCTGTTTCAGACCATGTCTGCTGCAGATTGTTTCAGACTTGTACTTATTTGTATCACAGAGTATGACAATTGCAGCCTGCTGGTAGTTGCATTCAATATTTCTAAGGCAACGATCCAGGTACTGAGTGAATATTAAGTCAGTTTTGGCCGTTGTTAAAGAATGCGGGGGAAAATACAGCACAGCAGCAATAAAACAACTTAACCCTCGAGGAAGACGACTGGGATGTAACCAGACCCACAATGCTTAATGTTTGTCTTTTAGGTGAGTCAGTCGAATCTGAGGGATGTTTTCATCAACATACAAAGCGACTCCTCCCCCACTGCCCTCACGATCCAGCCGATGTATTGTATATCCAGGTAGAGTTACAGTTGAGTCTGGGATATCAGCATTTAGCCAGGTCTCTGATTCAGCAACCACTGCTGAGTTATTTTTCACAGCTATACTGTACAGCTCATCGCACTTGTAGCGTAAGGAGCGCACAGTGGAAAGTAGAAAACCAGGCATGGTTGGCATTGATTTATGTTGGTTTGTCCTAATGTGAATTAGGTTCTTAGAATGGTAGCAACAGTCAGAAGTAAACAGACTTAGCTCAGTCAGCTTACTCTTAACATCCACTGTAGTCCCACAGAAAGAAGGACGATTTCCAACAATTGTATATATTGGGCGAATGTAATTTTTCCCAGCATTCTTACCCCATTCTTACAAAATTCATGCGGCTGCCCTTAAAAGCGCCACCTAGTGTTCACCTGATAATGATAATTTCAGGATCTTCGAGGGTCCCTCACACGCCAGGGCCCTATGAACTCTGTCGCCCTTTCCCTCCACTTATGACACCCCTGTTTATGTTTGTTAATTAAAGTATAAAAGTACTTGTGTGTCTAACATTTTTTAGAAATAAATTTATTTGGTTCAGATTCCTAAAAAATTGTCAGTTGAGATCCAACCAATATTAGTCTGATTTTTCACCAGTGGAAGCATGTGTGTCCGCTGGTGTCCAATAATACATTCTTTTCTATATAACCGTTAGTTCAGATTTTACAGTGTATGTTGAAGAGGTCTGTGTGGAACAGGACAGCGATTGAGCGGTAAAGAGCCTTATAGAGGGATTCCAGTCTTAAATTCACCATGGCAACAACAACTCACACGTCACATTACAAATGATCCTTACAGAACAAGAAGGTCATTTTGTGAGGGTCTGATGGATTTCTCTTTAAATACACACACACACACACACACACACACACACATTTACCATAATGATTGTGTATGTCAACACTTCAATATTTTGTATGACAGAAAATTCTTGAAAAGTGATATTTCACTGAACTACACATTCATCTTAGTTTCACTTCCACAACCTGCAAGGGGATTTAACTGAATTAGGAAACACTGACACCTAGAGGACATGTGAGAATAATACTGCCGTCTGAAAACACTGATTTACAAAGTTTCGACACATCTGTACTTTTGACCTTCATATGCAATACTTTATGAAAAAAAGTAATGACTAACTATTATAATAACTTTATATATTGTTATATGGTGCGTAATTTTAAACATCTTTTACCTTATTTTAATTATTCTCAGGTTAGGTAAAGTCAAATCTGTCCTAAATAATAAGCATTTGAATTTCCATACTCACAATATTTAGATCACAGAAGACTTCTCCGTGCTCAGTTCAGCTCAATCTTTTGTTAAACAGAGACTTGCAGTATGGCAGGTGAGCTTCTTAATTTCAATTATATATATTTTTTATTAAATACTGGTTAACTAGTTTACATATAAAGTACTAATATATCAAATAAAATAAAATAAAAATACATAAAATCCAAAACCAAATAATTTACAAGCTTTAACTTCATGAGGCACAATGGTCGACACGTAGACGGTAATGCTTGCATTTTTCTTCTTTCTTTAGCAAAGCTCTTTCTAATACATTTTCCGTTTCTCTCTCCTCTGCTACAGTATTTGCTTAATAAATGCTTACAGCATTCAGTGTTGTATGTTTTTATTTCTAAACCATTTTCTCAATAAAATATTTTACAAAAAAAAATTGCAGTGTTTTTCTTTATAAACCATTTTCTCAATAAATCGTTTTACAACAACTTCTGGTGTCTTGCTTTATAAAAACACTTTCATAATATAAGGTTACCATTATGGTTGACTCCAATACATAAGTGCTTCATACACAAAAAGGCATATTTACAATGGAAAAATATGCATATTCCATTACAATATCGATTACACATACCCAGGGCCTGAAGTTAACTTTTTTGACCACCAGCCACTGTGGCAGTTGGATTTAAAAATCCACCCGCCACAGTGACTTTTTACCAGCCAGTTTTTTTTTGTTGTTGTTGTTGTTTTGCCTCATAAAAGGTGAAAAAAAGGAACCGCACAAACATTTGTTCTTTAACTTGTAAGAATACACATTTAAGTGCTGTCAAGTTATTAACGAGATTCATACAAGTAATAGCCTAATAACTCTTAGAATACAGATATAGACCTAGTCAGAGACAATTTATATAAACCTAGTGCAGCTCGTATGTAAACAAATCACACGCGGCTGTGTTGATGGCTGGGCAGCTGTTAGTTACAGCGTTCAGGAACCGTTATGGTGCGTTCACACCGGACGCGAATAGCGCGTCAGGCGCGAATTTAGAAGCATATTAGCGTTTGGTGCGTTATGGCTGACTTCGTTTAAATATCAAAGAACAACAGTTGCAAAAAAAAAAAAAAAAAAAACGCAAAGACCCGGCCGCTTTAGTTACTGTTGTTCTCTTACGAGAGGTTCTCTCGTATTGCGTAAGTAGCTTACGCATCGGGTAAGTCTTCTTTCTTCGAGATCTGAAGCCAAAAAATTATCCTTAATTTTGTATTCATTGTCAACGCAGTGCAGCAGCCGACAGACCTAGGCAGGCTAAATAAGCGTGCTCATTGGCTGCTCGGCTGCAACTGCTTAAGCCTATCGGTGAGCGCTCTGAACGCGGCAACCAATGAGGGCGCTTCGCGCCCTCCACACCCTTCTAACCGTCAGAATGGGCGTGGCCAGCGTGTATATATTCAGCGCTCACAGGCTAAAATTCTGATTTTCTTGTCTTCAGCGACGCTCTTCGCATCGCTGGATCTTGAGAGCCGCCGCCGTTGAAACCAGCGACCAGCAAGCTTAGGACAGCGCCTGAGGAAGCCGGCCGTCTTCGCCGCCTTCAGCCATCCGTGCCTGCTACGCTATCCGGCGACATATCCTTTACATTATTACTGTTCTGTGTGTACTCTAAAAGAGCACGAGGCGTTTTTGTAAAAACGCCTCGTTTTTGCGGCTCGTGCCGCGCCCCGCTCAGCAACGGAGACCGCCACCTCTCTGCGCTCTCCGCCTGGGCCGCGGGCACGCCGCCACCGCACTCTCCGAGTGCGAAGAGCTTTCAATGTCGACCCTGCGGGCTCGACTTGAAGCTTTCGACCAAGCTGTCGCTCCGCCTGTCCCTGCCGGGCCGCGCAATAAGAAGCGCCGCTCGCAGCGACCACCGGAGACTGTTGTGACTGAGGAGCTCGCCGGAACCTCTCCCTCGAGCTCTCTCTCGCCCTCTCCCTCCCGGCCGCTCTACCGCCGGCTCTGCCCGCGCCGCCGCCGCGTCAGGAGATGAGGCGAATGTGATAGATACCCGTACTCTCCCTCTGTTCGAGCCGTGCAATACGCCGCTCACAAGGGATGGCAGAAGCGGACGGTCTCGGAGCGAGTTTCCTCTCCCTCTGTTCGAGCCGTGCAATACGCCGCTCACGAGGGATGGCAGGAGCGGACGGTCTCGGAGCGAGTTTCCTCTCCCTCTGTCCGAGCCGCGCAAACTGAGCCGCTCACGAGGGATGGCAGAAGCGGACGGTCCCGGAGCGAGTTTCCTCTCCCTCTGTTCGAGCCGTGCAATACGCCGCTCACGAGGGATGGAAGGAGCGGACGGTCTCGGAGCGAGTTTCCTCTCCCTCTGTTCGAGCCGCGCAAACTGCGCCGCTCACAAGGGATGGCAGGAGCGGACGGTCTGAGCTCTCTTTACGTTACAAGAAAGCTACTCCGTCCTCGCGCGTCACTGGTGAAAGGGGAACAGAGTGTTTTCGTCCCGCCGTGGCCTGGACTATAACCTCCATTCTCACACATTTCTCAGTCCCCTCTTAAGTTCAGGCGACTGGAATTGTTACTATTGCAGTATACGAGCCTGTTATAAATACACGCTCGCCTGCAAGCAAACGCCGTCACAAGACATGATACTAATGTATTCTCCCCTGTGGCTCAGTGGCGGAATCCTAGACTGTCAAGCTAGAGACCGGGGTTCGGTCCCCGCTCTCGCGGCAGTTAAAGTTTATGCTGTTCGCTTCTCCGAGCTCGCGGCCAGTTTTTCTTACATACAGAAAACAAGCCCGCTCTCTCCCTCGTTGGGCCGCGCAGATTGCGCCGTTCAAGGGATGACAAAGCGGACGGTCACGAGCAGCGTTCAGCGTGCGCGCCTCACTCACCGGCGAAAAGAAAAGAGAGTGTGTTAGTCTCGCTACGGCTGGACAACCGCCAATCCTCACACATTTCTCAGTCCCCTCTTAAGTTCAGGCGACTGGAAATATTACTATTGCAGTAAACGAGCCTGTTTTAAACACACGCTCGCCTGCAAACGAACGCCGACGCGACACATGAAGTCGCTTTTTATATGCTCGCGCTAACTGAAAGCCTATGTGATTCCCCTGTGGCTCAGTGGCAGAATCATACGCTTTCATGCGAGAGACCCGCGTTCGATCCCAGCTCTCGGGGAAAATAAAATTTATGCTGCTTGCTTCTCCGAGCTCGCGGCCAGTCTTTCTTACTTACAGAAAGCGAACCCGCCCCTCGCACCACACCTTCTCAGGGTGCTCGAGTATTTTTTGAGCGTCTAAACACGAGAGAAGAAAAGACGGTTAAATCCCGCAGCCCTGCGGCTGGACCACCGTCGAAGCTTAACGCTCTGTCAGTCCCCGTTGCCACGGCTACTGCAGCTGTTTACCCCGCAGTCAACGAGCCGGTATCTACCCGCTCGCCTGCGCGCATCCGCCGTTCTCACGGCAACCCAGAAAAATGTCAAAAGAGCATAATGTCTGGTTGCACGGCTGACGCCGTATGTGTTTCTAGTACAGTGAATGTGCCCACGTTCTGTGCTCACCCCTGTACACAAGCACTATACATCCCGTGTCTCTCACAGAGCCCACTCTCATGAAGCAGGCAAAAGCCGCTAGTGTTAAAAGTAGGTCACGTGTCCACTTCTCCGTGCCCACACCTACTCACTGCCCGCTCTGTCACACGGCCTCGCACGACCGGTCATGTTTTAAATGTGAGTCCTGTGCCCGCCCTCGAGCGCTCACACATACATTTTCGCGCCTCACACTATATGTTCCCCGTCCAAAGCCACCGGGACACTGTGTGTAAAACGGCCAGCTATCGCTACGTGCGATCCGCCGTATCTAACCACCAAGAGCGCGCGCGCCGCGCCCGCCCCTGAATGTAACTCCTGTGCCCGCCCTCGAGCGCTCACACATACTAACGAACATTTTCGCCCCGACGCCGCCATTGCGCGTCGCGCCTCACACTTTATGTTCCCCGTCTAAAGCCACCGGGACACTGTGTGTAAAACGGCCAGCTATCGCTGCGTGCGATCTGCCGTATCTAAGCACCAAGAGCGCGCGCGCCGCGCCCGCCCCTCCGTTTCGAGCTCTCGAGCCCGCGATGCGCGGCGATCGGAGCCCGGAGGCCATTCTGCCCCTGGCTGCACACGCAAAAGCGTGGGAAACTATTCCAGGCGCATCAGAACGGGTGCTAAGCACAGTAAAACAGGGCTATACTCTGCAGTTCGCTCGCCGCCCTCCGCGCTTTCAAGCGCGTATCGAGACCAGAGTGAATGGGGAAGTAGCACATCTACTTCGAGCAGAAATAGCTACACTTCTGTGCAAAAGGGCTATGGAACCGGTTTCCCCTTCCATGAGCGAGTCGGGCTTTTACAGCCGTTATTTCCTCGTTCCCAAGAAGGACGGAGCACTCAGACCAATTTTGGATCTGAGACGTTTGAACGAGGCTCTTATGAGAAGACCGTTCAAAATGCTCACAACCAGACAAATTCTCGCGCAAATTCGCCCGAGGGACTGGTTTATATCTCTCGATCTAAAAGACGCGTGCTTTTCAGATCCTGATAATACCCCGTCACAGGCCATTCTTGAGATTCGCCTTCGACGGTCAGGTATATCAGTACACGGCCCACCTGTCGACACAGCGCGCGCGCTGCATTCGACGCCTGGCCGCGTCCCTCCGGCCGGGCAGCACCGTACCTCTCAAAACATTTCAGAGGCTACTGGGTTGTATGGCCTCAGCCGCAGCAGTGCTTCGGCTGGGTCTTTTACGAATGCGCCCGCTACAACGCTGGCTGAATGCCCGAGTGCCTCACAGAGCATGGGCTTCCGGCGGTATTCGCATCAGAGTGACTCAGAGCTGCGTTTCAGCTCTGAAGCCCTGGTTAGCGGCCGACTGGTACCAGCGGGGAGTGACAATGGGAGCTATCTCACACCGCAAAATTATCTCGACGGACGCTTCCACCTCAGGCTGGGGCGCTCTGTTCGAGGGCAAACCGGCTTTTGGCCTATGGTCAGACCGGGAAAAATGCCTCCACATAAACTGTTTGGAGATGATAGCGGTCGAGAACGCGCTCAGGCGCTTCCTCCCATTCATACGGGATCACCATGTGCTAGTCCGCTCGGACAACATGTCCGTGGTATCCTATGTGAACCGACAGGGCGGTGTCAGATCCAGGAATCTGTGCAGGCTGACAGAACGCCTTCTCGTGTGGGCTTACCGCTCGCTGCGCTCGCTGAAAGCCGCGCACGTACCGGGCCACCTGAATGTCGGTCCAGACAGACTGTCCAGGGACAACATTCCCCCGGGAGAATGGTCTCTGCACCTCCAGACAGTCCAGTTTCTCTGGCGCCTATTCGGCAGAGCGGAAATCGACCTCTTTGCGTCGAAAGACAATGCTCAATGCCTGAAGTTTTAATTTGAAGAGCGAGGACGCGCTGTCCCAGACATGGCCCAGCCTCCCGCTGTATGCTTTTCCTCCGATCTCCCTGTTGCCACAGGTCATTTCGAGGATCAGAGAAACGCACCACTCAGTGCTGCTTATAGCCCCGCGATGGGAAAACCAAACTTGGTACCCAGAGCTAGTGAGGCTGTCGCACTCACCCCCGTGGCCGATCCCGGTGAGAAAGGATCTCCTCTCCCAAGCCGCTGGATCGATCTGGCATCCCCATCCAGAGCGCTGGTCGCTGCATGCATGGGTGATCAACGGATACCCGTTGACCTGTCAGAAGGGGTCGTGAACACGATCACACAGTCGAGAGCCCCCTCCACGAGACGGCTCTATGCGTCTAAATGGTCGGTGTTTTCTAAATGGTGCGCTACTCAAAACCTGGATCCGCGCGCATGCGGGGTCCCGCGGGTGCTCTCCTTCTTACAAGAGCTGTTGGAAAAGGGCAGATCCCCTTCCACGCTCAAAGTATATGTAGCCGCTATTACAGCGTTCGCTGAGACGACGCGCGGCCGGGCAATGGGAAGGAATGAGCTCATTATCCGCTTCCTCAGAGGAGCTAGACGGATGAATCCCCCGCGGCCCCCCTCGGTTCCCTCGTGGGATCTGTCCTTGGTCCTGGCGGCCCTAAAGGCTTTTCCCTTTGAACCGCTTGAATCCGCGGATCTAAAGTATCTGTCGCTTAAAACCGTTTTTCTGATAGCTCTGTCTTCAGTCAAACGAGTGGGTGATTTGCACGCGCTATCTGTTAGCCCTGCATGTCTCGAGTTCGGGCCGAATGACTCGAAAGTCATTCTCAGACCGAGGCACGGTTACATCCCCAAAGCGATTGGAACCCTGTTTAGGGCACAAGTTATTTCCCTCTCGGCTCTGCCAGCATCCGATAGTGGGGACAGTGATAACCTCCTATGCCCTGTCCGGGCGCTGAGAGTTTACATCACGCGCTCCGCCGCTTTCAGGCGTTCAAAGCAGCTCTTTGTTTCCTTCGGCGGACGCACCAAAGGTCTTGCCGCCTCGAAGCAGAGCTTGTCCAGGTGGATAGTGGACGCGATAGCAGCAGCTTATGCCTCCAAACACCTGCAGTGCCCTCTGGGCATCAGAGCCCATTCCACTAGAGGCATGGCCTCGTCGTGGGCCTGGTCCAGCGGAATTTCTATCCACGACATTTGTATGGCGGCGAGCTGGGCCTCCCCGTCAACATTCGTGAGGTTTTATAACCTGGAAGTTCCTGCCCTACAGGCAAAAATATTGTCAGTATAAGTGACATGTATGCTCTGCCCAGCTCCCGTGTGCAGACTACGTTCATATGCTGGCGCTATTCTGGTAACTACTCAGGGTGAAGTGTTTGACTCAGACCGGCTGATCCGTTCTGTTTCCTATTTCCCGTTACGCGCTGTTATCGGTGCTGGCCCGCGCTGCTGGCCGCCCGCATTATTCTCTGCCGCGCGGGAATTTTTCTCTTCATGTGAGACTGACTATGTCGTTTTCTCCTACCCTTATGAGTGCTTATGTACTGTATGGGCTCGCTCCGCCGGCCCTACTGTTTGTACTGTTATGTTTATAGACCGGCCGCGCCGCTCTATTTCATATGCTGCATGAAGTGCATGTACTGCGCTGGCCCGTCTCTCCGACCGGCCACATTTCCCAGCAGAGTGTTTTCCCCGGTTCCCCTGGGATTCATGGGCTGGATGCTCGGCGCACACGGCGTTGACAAAGGGTTCCCGATGCGTAAGCTACTTACGCAATACGAGAGAACCTCTCGTAAGAGAACGTACTCGGTTACTAATGTAACCTCGGTTCTCTCTAGAAGAGGGAACGAGTATTGCGTAACCTGCCGTGTCGCGCCACGAGCTTTTGCGCTTCAGACTGCGAAAACCAGAATTTTAGCCTGTGAGCGCTGAATATATACACGCTGGCCACGCCCATTCTGACGGTTAGAAGGGTGTGGAGGGCGCGAAGCGCCCTCATTGGTTGCCGCGTTCAGAGCGCTCACCGATAGGCTTAAGCAGTTGCAGCCGAGCAGCCAATGAGCACGCTTATTTAGCCTGCCTAGGTCTGTCGGCTGCTGCACTGCGTTGACAATGAATACAAAATTAAGGATAATTTTTTGGCTTCAGATCTCGAAGAAAGAAGACTTACCCGATGCGTAAGCTACTTACGCAATACTCGTTCCCTCTTCTAGAGAGAACCGAGGTTACATTAGTAACCGAGTACGTTATGTCCGACAACACCGCGCTCACGCCAAACCATGATCTCACGCAATGAAAAACACTTCGCGCAGCAGAGAGGAGGACACTCACAACACGCTGACAGACAAGACAGCCCAGGTTACTTTTGATTTTAAACAAAGTACCAACGTTAAAATTTGGTCATTTTTAAAGAAATTTAGACAATACCGTTTTGTGGCTCTGTATGTGTCTTGACCAAGCGGCAACATTCTGATCTGAAAAATGAAGCCTACGGAAGTGCGAAAAACTGCAATACATCGAAAATCCGCTAGGGGAAGGTCCCAAAAGGGAGCAAATGTCCATAGCCCCCATGTTAAAATGTCCGTTTTCACAGCATAAATTCATGTTTTTACAGGTTGGTCCCATGGACTTTTATTGTATTTTTCGATAGGTTCTGAGTGCCTGACAACGGCGAGGGTAGTGGATTTTTTTCTAACTCGTTAGTTTAGATCGTATTTAGATATAAAATGTATGACAATAAGGGCGTGGTTAACTTTGATTGACAGCTTGATTGACAACATTGACACGGTGACGGAGAATGACAACATAAGAAGCGCCATTTTTTAATACAGTTGACATATAATACTACTGTTTCTGTATCATGAAATGTAGTTTTAAGAGTTTTTCAGGCGAGAATGTAGTTGTTTAAAGCTCAAATCTGTGGTTTATTTATAAAGATTTATGAAAATTGTATCCAGTTGTGAGATCCAGCGATGACCGGGCGCTCGGCATTCATGTTCCCCGCCTGGAGCAGCCTTTCCTCGGCTATAGTCGTTCGGACGTTTGCCGCTCACTCGCGTCTCTGTAGTGGTTAAACATGAGATATAATTCGTCTTGTGTATATCTAACGGGCGATTTTTGGTCTCGTAAATCTATTATTTGTTCCCTGGCCAATCGTTTTGGCTGAGGGGAAGTTTCATAACTTTATAAGCTATTTAACTTTACCGTTGTATGGTTAGACTAGAGCGCTTACTTTGTATGTTTGACTGAATTGTTTGCTTTATTTGTATAGCTTCTTGTAACTTTACCTTTTACTTATACTTTTATAATAGCTAATATTGATAAAACTGAAATTTAACAAAAAGAGACTGGGTTGAGTTTTGTCATTTTAAATTGTAATACAACGAATATGATCTGTAATGTTGTTTACTGCAACATCTGTTGTTTAGTACAAATGCACATATTGCCTGGACCATATTAAAATGTTTAATATTTTTATATTATATTTAAAATGAAAAGAGGCAGGTTTGTGTTTTATATATTTTTTTATATATAAACAGGCAAACGTTATGTGCAGTGAATATAATCAATACGCGTTGCCTGAACCACATTTGTGTGGCTATAATGTTTAAGATTTCTTTAAATGAAAACGAAAAGAGTTAGTATGGTGTTTTATAACATATTTCGTTGCCTAAAATATACACAGAGATAACCGGAGTAGCAGAGCGAGCTGAGTGACGCGAGCTGCGTCAGAAGGTGGGCGGGGTTAGGATTTCCCGAGATTTTCCAAGATGGCGCCGCCCATACCCCCCATAAACGGCTTCAAACCCGTTCTTCAGAAAGTCTATGGGTGACGTCACAGACGCTTTGTCCATATTTTTTACAGTCTATGGTCTTGACAGATCGCTGTGGTGCCTCAGTTAAATCTGCTTGTGAACCGATCATCTCTTCCTTCTAGTTAATTTATAGCATAAAATAAACATGAATGAACATAAGAAGGAATGAAGTTTTAACTGCGGAAAGATGTCAGTAGGTCTACTCAGTATACTCCGTTTTTTCAAGTTCAAATCATCCAAGTTGAACTCTCCTGACTGCTTTGTCGGACAAAAAAAAAAGGCGGATTCGGCGGATTATGATTGGCCAGATCGCCGTCAATCAAACTCCCCGCGAAGGGTCGATTCTCATTGGCTACCTGCCAATGTGGCAGGTAGATTGACAGTGTTACCCGCCAATTGCAGAATTCACCCGCATTTGGCGTGTGGTCGGGTGTTAATTTCAGGCCCTGCAGCTTATCGATGCTTAGGTGAAAGTGTCTGTTTAATCGGTAAAAGCCAATAGCCAACTGGATAGAAACAAACGTCTTAAACTTCATTGTCACTTTGTGAATCACAAGTGGTGATAAATGTTTTTAAAGTCTATAAACTGTAACTATTTTAAACACAAATGGAGACAGGGGCGGCGCCAGATAATATTTAACCCATTTGCTGAGGGGGTGCTAGATCATTGACAGGGGGAGCTGCGCAATTATAGGATATATACCAGTGTTTCTCACACATAGACTAATTCGTAATCACGCATTTCGTTTAAAGACTTTTGTCCCCATTCGCCTTCCATACCTTTCCAGTAAATACGACTTGTGATTGGACTGTACGTCAGCAGACAGCAAAGCATTGGCCAAGAGCAGAAGGCCCTCCCTCCAGGCTTTTTTTTTTTAAGTTGCGAGGTTGCGAAGCATCATTTTCGCTCAGTCTGAGTTTCAGAGTTTCAGAGCAGAGCTGCGTGACAATGCTGCCACAAATCACGTGAGTCGCAAGCTCGCAACTGTGTGGGCGTATCTCCACAAAGTGGGTGTTGTAAACTCAGCTCTGAAAAAATAGTCTGCAATAGGAGTGCTAATGTAATGTAATAAGTTTTGCCCTTTCGAACCTCAGTTTTCAGAGTTTCAAAACTTTTTTTCACACATTCGCACACCAGGTTTCAGATCACCATTTACAAGGTTTCAAACCTGGAAAACAAACTAATACAGTGGGAGAACACAGACAAATTTGAAACTCTGAAAAATTGTTTGCGCAACATCGTACATTTTTTTTTGCAGTTCTGAAGAAGGAAATCTCAAAAACAAGATAATGTTTGCAGAGATTTTTTTTTTTTTTTACATTTTGCAAGCTTGCAAATCTTATTTTTCGATCTTGCAAAACTTTTTTTGTAAGATTTTGAGTTTTCGAACACTTAGTTTCAAACTTTCAGAACTTTATTTTCAGTTTTGAATCATGGCAGAATATTAATCCTATACTCTTAATATCAACAATCATTTATAGCCTGTCAGGATACCTTAAAAACCCGAAATAAAGCACTACCAGAGAGTGAGGACACCAGCACACAGATTCACACATACAGCCACAATACATACCTGTTATGTAGCCGCTAACGCCTTTGTTTACACAACCCATTTCCCGCGGTTATAAACGCGGCTCTTTAACTCAGCTTCACACATCCAAAATTCCATGACCAACTCATCACAGTTTCAATACACCACATACACTGACTTCAGGAGGAAACAGTTCTTGTCATTTTTACAGAGTACCAACCTGGAAAACAGAATCACGGAGTCAGTGAGTGAAAGAGCGAACCGCTAGCCTGGCAAGCCAGACCTACATCAAGATGTTAGGTCTGGCAACTCACCATAGACACGGCTCAATCTGAGGGGCGGGATAAACGGTGGTCTTTCAAATTCCCTCGACACGCAATAGGACAGCGCTTCAACCAACCAGAGCGTTTTCCCAACAGCGGCGCTAGTTGATAGATTCAACTTTTGCCATATCTGGCCGGCAAAACTACGAACACATCTTCCTTTTTTTAAGAATGACTTAAGTGCTGTTCTTTGCTCTTTTCTCAAAGAAAAACTTAACTCCAAGTCCTCCATTGTCGCGGCCAAAGCCGATTCGAAAGACTGTTCTCCAGCAGCCGTCATTCAGTGTTTTCAAGTAGCAGGGAACCGTCGCAACTCTGTCGTCATTATGTTAAGCCCGCCCTGCCTACTCTATACACGATGTGATTGGCCTGACCCAATTTAGGTTTTTGCAACTCGAAAGTAAATGGAGAGTTGCTAGACTACCCTGGCTGCAAAATACATTTTGCTGCCGATAGGGTGCGTCTAGATTTCTAGGCTAGCGAACCACCATCTTCATCTCCAAATCACTGGCTGAGTCCCAATTCGCCTACTTATACTACGACCTAAAAGTATGCACTTTTTTTGTGAGGAAAAAGTACATACTTTTGAGTGTGTAGCAAAAGAGTATGCACGTTCTGGGACATACTTCGATGACGTCATGCAACTTGAAAGAGAACGTGGTTGCCTAGTTACGCACACTAAGACTGTTAACAAAACATTTTACATTTTATTCATTCTTATATGTCCAACATAATTTTATTTACTATTCCCATCTTTTTTTTCCACAATACATTTACAATGTGTTTTACCAAATTGAGGAGTGAGGCAGGGCGTCGTCGTAGATCAACCAAATGCAGGTCGTTTGTGAGGCGGCTGGTTCTGACGTTCATGTGCAATGTGTGTAACGAAAACGAGTTAAAATATTTAAAGTTTATAGTATAACTATTGTTTAAAGGAGAACTTGGTAACTTTTTTAACTTAATAAAACTGTCTAGAAATCATTTGGATGGTTAAACAACCTGTTCTGGTGATATTGGTGACTTTCCCCGCTCCCCCCAGCGTTCCCAGGCGGAAAACCAACCTTGCAACTTGGGCACTACCGTCCCGGCAAGATAGAAATTGGAAGTCTTGTGAGAAGCGAGAACTAGAACGAGAACGAGAACGAGCGCGAAACACGAATTGCTTTACGGCAATTCGACATAAACACACACGCATGTATGATGTATTACCAGATTACCCACCTCGGTAGACATAGCTCCACACGATACAGTTGGCTTGCTCTGATCAAAACACTACGAAACATTACGACTGTGTTGTGAAATATACGCCCCCCCACTGCTATAGGGGGAGCTCGTGGGGAAAACATGCGACAGCAAAAGGGAAAATCAGCGAAGAAGTGACTAGAGTTCGCTAGAGTTACTGAGTTCTCCTTTAACGTATTTTATACTTAATTTTATACTTATGCATAATACTCAAAAATACCCCGATGAAAATGAACCATGCTTTTAAAAGAAATAGTAAAAGTGTAGTAACCATGTTTCTTTGGTTGGACTGATAAAGTTAACATGTGTACAGCCACAGTACTACAAATACGTCAGTGTGGTTAAACTATGGTTAGTGTAGTAAAAGGTGTTTATTTTCATAAAAAAAGACACTTGCATGACACTGCACTAGAGCCTTTTTATTTATTGTTTTGTAGCCTGATAACCCAATGAGGCGCTCAGTATCTCCATCTGACCCTACAAGATAAACACGGTACTTTTTTGGCACAACATAAACCCATTAATATTACGGGACAATAAAATATAACTTTAATTAGGGTTAAACATTTAAATTCTTATATTTAAATACTGAGGGCGCATCTCCGCTGCTGCATCCGGCTGCCATGTTTACATCACCACCATCACCACCACAAAGCTCCTCCCTCCCGCATGCAATGGGTTGTGGGCAATATTAGCCGTTAAGAGTGTGCATTGATCTGCACTTCGAATTCTAACCGGAAATAGTAGACCATCCAGGTATCTTTTGAATACTCATTTCAACATACTACGATTTGGGACCAGGCCCGGGGTGGGTAATCGGGAGAATCGGGAGAATTCCCGGTGGGCCGCTTCACTTTTGGGCCGGTCGAGGATTTTTTTTTTTCCCACATTTGTCACGTGAGTTACATTAGGCTACACACGTTCCGCATTCTGACACCGCAGCGCACTGCCTCTGCATGGGTTGTACCATGTGAGGGAGTTCTCCCCTCCCCTCCGATAGAATTGGTTGGGTCCATAGCCCATCTTTTCCAAAACGTTTTCTCAGGTAGGCTACCGCGGCACCGCCGGCGCTTACCGATAGCTGGGCCGGCCCTTCTTAACGTGTCAGGGAGGACGGATGGGAGGAAGAGGCCAGGAGGTATGGAAGCTTGTTTCCGCCACAGAATAAAACATTTTAAAAGATAATTGCGACTTTTTATCTCACAATTGCGAGTTTACATCTCGCAATTCTGACTTTATTTCTCAGAATTGCGAGATATAAAGTCAGAATTGCGTAAAAAAAGTCGCAATTGCGTGTTATAAATTCAGAATTGCAAGATATAAAGTCAGAATTGTGTGAAATAAAGTTGCAATTGCTTCTTATAAAGTCTAAGTGAATTGTTATTTAACCTTTACATTATTTGTTGAACCATGGTATTAATACAAACTACACAATAGTACGAGCTGAACTGTTGCTTCATTTATCCAATTTGGAAAAAGTGCTAATTTGGAATTCCACCATGGAAAAAGTGGGCCGGTCTTGGGCCTGAAACTCCCGGGCTGAAAAGTGGCCCCACTCCGGCTCTGCTTAGGTCTATGCTAATTCAATATATGCATCATCTTATCTTCATCTTTAAAAGAATAATACAAAAACTGCCAACGGGAATTAAACATTTTAACGCGTGTACATTTAAAATATTGAAACTCTCCTGTGCAAGCAGCATTTTGCGCAAAATATGACAATTATTAAGACAACAGTTATGATCAGATGAATACATTACAATTGGCATATAGATGTGTTCATCTTTGAAACACTAATGACGTGATTATCAACACTAATGATGTTGCCTTTGGCTTGCTCAGTTGGGGATATTTTGGGAATATTTAATTTAATTGTATCAATCAATAAATTTCACTAGAAACAAACCTTGTTGTATTATTTTAATTTAATACTGTGAAGCTGCTTTGATACAATCTGTATTGTGAAAAGCGCTATACAAATATACTTGATTTGACTTGACTTGATATTATGAATGAAATCTACAGTAAGTAATCTACAGTCCCTTGTTCTTTCAAATGCCATGAGACCACTGTAGCTCTGGGGTCTGAAAGGGAACGCTGGCGCGTCTTGGCTGCCGCTCCTTTCCCATGTTTTCCTGTTTACTAGTTACTGTGATTGTCTTCGGTGTCTATTGAGTCACGGTTGTGACTCTTGGAGCTCTGGAAGTTCCCCTCATCGGCGTAATGCAGAACTGCATTTTAATATCTGGACTATTGTTTTTATCTCTGAGTTCTATTCATCGGGATCATCATTTCTTCTACTGTTTGCCCCGGGACGCAGATGGTATCAAGATTTCGTCCGCTGGGGATTCTCTCATCATGGCTCTAAGGTACACTGCTTCTAATCTGCTGAATCTAAAGAGGAGTTATCGTTTATCTAATGGCACTTATGAACTTTGCCGTCATGTTGGAATTTTGCGTCCTCCTCGCTATATACATCGGGCGTCAAGACGCGGGTTTATACACGCCTCACCGGATAACATCCTGGTGCCGTCATTTCAGCGCAAAGTGCATCGAGTGGCGCGTGCTACTGGCGCCAATTTTAACAACTTGTCAGTGCTTCAACTTGTAGAGCAGCCGCTATTGGCGTCTATAGTACCCTCTCTGATGAAATCGGCTCTCTTTAATGCACGTTCTGTGAACAATAAGTCTCTTATTCTATCGGATATTATCGCTGATAAAGAACTTGACCTGGTGTGCCTCACAGAAACGTGGCACAGTCAATCTGATGGACTTCTGTTCAATGAACTTACCCCCACAGGTTATGGTCTATTCGATTCCCCTCGAACCTCTGGTAGGGGTGGGGGCATAATTGTATTATTTAATCAACACTTAAAAATAAGTCAAGTGGCTACACCGCAGTTTTATTCTTTTGAATGTTTGGCTCTGAGTGTCACTGCATCAGTCACTACTGTCATTGTAACAGTTTACAGGCCTCCTAAGACAAATAATCTCTTTTTATCTGAATTTGCTGATTTGGTGTCGATGTGCCTTAAGTTTGAGAGAACACTTATCCTTGGGGACTTTAACATCCATGTTGACAAAAAAGACTCTGTAATGACAAAGGACTTCCTGTCTCTGTTGGACTGTTTTGATCTGAACCAGCTTGTGGACTTCCCTACTCATAATAAGGGTCACACTTTAGATCTAGTTATTACCAGTGATTCGTTTGTGTCACAGCCTTCCTCTGTAGATCTCGGGTTGTCTGACCACTTGGCTATCTTTTTTAATATGGACATGTCACTTCAAAAAGTCACATCTGCTCGAACGGTAAATTATCGGAGATGGAAATCAATTGATCCTTTGGATTTCTCTGCCTTTATGGATTCCACCTTAAGTTGTCTTTCTCTATCTGACCCCCTGGACGACAGAGTTTCTTTGTTAAATTCTGCTCTCCTGTCTGGGCTGGACTCTTTTGCGCCTATGAAATCTCGATCTGTGTCATATGACCGCTCTGCTCCGTGGTATAATGAAGAGCTGCGTTCAAAGAAGGCAGTGTGTCGTAAGATGGAACGTAGGTGGCGTCTCTCTCGTCTGAATGTCCATCACCAAGCTTGGAAGGACCATTTAAACGAATATAAGGCAGAGATTGCTTCCTTTAGGTCTCAGTATTTTTCGCAGATAATTGTTAATAACCAAAGTAATCCCAGACAATTGTTTCAAGTCATTAACAGACTGCTGAATGGATACAGTTCAGGCAATAAACCCATTGCAGCGAATCTCTGTGATGGGTTTCTTGATTTTTTCAGCTCTAAGATCGATAAGGTGCGAAGCTGTATGAATATCACTTCTGTTTCAGTTGGTTCTGTTCTCAGTAGTTCTCATTTTTCTGGCACACTTTTCCCAAATTTCTCCACACTTGATTTGATATCTCTGGGTAAAGAAGTTTCACTAATGAAGGCTGCCACCTCCATAGTTGATCCTGTACCTACTAGTTTGCTTAAAACATGCTTTCCCTCGGTTAGCTCTGTTGTTCTGAGTATTATTAATGACTCTCTGCGCTCTGGTCTGGTACCAGCTGCTTTTAAAATTGCTGCCGTTACTCCAGTACCAAAAAAGACAAATGCCGATTTGGACAATTTCAATAATTTCCGTCCCATCTCTAATCTCCCCTTTTTAGCAAAAATTCTCGAGCGAATTGTGCCTTCCCAATTGTATACTCATCTTGCACAAAACAATTTATTTGAGCCCCTTCAATCTGGCTTTCGCAAATATCACAGCACTGAAACAGCATTAGTGAAGGTTACTAATGATTTGTTAATTGCTGCGGACTCTGGCTGCCTGTCAATTCTGATTCTTCTTGACCTCAGTGCGGCTTTTGACACTGTTGATCATTCGATTTTACTCACTCGTATGGAATCTGTGTTTGGCATCACTGAGACGGCATTAAACTGGTTTAAATCTTACCTTACAGACCGCAGGCAGTTTGTTGCCATGGGTGGACACAAGTCCAAAATTGGCTCAGTCAAATTTGGTGTTCCTCAGGGATCGACTTTGAGTCCTTTACTTTTTAACATGTATATTTTTCCTCTTGGTCAGCTCCTTAGATCTCTTGGACTTAAATTTCACTTGTATGCAGATGACACCCAGATTTACATCCACTCAAAACCTGGTGATCAAACTACAGCAGCTATTGTTTTTCTGGAACATTGCATTTCTGAGATAAAAATTTGGATGAATCAAAATTTTCTTTGCATTAATAGTGATAAAACAGAGATTATGCTCATTGGTTCTACTCACAAGTTACGTAAAGCCGGATCTTTAAAGTTTAATGTTGATGGCTCTGATTTGGATTTCCAAACAAAATTAAGAAACTTGGGGGTGATCTTTGATGCTCATTTAACATTTGACCCTCATGTCCAGAACACTGTTAAAACGTCATTTTTTCATCTCAGAAATATTGCAAGATTGCGCCCCATGTTATCATTTACTGTGGCAGAAAAATTGATCAATACATTCGTTTTCTCTCGTATTGATTATTGCAATGCTTTACTAGCAGGAGTCTCGAATTCAACCCTAAATAAATTGCAATATGTCCAAAATTCAGCTGCTAGAATCCTGACAGGAACCAGGACTCGAGAGCACATCACTCCTATTTTGGAATCCCTTCACTGGCTCCCTGTCAGGTTTCGAATAGATTTTAAAATACTCATGCTTGCTTATAAGGCCTTGCACGGCCTAGCACCTCAGTATCTTTCTGAACTTTTAACTGTTTATACTCCAAGGCGTGATCTCCGTTCCTCTGACTCTGGCCTTCTGACTGTTCCCTCAACTCGCTTGCGCTCTATGGGTGACCGGGCTTTTTCTCCCTTGCTCCAAAACTCTGGAACTCTATTCCATATGAGATTAGACATGCTGAATCTTTTAGTGTTTTTAAATCCTTGCTTAAAACTCATTTTTTTAGACTTGCTTTTATGTGATTTAGCAGTGTATTGGTTGATTGTATACTCTGTATGTTAGTTGCATGCTGTGCTTGTTTTTTTGTTTTGTTTTTTTTTACATTTTACCCCCTCATTGTATCCTTGTCTGTGTAAAGCGCTTTGAGAAGTAACATTTAAAGGCGCTATATAAAATAAAGTTTATTATTATTATTATTATTATTAAGAGAGATCTGTCCCTCCATTGACGTTTCAATAAATGTTATAAAGAGATCCTAAAACTAATCCATATGAGTTGAGCGGGTTATTCCAAATTTTCTGATGAGACTTGATCGCTTTATATGATGAACAGATTGAATTTAGGCTTTTATTGACATATATTGATCAGCAAAACAAACCTCAACTAATGGTGACTTTATTAAATAATTAAAGGTGGGTTTCTAACATTTTATTTGATTATTTCAAGCACTGTAACAACAGTCAAATAGCTGTATTTTTAAGATATTTAACGAATGATGAATAATTTGTCAAGTTTAAATGGTATAACAATTATATTATTGTTGTTGTTATTATTACCAGTAATTTATTTCATTCATTCATCTTTCTTTTTTTTTCTTTTTTTTTAGCTGCACTTGTGTTCTGTCTTCGGGTGAGATCTTACGGATTTATGAATCGCTCGTTTTAAAATCTTCCCGGTCTACTGAATTTTGTTATGACTTTTGTTATGACATCCTTTTTAAGTTCTCTTAAGAAGTCACAAACTATTATATTTTCTAACAAGAAAGTAGATAATGAATGGAAGTTAAGAATATATAACAAAGAAATGGCACGAGTGACATCAATTCGATTTCAAGGAATGTGGCTGGATACTAGCTTTACATGGAAATAACATATAGGTAAGGTAGCGAGTAAGTGTAAAAGAGTTTTAAATGTAATAAAATGTATGGCAGGACAATGGGGAGCAGACAGAGGGGCACTACAAACAGTTTATATAGCAATGATAAGATCTGTGCTAGACTATGGATGTATAGCATATGGGATGGCTGCAAAATCTCAATTAGAGAAATTGGACAGAATTCAAGCGCAAGCATTGAGAATTTGCTGTGGGGCATATCCAACAACACCCACTGAGATATTGGACAAATATTAAGAGTCAGGATGAAGTACATCCAACAAAGAATATACTAGGAATATGTTAGGAACAAGTAATGAATAAACCAAAGAGTTTTGGATGGGTTGTTGGAGGAGATATTAAGGAGATGGGGATTAGTAAATATAGATAGGCCTACAGTATGTACCAAGAGTGATGTATCCACATTACCCTTTATGGATTCTTCCTCAGCCAATAGTTTATTTAACTTTACTGAAGATAAGACAAAAAGAAGGATGTAGTGAGATAGAAGTAATGAGAACAAAGGAATATTTAGGACTTAGGTACGGAAATAATATACAGATATACACAGATGCTTCTAAAAAAGAGGGGGAGAGTAGGAGTGGCAGTCAATGTTCAAAAGTTACAGATAAAGAAAAAGCTAGAATAAGTGATCAACTGTCAGTATATACAGGTGAACTGATGGCTATTCTGCAATACAACTAATTAAGGAAATAATACAAAATGCGGTCATATGTTCAGATTCATATTCAGCAATAGTCAGTATTGATAACCAAAAGTCAGAATCAAGGCCAGACATAGTAATGGAAATCCAGCCCATGTGGGAATTAAAGGGAATGAAGAAGCAGATAAATTAGCCAAGCAAGCAGTAGATGACGAAATGGTAGAAATTGAACTACCACATAGTACACTGAAAAAAATGATTCTGACCCCTTGTAAATGTTACATGTTTTTATCTGGTTAATTTCACTGATTATAATGTGTTATTTAATCCTACTTATTTTTTATTATTAATTTTCAAATTCACTACTCTTGTTTAAAACAAGTTAATTTCATTCAATTAAAAGTAATTAGAAAAAAATAAGTTTAATTTAATTTCCATATACACTGTAAAATGAATACGCTATATCTACTCAATAAAATTGTGCAGATTACAAGCAATATTATTAATTAAATTTAACACATTAGAATTGAGTACTAATTAATAAAATGAATTCCTTAAAAGTTAACCATTTAACAATTTTTTAAACAATAATATCTGAATAACAGACAGACGTCAAAGATGAATTAAGAACTCTTTATTTTGTATTGCCAACATTGAAGACACCTGATGTTAACAAGCAGAATCACTGAAGGAAAAAACTGTAATGTTACAACCATAATTTTAAGTTACCATCATGGGGATCAGTGTGTGTTTTAGTTGGGCTCTTTATCCTGAAACCATTAACTTTAGATTTTGTTTGGCTGATGTACCTGAGTTATAACAGCCAGCTGAACCAATAGAAAAGGTGATCTGATGGTGTTGGTTGTGTTTTAACATAATCATTATTTCACAATCATTTGACCTGAAACACTGAAACTGATCACCTCTGAACATAAGCTCATTATTTATTCATGCAGCAATGCATGATGGGAGCCATGAATGAGTTTTGATTGGTGGCACCCAGAATGCACTGCAACAGGCTTTATAAATGTCACCATTGTTGAGATTCACAGGCTGATTCTTGAAAAAATTTAGTAAATTCAACTTAAAATAGTTTAGCTAAAATTATTAATATTATTAATCTGAAATTACTTATAAAATATAAGTACAACCAATTTACAAAATATAAGTACACTCAACTTAAAAAATATATCTGGATTTAGATAATTTTATTTCGTGCAACCCCTTGACGTAATAAAATTAAGTAAATTCAACACAACATTTTTTTCAGTGTATAAGAGAAATAAAATCTGAAATAAAACAGAAAGTGATTAAAAAGTGGCAACAGTATTGGAATAATGAGACTAAAGGGAGACATTTATATGCAATACAAAAGAAAGTGGGAAAAGGTAGAATGGCAGATGTAGGAGAGACGAAAATATAATTACAAAATTAAGGATGGGACATACAGGTTTGAATACAACATTACATCTAATATCTAAACATCCAACGTGAGTGTGTGAGGAATGTGGTCAGAGTGAAACTGTAACATGGGATTATAAATTGTAAGGATTATGATGAAGAAAGAGAAGTGCTAAGAGAAGAAATATGGATGAATGAAGGAAAAGAGTTAACATTAAAGAATATATTAGGGTGTTTCTGAATAACACAGGATTAATTAAAGAATGTAGGAGAAATGTATATATAAGGGAAGTAGAGGGTGCAGATAAGATGATGAAATACTGTGGGTAAAAGAAAGAATATCTGAAGGAAAACAAGGATATAGTGAATTATTGGAATAACGTAAACCAGAGAAACTGATAATTTTGCAGTGGTCTCTTAATTTTTTCCAAAGCTGTATATGTTGATTTTTGATGGGTTACTGAGAAAGACATGTTTTATTAATACGCAAGCAGTAATGAGTCATATATATCGGATTACACAGGAGTGACAAATATGTGAATTTGAAGTGAAATGAGAGAAAATAATCATGTGAAAAGAGTTTATGGTAACACTTTAGAATACTGTATCTTACTTACTGCATAACTAATAAGGAATTATTGAGGAACTAATAGATAATTATTTATTAACACTTAAGTCACTACTGTTAACTACTAAGGAAGATGTGTTATCTAATTAGTATGTAATAGAATTGTATGATTGTGTTAAGTTTCAGTTAGTTAATCAATAACTAATGAATTATGTCATAACTCTTGAAGAACTATTATTAATTATCTATTAATTAATGTGCAAGAAAAATAACTAAGAAGTAACTACTAATGAACAGTCATACACAGTGGTTACTACAATAAACCGTTTTATTTTAGCAGTGGAATGGTGGATGAAGTACACAAATCAAGTACTTGAGTAAAAGTACAGATAACCCAATAAAATATTACTCCAGTAAAATGATAAACTATTGGCCTATTTATTTTCAAAATTATCTTAGTAAAAGTACAAAGGTAATTACTTGAAAAGTAAAAAGCACTGATCAATGTTTTTTATTTTATTTTCTAGCCAGTTTTAGTCATTCTTCAGCACTAATAAGAAAGATAAGTGCAGACATTTACTAGGCTATATATATATTGATCTGCAAATAAGCAAACTTTTTATTTAATTAGCAAAATGTATCATAATGTATGATAACTTATCTATTTTACAAAGGTTTAGATAATACCGTTAATAATGTGTTTTTTACAGTAAGTTTGATTTGAGTCAGAAGTATGTGGTAATTCTGTATTAATTACTAATGAGTTCCCTATATTCTCACTTTAGAATACTGTTCCAGGTTCCAAGTAATTCCTGAAGAATTATCTAATAATTATTTGTTAATTACCAATTAATTTCCTTATATGTTCACTATAGAATACTGTTTCAGGTTATAAGTAGCCTAAATCCTGGATAATTATTTGATAATTATTTATTAATTACTAACGAGTTCCCTATATTCTCACTTTAGAATACTGTTCCAGGTTCTAAGTAATTACTGCAGAATTATTTGATAATTATTTATGAATTACAAATAAGTTCCCTATATTTTTTTAGTTTCCCTCAGTCATTGCCTCAAACATGAATTTACTCAATGGCATTCTAGGAAAACAGACACACACAGTACTGTATATAAAATATAAAAAATAATCTGAGGTTATTTTTGTATGACTGTTCATTAGTAGTTACTTCTTAGTTATTTTTCTTGAACCTTAATTAGTAGATAATTAGTAGTAGTTCTTCAAGAGTTATGACAGAATTCATTATTTATTGATTAACTAACTGTTACTTAACACAATCATAAAAATATATTACATACTGATTAGTTAACACATCTTCCTTAGTAGTTAACAGTAGTGATTCAGATTCAGATTATTTTATTTAATGCCATGTCAGCACTTAAAGCTATTTTCATGGCAAAAGTACAATTACAAAAATACAAATATCATATAAATACAATAAAACAAAACAAATAAACACATCAAGTCATATTATATAAGATTTTTTAAATTAACACATGATAAAAAATCCAAAACCTTTTCAGGCATAATCTCATTAAATATATCCTTAAGTGAAGTAACTTCATAAAAGAGCATTCTGCTTGTAATAAGTCCAGGACAATCCAATAAAATATGTTTAACAGATAAGGGAATTTTACAAAACATACATAGAGTTGGATCTTCACCCTTAAGCAAAAAAACATGGGTCAAACTCGTGTGACCCATACGACATCTAGTATAGACAACTTGGTCAAGTCTGGTTTTAAAATGGATAAAAAGTCTGCTTGTAATTTCCGGATTAATTCCATACAATTTATTATTCTTATACATATTCCACTCTTCTTGCCACTTATTTAAAATATATCGATTAATAATCGGTCTCATATCTGAAGGAGGAATTTGACATTCATTAATTTCCTGATTAAGAGCGTCCTTTGCAGCTGCATCAGCTCGTTCATTTCCTGAAAGTCCAACATGTCCTGGAACCCAGCAAAAAATAATATTGAAGAACTGATTTAGTAGATAATCCACTTTTGTTAAGATGCAGTCCACTAAAGGATGATCAGTCTTTAAAGTGTCCAAAGCTTGAAGACAAGATTTCGAGTCTGTGAAAATTATAGAATTTTTTTGTTGTGCATTTTCAATATGCTCCAAAGCTAAAAGTAAAGCACGGGCTTCAGCAGTAAAAATTGAGCACTGTTTGGGAATACGGATTCCATAGCGTTGATGTCCAGTCACCATTGCTGCTGTTACACTATTTTCCACCTTCGAACCATCTGTGAATATAGGTACATGAAAAGGAAATTGGTTCCTTATGTCCAAATATTGCTGCCTATACACATTTGGATGGGTCACTCCTTTCTTCTGCTGAGCCAAATCCAAATTGATATTAGGCTTCTTTAATTTCCAGGGAGATATAGAATTGAATTGTATTTGATTTAAAATATTCAAATTTATATTTAAGTTCTCCAAATGTGGTTTAATACGAATAGCAAAGGATCTAATGCTTTTAGGTTTGCTCTCATACAAATGAGTAAATTGTTGGTTGAAGACTGTAGAATAAGCAGGATTGGTTTTATTTGCCTTTATTTTGACAGCATATTGGAGTGAGAGCTTCAATCGTCTATTTTGAAGAGAAGGTTCATTGGCTTCAATGTACAAACTTTGCACTGGCGAAGTTCTAAATGCTCCCAAGGCAAGTCTTAAGCCTTGATGATGTACTGAGTCAAGCATCTGCTTATATGATTTCCTGGCAGAGTCATATATTATGCTTCCATAATCCAGACGGGAACGAATTAGTGTTCTATAGAGTCTTAAAAGAACAATATAATCTGCTCCCCATTTTGTTTTTGCCAATACTTTCATTATATTCATAGCTTTAAGACACTTGTTTTTTAGTGATTTCAAATGAGGAATGAAAGTCATTTTGTTGTCAAATAGAAGACCCAAGTACTTGATTTCCTTAACAACATTAATCGGTTCTCTATTAATGAAGAGTTCTGGATCATGATGAAGGGATCGCTGGATACAGAAGTGGGTACAAACTGTTTTTGATTTAGAGAACTTGAATCCATTTTCAACTGACCACTGATATATTTTGTGAATACTTAACTGCAGTTGCCTTTCAATTGTACTCATGTTCTTCCCTCTATAGGCGATGCAGAGATCATCCACATATAGGCTGCAGAATATATTAGATCCAATGATATTCTCAATGCTGTTTATTTTAATACTGAAAAGAGTGACAGAGAGAATACTTCCCTGAGGAACTCCAAGTTCTTGTTTGTGAATATCTGACAAGGTGTTCCCTACTTGGACTTTAAAATATCTACTAGCCAAAAAATTTGAAATGAAGATGGGTAATCGTCCTCTAAAACCCATGTGGTAAAGATCTTTTAAGATTCCATATCTCCATGTTGTATCATATGCTTTTTCCAAGTCAAAAAAGACAGCGACAACATGTTCTTTTCTAATGAAACCATCTCTGATATAAGTTTCCAGTCGGATTAGTTGATCCAAAGTGCACTTTCCACGTCTAAAGCCACATTGATAATCACTTATTTGTTTCTTCGATTCCAGTGTCCAAACAAGTCGATTATTTACCATTCTCTCCATTGTTTTACAGAGGCAACTGGTAAGAGCGATTGGTCGATATAGTTATTTGGATCTGTATGGTCTTTTCCTGGTTTAGGTATTGGGATTACAGTTGCTTCTTTCCAAGAGGGTGGTATTTGTCCAGAAGACCATACAAGATTGAAGTTATCCAAAAGAAGAGATAATATACTTTGGGGTAAGTGCTTTAAGAATTGATAATGAATTTTGTCTGGACCAACAGCAGTGTCATGTGAACATTTTAAAGAGTGTATTAATTCTTCCATCTTGAAAGGTTGATTATATACTTCTTTGTTATCTGAAAAGAAGTTCAATTTTTTCCTTTCCTGCTGTGTTCGTATTAACTGGAATTCAGGGAGGCAATTTTTTATTGACGAATTCTTTTCAAAAGATTCTGCTAATGTATTTGCTATATCCATTTCCTTGGTCTGAAAAATATCCCGTTTTTTTATATGTTGTATATGAGATCCATTTCCAATGCCCTTCATTTTGCGAATCATGTTCCAGATCCTCTTCATGGGAGTATAACATGTTAAACTTGATACAAATTGTCTCCAACTTTGTTTCTTTGCTTCATTTATGGTTCTGCGAGCTTGAGCTCTACAAATTTTAAAAAGTGTCAAATTAGTCGTTGATGGCTGTCTATTAAAAAGTCTTTCCGCCTTTTTCCGTGCCTCGATAGCTTTTTTACACTGCTCATTAAACCAAGGATTAGTCTTACAGTGTGATTTAGAGGACGTCTTTGGAATTGTTTCATTTGCAATATCAATTAACTGTTCAGTAAAAGTTTCTATAGAGTTCTGAGTATCTTGAGTTGCTGAAATAAATTTTTCATAACACATGCTTTCAAAAGAAGGCCAATCTGCTTTCTTAAGTAGCCATCTTGAAGGTCTTTGTTGGGCATCTGATTTTGTAAATGAGGTGATAAGTGGAAAGTGGTCACTCCCACATAAATCATCCCAGACCCGCCATGTACAATCTAAAAACATTTCAGCACTGCATATAGTCAAATCAATTGCAGAATAAGTGCCATGACCTGGATGAAGGTAGGTTTTTGTTCCATCATTTAATAAACACAAGTCATTATTATGTATAAAATCTTCCATTCTCTTTCCTTTAACATCACATCGATCTTCTCCCCATAAAGGATTATGACTGTTAAAATCACCCATAAGTATAAATGGAGTCGGCAATTGTGCAACAAGTTTATCCAATTCTTGCGTTGTAATAACTTCACTGGGAGGTATGTAGATAGAGCATAGTGTAATGACTCTATGAAGGGTGATTCGTACTGCTATTGCTTGTATTTGGGTATCCAGTACAATATGACTGTGGATTATATCCTTTTTTACCAAGACGGCTGATCCACCAGAAGGTCTTTGTACATTTGGTCCATATACACTAAACATTTTAAAATTTTTAACAGTCAAAGGATCATTTGGAGATAAATGGGTCTCTTGAATACAATAAGCAAGGGGATTTAAAACAGCAGTTAAACGTTGTAACTCTGCAAAGTTAGCTTTTAAACCCCGACAATTCCATTGAATTATATGGTTACTTATCTTCAAGTGGGGAAGATAGGTACAGGTCCTTTATTCTTGCACTTTGGAGAAAGGCTACGACTTCGACTAGTCATAGTTTCTGACATTTCAACATCTTTTGGATTGTCATGTTTTTGAGTTCTATTTTTGTCTTGATTTGATTGTCGAGTTACTGTGCTTTGAGATTTCTTTTTCTCTCTGGATTCTCTTTGTTCCAACTGGGTGTCTTGAGTCGGATTAGTTTGGATATATACATTCTTGCTTTTTTGTGAAGACAAATTCTTATTACTGCTTACAGCTTGAGGTTTGTCTGTAGATATCCAAGTCAGTTCTGTCTGAGTACTAATTTCCCGTATGTTTGGTTTGACCACAGCAGAATAGGATTTATTCATCGTAAAAGCAGGGAGACCTTCAACAAGTTTGCGGGCTTCAGGATAGCTCACCTTCTTTGTGTGTTTAATTTTTTGTATTTCCTTCTCTTTAATCCAGGCATGACATTTCTTTGATGAAGCTGCATGATCACCAAGACAGTTTTTACATTTAGCGACATTAGTACAGTTTGTTTCATGGTCGTCCTTACCACAATTATGGCAAACAGCCTTATTTTTGCATCCAGCAGAACCATGACCAAATTTCTGACATTTAAAACATCTCAACGGGTTCGGTATGTAGATATCCACAGTGACACTTAAATATCCTATTTGAATTCTCTCTGGCGGGTGAGGTCTGTTAAAAGTCAGAATGTATGTTCCTGTTGGAATTATTTGTCCATCTTTTTTGATACTTATTCTTTTGACATCAATTACACCCAGATGATTTAGTTCTGAGGTTATATCAGCTTCGTCCATGTCTTGCAATTCTCTGGTGCGGATTACTCCTTTGCTGTTATTCAGAGAAGGATGACAAAATGCTTTCATAGTGACTCCAGCCAGATTTGTTGCTCGTAATAAGTTCTCCGAGTTTTAACAGTAGTGAAGAAGTAGTTAATGAATAATTACCTATTAGTTCTTCAATAATTACTTATTAGTTATGCAGTAAGTAAGATACAGTAGTCTAAAGTGTTACCGAGTTTATGAATGTTTCTAAAGTGTTTTATATGTCGATTGCAATTGGATGATAAAGTTTAAGCGAGTTAAATGTACATTTGCTACTGGAGTTATCTCGAGCCAAAATGGCGGCGCATGTATGCGTGAACTAGAGTCAAAATGGCGACTTACATGTAAAACATGAGGTTAGTGTGAAGGCAAATGCGAGATTCATTTATGTGGCAGTGCGACAATGGAATTAATGTTTATGATGATGTGAAAACACTGTAGTAAATGTACTGTGATTGATTCTAATGTGTTGCAGAACAAGTCAAGTACAGGCAAAAGTAACTTCTGAAAAGCCTTTATTGAAATGTTATTTTCTTTAATGGAATGTGTTGTGTTACAGAGAAACAAGTAATTGTTGTTCTGTAAAGTTAAATATGTTAATGTTGTGAATACATTGAAAGCTAAGAAAAGAGTGAGAGTTAATTAAACTTTGCTTGAGCTTGCAGGCAGTACTCCTGTCTCAAAGCATTTCTTTTATTATTCTACAGAGTAAATTACTTTATTATTCTGTTCTTCAAAAGTGGTTCATTCAACTAACCCATTCAGGCTTCCCAGCCCTGATGCGGGTAACATCTACACAAGCCCAAACACTCATATTCTGGATAACATCTCTCCCCCACCACCACCAATAACGACTTCTTGAAAAACAAGCCCAAACTGAACTGACGGTGGGGTTTGATCAAATATCAAATATCACGTGATTACAAAGAAGAGGTGTGTGTGTGTGTGTGTGTGTGTGTGTGTGTGTGTGTGTGTGTGTGTGTGTGTGTGTGTGTGTGTGTGTGTGTGTGTGTGTGTGTGTGTGACATTCGCACATCACCCAGTAGCTGCAGGTGCTTTGCGATGCAGTTTGTGAATGTTCGTTGATGATCGTTGACGGTCATGGAACGTTGGACCATATGGCTAACGATGCTTTTGAGAAACGCACCCCTGATTAAGTGGGTGTTGAGTGAGAGTCGCTCAAATGATAAATCACGTGATTACAAAGAAGAGGTGTGTGTGTGTGTGGGGGGGGGGGACATTCGCACATCACCCAGTAGCTGCAGGTGCAGGGCACACATTTGAAAAAATGTAACAAGGATTTTTCTGTTAGGCTATATTCTGCCAAAAACAATAAATTTACATTACAAATTTACATTGTAGTTACATTTTAACTACATTAAAATGTTTTTATTTTTCTGGTTTCATATTTAATGGTTAAATTAAACATTGGTAATGAAAATCCTGTCTACAATCTTAAAATGGTTGGGTTAAAAACAGTCGTGGCGAGTCATTTGTGGTATTTTCTAAACTATATATAAGCCTAGTTAATTTTCTAAATACCCCACATCATTAATCAAACTGTGTTTATGACCCCAATCTGTTGTGTGATAAGGAAAGTGAATGTTTTTTTCAGGGGGTATTTTTATTGTTGCAGGTTAGCGATCCCAGGTCGTTAAATTTATGATCAGAAGAGACATGGCAGAGGGTAGGAGGCAGTAGCGGCTTGTCAATAGAGGGCGCTGGGGCGCCGCCCCCATCAAAATTCCAGAAATATACATGCATACAAAAATGAAATAAAAATAAAAAATAAAATAGTTTACTCATACAATGTAAGTAGTAAGAGCCTCAGCATTTAATAAAAACTGGCTTTAATCGGTTAACTATTTTCTTTATTATGTTTTTCAATAAGTTTCATGCGGATTCATGTGAAAGGGACGCCGGACAAATGGATGTCTATCTGAGTCCTTAAATTTTCAGGCAGCATGTGACCTGAAGCTGGTCTCTAATTGGTTTCTTAAAGATTCTCCTCCGGACGCAGGTCGCTGCGTCCCTAGCGAATCAGAATTGGATACATGTTATTTTATCCAATCTGATTGGTTCTCGTCACCTGCCATTCAACTCAACGCTCTTTGCCACTACTGCGAGTGCGAGTGCGCGGGCGACACCGTCAAAACCTTGCTAGGCTGATCATTTTCGTAGAGAGAATGGCAGAAGTTAAACCAAATTCTTTCATTGATTTACAAAAAAAAAAAAAAAAAATTTCACAAGGCGTTCGCTGGAAGAAAAAAAGGATAAAAGATCAGTCCGACCGGACCAACCCGATTTACAGATACAGCAGCAGGCCAGTGACAGAGGACGAAGCTACACCCGGAGCTTCACCCGCGCTTGTTATGAGAAACGGAGGTGGCTGGCTTTATTTGCTTATTTGTTATGCTGTTCAATTCATTGCATTTTGATGTTCATGTCATGTATTTGTACTCAATATATAATCTAACTGTACATATCTGTTCTGTTACAGTTAGTAACTGAAGTGTAGATCACATTTGTACAATTATATGAAAAAAAGATGATTGAAATAAATGATAACTCTAAAATTTCAACTTTTATCTTTTTCAGGTTTGATTCTAATCATAATGTAACATTATTTGAAAAAACAAAATTTCAGTACAAAAAAAAAAAACATTTTTATTGTTAGAATTGTGATTTCATACTATTTAGATATGAATCCAACTGGAAAATCTTGTGAAAAGATATCTTTCAGTTAGTCAAATAGCTTATAGTGGAGCTCTATAGCCATCTAGTAGCTAAAATTATATTTTTTTACTTTTAAAACTACATTTTACAAAATATGGGCAAAAAGTTTACACTAAACCATGTAAAATTATCCATGTTATCCCCATGAATGAAAGTTAGAAATATAGGTCTTTTTAAAGTGAATTTACATGAAATGCTGTTTTTTGTAAAAAGCCTATTTAAATAAATATTTATTTATTTAAAGAAATTTAAAATATATCATGAATCTTCCAAAAACTGCACAAATGTTGAGTAAAAACATAAATAATAAACAGTGTAAAACTACATTTGTAAAACAAAAACAAACAAAAAAAATTATTCTGTTACAAAATTAAATGTTATTGTCTGGGGACCGCAAAGATAACTAGTGTCGTCCCAAATGAAGATAATCAGAGGGTTAAATACCCCCCCCCCGCCCCCCCCCCCCCCACACACACACACAAAAAAGCACCCCCCAAAAAATAATTATCACCAGCCGCCACTGGTAGGAGGCTTGGTTTTCAGATTGCATGGCAACGTCCATAATGTCTGACAGATTTTTTTGTTGTTGACAAACCCACATTTCAAATTATTTCCCCCGTGGTGTTTCACAAGAGCTGAAGATGTAGTTCTTTATGTGTGTTGTCCTCACTGCAGTGTAGCAACTGTAGCTATACAACCAGCTAACTCGGCTAAGTCGTAGTGAGCAATTTCTTGCTGTTTACTGTGGCTTCCAACATCATCTTACATGACAGAGTGAAAACTGTAACAAAGGAATAAAGTTAGACTGTTTTAACATAAATCTTGTCTAATGAAATATACCTGTAAATACATGTAAATAAATATTGTAACTATGTGTAGTCTTTCCTTTTTAAACGGTATTGTAACATTAACTTATTAACATACAATGAATTTTTGTACTTACGACATTGCCTCTAGTGCTAACAACAGATGGATTAAATGTGTACACATTCTGTCAGCTTCCTTTCTTCTATACAGGAAATAACCTCTAACCCCAAACTCCAGGTCTACAGCGTATCAAATTAAAAGTCCCTAGCATTTTGCCTTAATGGCAACACACTTCCCGCCTGGCCTCTGTGAGGTCACTACACAAACAAGTTATGTACTGTATTAACTAAACATATGAACATCACTCTTTACTCAGAAGCAAAACAAGTCCTGTCACTGGTCTAAGGTACTTTTTTGAATGTCCTTGATCTGTGGTCTTCAATTCCACCTTACGAACTTTCCCGTCTTCTCCAGGAATAGCCTTTGTGATTATCGCCATAGGCCAGTTGTTGCGGACAACTTGGTTGTCCTTGAGGATGACGACATCTCCTTCTTGCAAATTTTGGTGGGAGTTGGTCCATTTCTTCCGGACTTGTAAAGTTGACAAGTACACTTGTCTCCAACGGCGCCAGACCATGTTGGACAAGGCTTGTACTTGTCTCCACTGCTTGGTTAGGAGGTCTCTGTCCGTAAAGTCTCCTGGAGGAGGTGGGGTACTGACTTTCTGAGTTAACAGCATAGATGGTGTGAGAATGAATGGATCCTCTGGATCATTTGAAACTGAAACCAGAGGCCTTGCATTCATAATTACTGCCACCTCCGTCATTAGTGTGCACAAGACTTCATGGGTCAGGCGAGGGCCATGTTCAAGAAGCATTGACTCCAGGATCCTTCGAGCCACTCCAATGAGGCGTTCCCATGGACCACCCATGTGCGAAGGAGCATGATGCTCCTTAAACACCCAGGAGCATCCTTGTTGGTGTAGGTACCTCTGCACAGTGGTGTCTGGTTGGTCTGCACTGCATCCCGAGTTCTCTGCAGGCCCCAATGAAATTCGTGCCACAATCTGACCTTAGTTGTTTGGCTGGTCCTCTTATGGCAAAGAAATGCCTTAAGGCGTTGATACAGCTTGAAGTGTCCATTGAGGCAATCACCTCAATGTGAACCGCCCTGGAGCTCATACAACAGAATAATATGGCCCACCGCTTGCTCTCAGGCTGCACCCCTCTTGTACGTCTGGTAGTGATGTGCCATGGTCCGAAGACATCCAGCCCCACATACGTGAAGGGAGGGCAGGCCTTGAGACGCTCTGGTGGCAAATTCGCCATTAGTTGCTCCTGCATCCATCCTCTGAGTCTACGACAGGTCACGCATTTGTGAAGAGTTGAGTTAATGAGCCCTTTACCTCCCAAGATCCAGAGTCCTGCAGCTCTCACAGCGCCTTCTGTTAAATGGCAGCCCTGATATTTTACTTGGGTATGATAGTGTCTGATGAGCAGCAAGGAAACATGGTTGTCTTTTGGGAGAATTACAGGGTTCTTTTGCTCAATCTCTATGTCTGCGTTTTTCAGGCAGCCTCCAATGCAGATGAGGTCATTCTGCAAGATAGGGTTGAGACGACGTAGACAGCTGTTTAGAGGAACTGGCTTGTCTCTTTCTAGAGTTTCAAATTCCTTTCCAAATGCTTTCCTCTGAACGTCTCTAATGATGACTTCTCTGGCTTGGGAAAGCTCGTCCGGAGAGTGAGGCAGCTCACATTTTGCCATCCCCTACACTTGTCCATGATGTTAGGGGACTTGTAAGATCTTGCAACATGAATTAAGAGTGCCACAGCTCGCTGGAGTGTGTCAAAGGTGGAGAACCTCTCAAAACGCTCTATGCTGAGACCTTTCTCGTGTAGCTGGGTGGCATAACTCTTCACATCCGGACGAATCTCCACATCCAATTCTGGTGAGACTAAGCTGAATGACTGAATAGGCTCTGTTTGAATGGAAAGCTTACGCAAAAAGGTAGGTCCGCTGAACCACATTGTTTGTGTGAGACGTGATGCTGGAACAGACCTTGACGCAGTATTAGCCGGATTGTCCTCTGTGCGTACGTAGTGCCACTGATCAGAATTTGTGGTCTGGCGAATATGCTGGACTCGATTGTGGACATATACATAAAACCATCTGGATTGGTTGTGAATGTATCCAAGGACCACTCTGCTATCCGTGTAAAACTTAATGGAATCTAGCCTCATGTCCAGTTCATCCTGAATCAGTTCCACTTTGGCCACTTCCACAGCCAAAACCGCTGCACATAGCTCAAGTCTCGGTATAGTTGGCTCTGATTGAGGAGCAAGTTTAGACTTCCCCATGACAAATCCAATGTCAACCATGTCTTCTTGGAGGTTCTTCAAATAGGCTACAGCGCCAATAGCCATAGTAGTAGCATCACAGAACACACAGAGTTCCACTCGTTCGGCCTTGGTTAGAGAGATGCCTGTGTACATCCTTGGTATATGGAAGTGCTTCCACTCTTGAAGTGAGTTTCGCCAAGCCTCCCACTTGCCTAATTTATCTTTAGGTAATGGGGTGTCCCACTCTGAAGCCTCAGAATTCAGCTCTCTGAGAAGGGCTCTTCCTTGGATTACGACCTGAGCCAAAAAACCCAAGGGATAAAAAACACTGTTCACCATGGAGAGAACTCCACGGCGGGTAAACGGTTTTACGTCAGTTGACACAGAGAAGGTGAATGTGTCACTAGCTACCTCCCACAGGAGGCCTAAGCTGCGTTGGGTGGGCGACTCCTTCCCACAGAGGTCTACCTCTTTTCCAGCTGCCACACAGTCCTCACTTGGGAAGGCTGCCAAGACAGCCAGACTGTTCGATGCAAACTTGTGGAGCCTGAGGTTGGACTCAGCCAGTGAAGCCTGAGTCCTACACAGCAAGTCAATGGCTTCAGCATCAGTTGGGACAGAACAAAGACCGTCATCAACATAAAAGTGACACTCGACGAAGTTGATGATGTCTTGTTCATATCTTTGAACACCCTTTCTGACAGCTCTTCTAAGCCCATAGATTGCCACTGCTGGAGACGGGCTATCCCCAAAAACATGGACCTTCATCCTGTAGTCTACAACTTCATTTGCCACATCATTGTTCTTGAACCATAAGAATCTCAAATAGTTCCTGTGTTTTTCTTCTACCAGGAAGCAGTAAAACATCTGCTGTACATTTTCCAGCAGTTTACCCATGAATGCCACATATTGCTCTTTCATCTCCGGCTTTCTCCTCAGGTTGCGTTGAAGTGATTCAAACCGTTTGAGTGCTTGGCTGCGGTTGTTAGGCAACCGTTCTCTAGGCTGCCTGAATGGTAATGGAGCGACCCAAATTGTGTGAATCATTTCTTTGTCCATTATGTTCAAGAAAATCTCATCCTCAATTGATGGTGCCAGCTTGTTGTCCTGTTCGGTGCGAACCCAGCCTGTCTTCTTTAGCCCTGCTGGGCCCTAAGACACTCTTCCTGGGCTCTTTGCCATGAAGCTCATCCCTGACATGTATAAAGCTTGTGCAAAGTTTGAGGAGCGAGGGCCGTCGACAATCAAGCACTGTTGTCCTGTAAGTGCTGACATTTGGCTTGTGCGCATTCCCTAGGCAGACCTCTCCAACCAACACCCAACCTAGGTCAAGGCGTTGAGCAAAGGGGACGTTGGGAGGGCCATTTACATGTTCCCTTACCTTGTGCACTCTAATTATGTCTCTACCAAGCAGCAGGAGGATCTCCGCAGTGGGGTCCAACTCGGGAATGTGTTCTGCTACTTTGACGAGGTGAGGTTGATGAAGAGCGGCGTTCGGCGTGGGGATTTCAGCCTGGTTGTCAGGTAAGTCGTTACATTCAATAAGCAGGGGGAAAGGGATTGTCACTTTCCCATCAAGTGCTTTGACCATAAAATCTTCAGCCCTTCTGCCAAATGTTTCCTCTGTGCTGGAACACGTTCTCAGTAAGTAAGGATATGGCTTACTCTGAATGTTGAAAAGGTCAAAGAAACTGGACCTCGCCAATGACCGGTTGCTTTGGTCATCTAAAATGATATATGCCTTGATGGCTTTATCTGGACAGCCCTTGTGATACACCTTTGCTAGGCATATCTTGGAACATGACCTCCCAACTTGTCCTGCATCACATACTTCAGTGCAGCTTGAGCTGACGACTTCCCTGCTGTCGTTACCCTCTTCTCCTTCCCTGCCATTCAGTGACGAGGTTACAGGAGCCATGGTCTGTGGTGGAGGGCTCAGAACATTTCACTACTGCAGTGCAGTCCTTCGCCACATGACTATTTGAGCCACAGCATTTAAAGCACAATCCTCTCTCTTTCAGAAAGGCTTTTCTGTCTTGAAGATCTTTGGCTCTAAAGCCTTTGCACTTCTTCAGTGGATGTGGCTTTGCATGTATTGGGCAGCTCTTATTTGGATCACTGGAAGTGCTTGACTCTGCTGGGGAGACATTGGTCTTATGAACTGCAATGGGGTTCTTGGTGCTTTTAAGTTGGGGACTTTCAGCCTTTACAGAAGATCCGCTAGCATTTAAAAGGACAAAACTGGGATCATTCCTTTTCTTTGGCTCATAGCACATGAATCTGGTAAAGAATTCAAATGGTGGAAACCGTCCTCCGTTTCCTTCTTTATACCTTGAACCCGCAGAGATCCATTTTTCCTGAAGTCCATAAGGCAGCTTGGCTACTATAGGTTCAATGCCTCGTGCAGTATCCAGGTAGGACAAATCTGGAAAGAAGCTGTCTTCCTTAGCACACTGCACTTCCATCAGCAGATCTGCTAGCTCCCTTAGCTTCAGATTTTCTTTCGCCCAAACCTTAGGGAACTTGTCGAGTCGAGTGAAGAGGGCCTTTTCAACTACCTCTGGTGCTGCGTAGCATACCTGAAGACGTTCCCAGCCTTTCCTGAGTGCTATGTCTGGACTTGCTACGTAAGCTCTGTCAGCTTCTGTCAGCTTCCTTTCTTCTATACAGGAAATAACTTCTAACCCCAAACTCCAGGGGCACGTTCAAGTTCAAAACGGTGCGCAACGTTTTGCTACGGTTTCCGGGTTGAACATCATGTTTCCTGGAAGCGGCGTGCACCGGTGTGCAACGGGGTTTGAGATACGTTTTCTCTTGTTTGGTGGGTGTGTCAGAACTGCAGTCCAATCAGCAGCAACATGTATATAAAGCACGCGGTATTAAAGTGAACTCGCACAATGGGTTCAAGGAAAGTAATTTACAAATGTGTTCGATGCAGCTCGGTATACGCAACAACTGAGGATTTTAGAAGACATGTTTGTCGTAAGTTTTATTGTAAAAATATAGGATATCAATATAATGATGTAGTTGTTTATATTTTTAGCTTCATTGCAAGTGTATGACATTTGGTATAGAAATAAACAATGGTAATTAAGTGCTTTTCCTAAAAATGAGAAAGAAAATACAGGGTATTAAAACAGTATGAACTACAAATAAAGTCAGTATGTGAGGCTAAATAGATGTGTTTTAGTCTGAATTAGGTAAGATGTGTGCTTCCATTTCAGTTTCCACAAATCCCTTCACTCGATTGGGATGTTCTCTTTTGTTCTGGGTGGCAAGTGCAGTAACTGTAACATTGGGCATATTTTGTAGTATTAAACACATATTTATACCGACTTCATCAGGCTCCGAAAATTCTTCACAAAGAACACAAAGAATGGCCTTCTCAGCTGCCATAGTTGCAACTCCTGTGTCATCAGAACAGTGTGTTCAACCCATCACCGTTTCTGTTTAAAAAACGTGCAACGTTTTGTCGGGGCTGAACGCAGCCTTGGTCTACAGCGTATCAAATTAAAAGTCCCTAACATTTTGCCTTAATGGCAACACATTATGCAATGATATATATACAGTGCTTAGCATAAGTGAACACACCCATGCTAAAGTTGACTAAAAAGAGGAATAAATAAATGTTCTTCCTTAAAATACAGGGTGCATAAGTCAGGACACCCCTATGTTAAAGGAACACTCCACTTTTTTTTGGAAATAGGCTCATTTTCCAACTCCCCTAGAGTTAAACAGTTGAGTTTTACTGTTTTCTAATCCATTCAGCCAATCTCCGGGTCTGGTGGTACCACTTTTAGCATAGCTTAGCATAGATCATTGAATCTGATTAGACCAGGGGTGTCAAACTCCATTCCTGGAGGGCCACACACAGCCCTGCAGAGTTTAGTTTCAACCCTAATTAAACACACCTGATCAGCTAATGAAGTCCTTCAGGCTTATTTGAAAACTGCAGCTGTGTGTGTGTTGAACCAGGGTTGGAACAAAACTCTGTAGGGCTGTGGCCCTCCAGGAACTGAGTTTGACACCTGTGGATTAGACCGTTAGCATCTCTCTAAAAAAAGAATAACCAAAGAGTTTTGATATTTTTCCTATTTAAAACTTGACTCTTCTGTAGTTACATAGTGTACTAAGACTGACAGAAAATGAAAAGTTGCGATATTCTAGGATCAATATATATAGAGTAAATAGGAGTGGTCCTAGGACTGACCCTTGTGGCACACCTTTAGTTACATTGAGTGAACCAGAGATAAAACCTTCTGCCTGTACACATTAGCTGTGTCCCAAAGTGAAGGCTGCGTCCTTAGAAGGACCCAGCCTACCCAGCCTTCCCAGCCGTCAAAGGACGCTCTGAGTCTAGCCTTCATAGGATTTGTAATTGCCACCAGGTGTTCCCCATTATGCTGTCGCCTAGCAACGCTGCGACAGGAGAGCTGCCATCCTACGCGGCATTTATTAAAAAATATGGAGCAAGATTTCGTTATTTTAATTTTTTTATTTTATGTTTTACTGGAGGAGATGTATCTCCGCCGACGGTTGATGTATCTCCGGCTTTGTCAAGACCGTGGCCAGGTAAAGTAAACTGGTTTGCTGCATCCCAATTCAGAAGTTGCGTCCTTAATTGCTGGAGTACACAAGTATTGGGTATACTTGAGTCATGTTATGATAGGCTACTTATGAAAATACAAAATACACATAAAGCTGTTCAACTGTTTAGTTATAGGCTAAGTTAACGTTACCTTACGAAGATGCGATTTTTATGGAGTTTATTCTCTTGATCATGGTGATCTTATTCAGGCATGTTTCCAGCGTGCTTTGTTTTAACGCAGTTGAAGCATAAAACACAAAACAATAAATAAACATAGTGAACATAGTGAAATATGTATATATATATATATATATATACATATACATATACATATACATATACATAAGGTAGGCTTACTCCCACTCGCCTTCGGATGCAGCCTTTTATATGGCACGCATCTGTATAGCAACAATTCCTTAAAATTGTGCTCGTTTCATTTTCAAAATAACCTGTGGTTGACTGTAAGCAAGTACATTCGTTAAGTATTCATATACAAATGTGAAATAATGAGGGTTTTATTCTCTCTCACAGGACAGCAACACTACAAAACCATGGTATTTTACAATATTATGCATTGTTGTATAGTAAACTACTCAACAGTAAATTGTAAATTACTTTAAATATTACAACCTTCAACATATTCAGAATTAAAATGCAATATACACATAGCCAAGCAGTAATATGAATGCAACAACATATCTAAAAACCCTGACAAGGAGGTTTTTTATGCTGAACACATAACGGTACTTTTACTCTTGATATCTTAAATAAATTAAATACAAGTATGCAAGATAACACTTGTACATAAGTAAGGTTTTAAATATAACTACTTAGATTTCCCCAATGTGCCATTTATACTTACTAAAAGTAGTTTAAGTATCACTATATCATCCAACAATTACTTTGTCACAAATCTAAACAATATATCTTTTGTTTGTTTCTCTAAATCAGACCAGACCCCTGTACTGCAGGATAAACCTGAATGTCCCAGTGCTGGACAGGTTTTTTAATGACCGTGACACACGACCTGATTTTCGGCTGAGTAGGGAAGCCCTGACAGTGCTGCTGGACCTGAGAAGTGACCGGCAACATGGATGGGGTTCCACAATAGAGACCCTGTTATTTCTTTTCTGGCTGGCGTGTGGTACATCCTACAGGGTCGTCTCCGGAGTGTTTGACATGCCTCGTTCCACTGTCTACCGCATTGTCCACCGGGTCGCTGAGGAGGTGGTGGCCATCCGCCACCAGGTCATTCGGTTCCCCAACACCCCAGAAGACCTGGAGGCAGTTTGCCGTGGGTTTGCAGGGCTGGCCAGACACAGGGCTTTCTTGAAAGCTGCAGGAGAAATCGACGGCTGCCATGTCCGCATCAAGCCTCCAAGCGGCCCTGATGGTCAGTGCTACAGGAACAGGAAACTGTTCCCGTCCATCATCCTGCAGGCTGTTTGTGACCATCAGGGCCGCTTCATTGACACCTACATGGGCTGGCCCGGGTCAGTGGATGACGCACGAGTGCTCCGGTACAGCCCACTGTACAGGAGGTCAGTGTACCCTCCTCCAGGGTAATTCATCCTCGCAGACGGCGGGTACCCATGTCTCCAACACCCACTCCCCCTCATCACTCCCTTCAAGAGGCCAGTATGAGGTGTTGGAGCCCAGCGCTTTAATCTCCATCATTCCAGGGCACACTCCATTATAGAGCGTGCTTTTGGGATGATGAAGACCAGGTTCAGGGCCATCTTCCTGAAAGCGCTGGAGGTGCACCACACCTTTGTACCTCATGTAAGTTAAATGAAAAATACATTTGCAAAAAACATAATTAACTTCTTTCTTCCAGACCATATCATTTTTTGTTTTGTTTTTTTCATTTCAGGTCATCACAGCCTGTGCCATCCTCCACAACATCTGCCTTGGGGTTGGTGACATCATGGCCCCGGAGGATGAGCACGAGGAGGATGAGCATGAGGAGGATGAGCATGAGGAGGATGAGCATGAGGATGAGGGGGAGCATGAGGAGGATGATGCGGAGGATGAGGGGGAGCATGAGGAGGATGATGCAGAGGATGAGGGGGAGCATGTTTTGGAGACGGTCAGTGGGGCTCCCTGGCGTGACCAGCCGTCTGCAGAGGTGTCTGCCCTGGAGGAGGTTCCCATTGACCATGATTATTTGTAACAGGCAAGTCAGAGAACTTTAAAGCTATAATGGCCGAAACCAAAAATTAATGTCCATAGAATGGGTTTACATGTTGAAATTGTTGATGCTTTGATTTGAGGATGCGAGTTAATTTATTTTATTCTTCCCTCTTTTTGAAATGATCTCAGTGAGATGGCAGTCGTCGATTGAGTCAGCCCTGTAAACCTGTTGTTAGACAATGCAGTGGACAGTGGAAATGATGCAGTCAAACACTCTGGAGACCGTCCTAGATGATGTCCCACCCACCGGCAGAGAGGCATTACCAGCGTCTCTATTGTGGAGCCCACCCGGGCCCAGCAGCTCCACCAGGGTCTCCCTGCTCAGCTGAAGTCTCGTTTTATGTACTGTTCATTTAAATTATGTTGTCAGATGATATTTAAGTTATTTTGTAAATGGTTATTTATTATTTATAAAACGTTATTTATCTAAACAATTATTTATTTTTTCCAAATGTTATTACAAAATATTGTTTGTTTGTTTGTTTTCAAATTGCCTGTCAAACCCGTAATTAAAAAAATAAGCAATGTCAAGAACTATTCCTTTTTATTTCATACCCCAACACATTACATCAAGTTATTTAAAAAATAAACAATGCACAGAAATGGAACAAAAATAATGTGTATTATTCATTTTAAATAAACTCTACACAAGTTTGAAAAAAAACCTCATTTAATATAACTTAGATTACAAAAATAAACTGTACAAAACTTAAGTTTCCTATTTTAAATATATATATTACCTCATTTAATGTAAATAAAAAAAATAAACTGTACAGAACAAAAGTTTCCTCTTTTATATATATACATAAAAAAAACTATTTCTCCCTCATACGCTCAAGAAGAGCAAACAACCTGTCCATCCTCTCCCTGCTCTCTCGAGCTCTCCTCTCCTCTCCTCTGCCTCCCTTTGCAGAGCCATGTCTCTAATGAGGTTCAGCATCTTCTCCTCATAGTCTCGCTTTCTCCGCGCTGGTCCTCCTGCTGGTGTGGGTGCTGGTGCTGGTGCGCGTGCTGGTGCTGCTGGTGGGGGGGCTGGTGCTGGTGCTGCTGGTGTGGGTGCTGGTGCTGGTGGTGCTGCTACGGGTGCTGGTGCTGGCTCCTCCTCATCATGGCCACCCACTTCTGAACTCGGCCCTGGTGTGTCCTCAGGGATTGAGGCGATGAGGACATGGGGATTGGTAGAATGCCTCTGTCCCAACACCTCATCCATGAGGACAAACCAGTGCCACATTTCAGCACTCACACCCTCGCCTGTCCCAGGACACTTGCAATCCTAAGGCAGAACAAATTAACCATGGCTTGTTAACAACAACAGCACAATACATTTCAGCAAAGATGTGTATATTAACTTTCTTACTTTATATATTTTTTTAAGTTGTCCCATTTTTTCTTTGCCTGCATGGGGTTTACCTTCCCCAGCAGACTCATTTTCTCCAGAATTGCTATAAAAAAGCAGAAAAGGGTACTTATGAAAAATTATAACACAGGGGTGCAAATTAAATATTAACATTAGTGCATTGTTAACACTGAAAAATGACACATCAGGACATGCATTTAAAATAGTTTAGAAATCATATTTCTGGATACTCAAATGTGGTTAAAACCTTTGTAGACATAGCTTGCATGACAGCACTACAAAAACACATTAAAGTGAAACCCTTTGCATCATCTACTGCTTTTCTTATTGTTGTGGGTTTTATAGGGTGAGTGATATTTATTATAATACACAAGTGAGACAGACTACTGCAAATTTTACAAGTAGGTGTTGTCTTTCCTCCAAGCCACGCTGGCGGAGTTTTTTACCCCAGTAAATAAATGGCCATTTTCAGACCGCAATTTAATAAATTGAGCGGTCTGCTCCTTGCTCCCTGAAAATTATTAAAGTAATTAGCACAAGTTTTGCGTCTAACCACCCAAATAAAGCCACCCAATGGTAACAAAGGAGTTAAGATAGAAGTTTATAAGAATAAAAAACTTGTGGCTTTAGACTGTGGTTTCACTAGCTATTTAAGTAAATGAAAACATAATACTTACATTCAAAAGTGAATTTTCCCTCAACCACCGAACTCGAGGACGCCATTTTTTCAAATGAAAATGCTGTCGTCACCGGCCAGTGACGTGCGGTGATGTCTTAAAGAGGCTAGGCAGTAGTAGGCACTGAGTTATGAAAGCCAGATTTGATTTATTGTTTAGGCTAATAATACATAATAACAGTAAACGTTACGCACAAGCGCGGCATATCAAGAAATGTACAAATCAGGATGTATATCGTGTATTCTCTCTCTCTCTCACACACACACACACACACACACACACACAAACACACATACATACATACACGCACGTCGCACACACACAATCGCGGCACACAGGCACACACACCGGTAACATGTCCTCTCCAGCATTAGAATTGAATATGAAGGCATAATGGCTTGCATTAATTGAACCATATTTATCAATTCAATATTAAGCCCAAAATAGTTTTTGACTCACCAATCGGTAGATTATTTGCAGCCTACATAAAATTCATCCGCCGCTCTTTCCTCGTGAAGACGTCGATCACAGCTTTGTAAAACTCGTCTTTACGGGCCTTCAGTTTGCAAAGTCTCTGGCTCTCAATTTATTTATTTTTAACTCTTGTGATGACAGCCAGCCGGTGCTGTCATTTTGGCTTTGAATTTGGCGCGGGTGATTAGGCATGTAAGCTAGCTGTGGTGTAACGTTAATGACATTAGCTGCGCAAATTAGCTCGATTTTAATTGGTCCATGTCTGATATGTTACGGAGATGTTACGGGCATACCATATTTACGTCCAAAGGCACAGCAGAGTTGTGCTTTTTGACGTACATGTTAAAAGAATAGACCCTTTTACAGTTGGTAAACATGGTGACGTATTTGTGTGGGCGGGGCTTAGCTGGAGGCAGAACGATCCCTCTGGCCGCTTCACTAACGTTAGTTTGCCAGTTTGTTAGCTTGTTTTTTTAACAATGACTGGAGAAAATCCAATTTTATCTTAATGTGCAAGGTCACTCACTGTCCAGAACCGCAATTGTTATTTGCAAAAGTTAATTTTAACGGACGGAACCAGATTGGCTGACCCGTACACACTCAGTCAATGGATGGACGATCTGACAGGATTAACGTTAACGCTAACTGTTACCTCCGGTTGAGTGGCCTGACTTCTACACCTACCTGATAGAGAAACCGAGGGTAAAGAGAAACTGAGGACATATAAATCTTTTGATGCCTATAACCAGGGGCGGCGTTAGGGGTGGGCTAAGGGGGCTGGAGCCCCGAATGTTTTCAGTAAAGCCCCGAATGTTTTTATTACTATGCCATCAATGAGTTTCCATGCCCAATAAAGTAATTTATATTAGAATTTAAATAAATAAATAAATAAATAAATAAATAAATAAATAAATAAACAAATAAATAAATATCTCTCGACTCTCACGTCTACTGTGTCTGTCAATTTACGCGTTGTCATTCACACCCGACAAAAACCGCCCACTGAGTCTAGTGCTTCTGACTGACATGTAAACTGGCCAACCATCGATGAGCGTCTGTACGATCCAGCCAATGAAATTAGATCTTTTGGAGCCAGGCGGTTTGTCGTGTAGTATTTTACTAGATCAATTTATTTGAAAAATAAAATGGATATTTCAAAATTCTTCAAAAAAAAGGAAGTAAAACACCCCCAGCCAACACTTGAACACCAAGATACAACAGCTTCAGGTATCTGTAACTTTTAATCATAGTATTATATTTCTTATTCGGTTTTAAATTGTGTCTGATTTAACGTTACATGTTGAACATATAACAGTAAACGGTTGCGCAGCACAGTCTTTAGGACACACACACACACAGAGTGGTTAAAATGTTTGGTTAGCATGGTCTGTGGCAGACTTTTCGTGTCAGGGCAACAATTCAATAAACAAGATAATAAAAAAAGACATATTTCGCTAAGGCAAAGCAAAGCATGTTGTTGTGCTCTGCAGCAACACAGCGGTGTTTACTGAATAAATTTGCGTGAGTAAATGATTCACTGACCCATTCATAAAAACAGTTGCTTACTTTTTTTCTGAATGAATCATCTGTTTAGAACGAATCGATTGATTAAATGACTGACTGACTCACTCATTAAGGCAGTGGCTTGCCGCCACCTAGTGGCAAAGTACCATTCTAATTTTTTTCCATCATTTCGTATTTCTGTATTCCAAATTTTATATTTGATACATTAGCCTCATAAGATTATTTATGCAATTTGTAAGTTCTGTGTAAGTGCTCCTTCAAAAATATAAGTGTATAGAGCCCTGCGTTTATAATTATACTTGGCTTTAAGTGTTTGTGTGTGTATTAGGGTAGAGTGGGGGAAAACGCCCCCCTTAAGGAAAATGTGACATTACAGTGAAACAAAACATAAATGTGACTAGAATTGCCATCCCGGTTTTGAGTGACTATGGCAGGAGTTATTCACCAAATATTAAAATTGCTCAGCCTTCATAATTAATTAGCATTTTGACTGAAAATATTTTTGTACCAGCGGTGGGGTAAAACGCCCCCCAAGGTGGGGTAAAATGCCCCCTTTCTTACAAACCAGTTTGCTTGATAGATCAACAGCAAAATTAACAGACAATAGTTTTTAATCTCTAAAAGTAAAAGGCAAGTAATGTATAAACATGTATATATATTAATATTTATTTCAGCAATGTCCAAAATAGCCAAATTTAACTACCTTCCATCAATGAGCTAACTTTGCTAGCAAGCTAGCTAGTTAATGTTCACTTGAGGTCATTTTTTTATGTTTTGTTCAAGTATTTTGATTTTACCACCTACTTATACAGCATTAAGTGTAAAACAAAGGATTTGATAGACAGAAATATTTTATTATAGTAATTATGATAGAGAGAAACTATGCTCCCAGGGGGGGGGGCGTTTTACCCCTCAGCGTAGGGGGCGTTTTACCCCACAAGCTATGACTTTTTTAAAAAATGTTTAATTTTTTTAATATAATTATATTCCTTATAAATAACATATGATCTCAAACTACAGACTTCACTATTCATCTATCATACATCACTGTGATATCATGCAGAACAATATTCTCTTAAACACTTGTTTACTAATATCTGAAAATTATAGCATTTACCATGTAATCCTCTTCTCTTCAAATATGTTGCTGGTATCAGCTTCTCCATAGAGATTTGTATATCCCCGTTATCAACGTAGTGCATAGCAACAGTAAAAACCTATATTGACTACTTTTAGTGGTTATTTTGGGAAAAACAGGTGGGGGGCGTTTTCCCCCACTCTACCTTATGTATGTGAGTGTATAAAGTAAGAATAAGGTAGCCTATAAAATGTAATATGTGCAGGAAGAATGGGTGAAGGTTTTTTTTTGTGTGTTATTATAGATTCTTTATTCACTTTTTTTTTAATCTATTCTCACAAAAATCATGTCGTTAAGTGAAGGCTATTAAAACAATAATAGAGCTGAGCTTGCTATTTTACCATGTCTTAGATGAGTCAGCAAGGAAAGAAGAGGCTTTAGAAGGTGAAAGGGATGATCTAGGAACACTGCAGACAGGCCCAAAACACATGAAGCTTCAGCAGTCACAGCAGAGAGGTTTTAATAAGAATTGGCTAGATGCATTTCAGTGGCTTGAGTATTCCGTATCCAGAAATTCTGCATTCTGCTTTTCTTGTCGTCTCTTTGGCAAGCATCATATCCGAAACAGCAAAGACACATTAACAAGTGCAGGTTTCTCCAACTGGAAAAGGGCTTTAGAATCATTCAGAGAGCATGAACAAAGTAGCCTTCATAAGGCTTCCATGACAAACATGGAGATATTACAGAACAGCTTCATAGAGCCAGTGTAGGAGAAATAACTGAGAGACGTGAATACCTCCATCGTGTTGTTGCTGTGACGTCATTTCTGGGGAAGCAGGGGATTGCATTCCGTGGACATGATAAACAGAGCCAGAGTCAAAATCAGGGAAACTTCTTAGAGTGCATGAAACTTCTCACACAGTTTGACCCATTTCTACAGCAGTACAATGCTCCATCCCATGCTACCTACCTGTCTCACTCATCGCAAAATGAAATGATTGCATGTATTTCAGAAGAGGTAACAGAAAGCATCATAAAAAAAATGAGAAATTCAAAGATGTATGCTCTGATGGCAGATGAGGCAAGGGACAGGCACTCTGAACAACTGGCAGTATGTGTGCGTTACGTTACGTCCGAGGGCAGAATCAAGGAAAATTTCCTTGGTTTCAGCAAACTGGTTGGTTTTGATGCACAATCCATCACTGATGCAATAGAGCAAACATTGAAATCACATAAAATTGACCATCTTCTGTATGTTGCACAAACATATGATGGAGCTGCAGTCATGAGTGGAGCTGTGAGGGGCGTCCAGGCCCGTTTCAGAGAACGTCATCCAGAAGCAGTGTACCTTCACTGCTATGCACATGAATTAAATCTTGTGCTGTGCCATGCATGCAAGGCAATACCAGAAGCCACCAACTTTTTTGATTTACTGGAGAGCCTTTATTCATTTTTCAGTGCATCTCTAGTTAGTTACCAAAAGTTCACTGATGTTCAAAAACAGCTTGGACTACAATCATCTGAGCTGGTACAGCTGTCAACAACACGTTGGGCATGTCAGGTGAAGTCTGTGAGTGCTGTAATTGACAATTTCTGTGCTATTCTGCAATGTCTTGACAAAATTTCAACACCAATGGCTGTAGGCCTCAGGTCCAAACTCAGCAACTTTAACACTGTCTACATGCTGCTGATGTTTGGTAGACTTTTATCCATCACTGAAGGCCTCCACAAATTCCTGCAGGGGGAAACCGTAGACCTGGGACAAGCAGTTCAATACAAAACAGCAGTCTACGACTCTCTTAAAGAACAACGCACAGCTCAGAGTGCTACAGAGTTATCTTCAAAAACAAAGGCCTTGTGTGAGGTAAATAACATTCCAGAACCTTCAGCAGGTTTTAGACGGAAACAGAAGAGGCTTGATGATTATGTGGTGGAAACAGCATGTAGGACAACCTCAGAAATCAGTTCTTCACATGACCACATGTGTACATTGTACTACCCTTGCCTTGACCGAATGATGCAAGAGATTGACAACCGTTTCTCAGGAGTAGGAGTAGATCTTATGAAGGGCATTCAAGCCTGCCATCCAGCATCAGACAGCTTTCTTGATGAAGAATCTCTCAAGATTCTTGCCAAACATTATAAAATAGAGTTGCAGTCAGAGGAGCTCCTGGTGGCAAAAAACTTCTTGAACAGAAGGAAGGAGAAAGAAGTAATTCCTGACATAGTCAGTGTGTTCAAGATGCTAAATACTGACATGTTCCCCACACTGAATTCAGTATTTCAAGTAGCACTGACAATCCCAGTTAGTAGCTGCAGCTGTGAACGTTCCTTTAGTGCCTTGCGTCGACTGAATACATGGTTAAGAAACACAATTGACCTATGGCTAAGCCACGCCCCCTCCACTCACTCGGACAAACAGACAACATTCGGTAACAGGCGCTGTGGCAGCTGTCACAGTTGGAGACATTTCACAGTGATTTTTGGAGACAGAAAGATTATATATCATCACAAAGTGACCAAAAGGGCCTTAACTGTGCATTGGAGGGTTATATTAATCATTTTATTTTGAGAAGGTCGATGAAAAGCTTCAGCTCCAGACAAAGATTTAACGTTACAGGTCAGTGTGTAAACGTTATAGTTTGGTGCTATTTCGCTTCAAACGCGCAAATGGATTCAAAATGTTCAAGCGTCAAAGTAGACGCGATATGCGCGAATTTGACGCTCTATTCGCGTTTGGTGTGAACACAGCATAATGAACGGTGCCGATGTCAAGATTGCAATGCTGAAATGTGTGTGTGTGTGCGTGTCAGAGAGAGAGAGGCGCGGGCGCGATCGCAATCGAACAGTGGAAACATAAAAACATACTCCATTTTGTTCATACAGGACATCATTAAAAATGCAAAGTGTTTAACCTACTTATATTTGTGTAAAACACAACATTGTGCTTTTGTCAAACTGTACTCTTGTCAAACTGCAACGCAGCTAGAAGCTAAGTTAGGCTACGTTACGTTAGAGATGTTAAAGATAACGTTCAAATACGTTGTTGACTTACCTTAGAACAGATGTAGACATCCTTGTTTAATTTATCCACGTTTAGCTGGTGTTGTGGTCTAAGTTATCGCAAATTAATCCAGAGCAGACATTATCTCGGTTGAGATGTGGCTTGGGAAAGGGTAAAAAATACACACCGTCGCCCAGCCTCTTAGGATACCTAGTGTTGGAGTTGAATGTACCCCATGCACACCGTTTGAGCATTTTAAACTTAAAATGACAAGAAAAAACAGATAAAAACGACTGAAAACTGACTAACTGCAATGCATTTCAATGGACTTGGAAGCACAGAATGTCCGAGTGTATTGGGTTAGGTATGCGCACTGTGATTGGCTCATCGCGTTTGGGGGCGTGGCTTAGCCATAGGTCAATTGAACAAGACCGGCTTAACCACCTGGCAGTGATGTCCATAGAGAAGGAGAACTTGACTGCTGTTGACCATGACATGGTGATAGACAGATTTGCCCAGATGAAATCAAGACGATACGCTCTTAAACTACCACCATCAACGCAATAAAGAACCATGTTCAGACAGAAATGGGATGGAGGGAGGCAGATAAAACCACTTTACAGTAAAGTTTTATTTGTTATCATTAGTTACTTCATTACCAATAAACTAAGAATTGTTTTTTTTATTGCATTCATTCATATTTGTAAATTAAAAAAAAAAAAAAATCAAAATACAATTGTTCATTACAAAGAATTTATAATTTTTGGACCATATGGACATAGTAATTAATGTAAAATTAGCAGTTAACTATTACACTAACTAATGTTAACAAACAAAATTTTACTGTAAAGCATTATAACAAAAAGAAAATTCAAAGCAAATGAAAAAGGCAAATACGCAAAGTAGAGAAGTGGGCACACTTTAAGAGGAGAATAGTGTAAAAGGGTATAGAGAGAAAAAATAGAGTGGAGGGAGGAAAATGAGAAATGAGTGGACAAGATGTATGGAGAAGAGAAAGGGAGGACATTAAAAAAATGGAACAAAGAAGAGGAATGAATACATTAGATTAAATGAGAAGATGACAGGTGTGGATAGAAGAAGAGAAAGGAGTGGAGAGAGGCAAGGAGAGCCCAAATCAAAAGAAGGGCTGTTATGATGAGAAGAAGAAAAACAATTGAGAAAAGAGGAAAGCAGGCAACAGCAAAGTTATAGGACAAAACTTTATGAGGCAGCCACAGCAGAGGAATGATGCACAGACTTCAGTAGAGGGTAAAGTTTATCTGCTAGACTGAATAACTTGAATCTGTTTACTGTAATGCATAAACACGTGAAAAGCAGAAGTTAAGAGAAGGAGAGAGGAGAAAAATGTGTGATGAGGAGTGGAGAAATGGGAGAGAAGAGGACAAGTGGAAGTCTGGATTTGAGGAGTGGAGAAGAAAGGGATGAGTGAGGGAGAAAGCAAAGAAAATAGAGATGAAAAAAAATGAAATATGAAAGCAGGTGAATTGGAAGAGGGACAAGAGATGAAAATGCGTTTAGCAGTAAGGAGTGAAGAGCAGATGAGTAATGGGGAGCACAGATGCCAGAAGTAAATGTAAGATAATAAGATTTGCATTTAATCTTTTTTGCATCTTAGGTTTGTGATCAGAAACACTTATACTTTCTTTGGTTTATACTTTTTTCTTTCAGTGGACGAAATTTCCAGAGATGAGTGGAGCATGAGTAAGAGAAGAAGAGTCAGGAGAAACGTGACCAGTAGTCAAACAAATAAAGTACCATAACATAATAATATATGGTCATGTTGTTTATCATACTGTGCTATTTCCCTAAGAAATATAATATAATTTTAGTAAATGTTCTTCTGTTGGCCTGATATTCGATTCAGAGTATTGAAGAGAACATTTACTTGGCACTGCAGCATTTGCTGTTTGCTAGTAGAGCAGCCTAAATTATTATGGCATGGATTCTGATGTAGCAGATTTATCAGCTAAGCACAAACTAAACAGAACTGAACTCTTAAGATTAGTAATGATGTTTACACCAAATTCTAATTTTATCTATGTAGGCTAACTTAAAAATAGTCAGATAATGGTTGCCTCTTTTTAGTTGCCAGGGGTGAAAATGAGTCATCCTTTGGTGTTTTGGATTCACTACAGCTGGAGAACAATTAAATACAAAATAGGTTGTAGGCTCTACTGGGTGATTTTTGTATTTTTTATTTTATTTATTAACATTCATTATTTTCCCATATAGTGCATAGATTTTTAGGCATTCTATTATCTCAAACAGCCTGAAAAATAGTGCATTTAGCTGACGAAAATGGGAAAAAAATCTCCCCGGGAGAGCATGCCTCCGGACCCCCCTAGGTTTGGGCTAAGCCCCCAATGTTTACATCGTCTGGCTCCGCCCCTGCCTATAACTATGTGCTGAATGGTCATGTAAAGACTTGTGTGGTACGATGATCCGCAGTTCTGCCTAGCCAGCGCCAAGAAGACGACAATGTAAAGAGTGACATTACGGTGCAATTTTAATGATATGAATATTTTCTAAAAATAAAAATTCCAGATACAGCATACTCATTTTTTATCGATTCTTGCACCCAACAACACAACAAGATGACATTTAATAATAAAAATAATAATTTAAGCTCCTTATTATGTAGCCGAATCTGTGCTGGTTTGTATTGGCCGCCTCCAGTTTGTTTTGCCTTCAGCTAGCGCCGTGACGTAACTGTGACGTCTGCGCAAAAGGGGTCTATACAGGATCGAAGTGCGCATGCGCAACATGGGTTTTTCGCTTGCCGTCTGCAATGAATGGACAGTAAAAGCACTGCTTATTCTACGATTTGTTTTTATTTGATTATGCGTAACTGCTTCATTTGTCATCATAACGTCTAAATAATTGGAATAACACACATATTGCATATATAAATCACAAGAATAAACAGTAAAAATAAAAATACAAGTTTATTATTTAATAAAAAAAAATTTTTTTTTTAATTTTGGCAGGGTAGGCAGTGCCTAGTTTGCCTACCCAGACCGCACGTCACTGTCACCGGCGCGCAATGACTTATGGGGTAGGATAGGCCACTAAGGATCCGTTTTTGCATCCTTCCTTTCACGGGGGAAGAAGGGTGCATTTGGCGTCGCTTTTAGCCTTCGTCGCACCGCGATGACATAACTGGCCTTCGAATACGGCCTTCGTAGGATGCAGAACTGAATTGAGACAGCCTTCATCGCGCCACAGTGACGCAATCGGCCTTTAAATGTGGCCTTCGAAGGATGCAGCCTTCACATTGGGACACAGCTATTGAGTTCTGTTTGAAAGATAGTTATTAAACCAACCAATATTGATGTTTAGATAATCCAATACTGACAAGTTGTTGCATCAGTAAAGTATGATCAACAGTATCAAATGCTTTTGATAGATCGATGAATAAGGCTGCACAGTGTTTCTTCTTATCAACAGATTCAATAAAATCATTTAGTACTTTTAAGACTGCAGTAGTTGTGCTATATTGTTTTCTAAAACCAGATTGAAAATCACACAGGGTATTATTAACTGACAGAAAGTCCTTTAATTGATTGTTGACAAATGTTTTGAGGACTTTGGCCAAGACTGACAGCTTGGAAATGGGCCGGTAATTATTTGGGTGTGTGGGATCTCCACCTTTAAACAGGGGAAGAACAAAAGCTGATTTCCATATAAGTGGAATTTCATTTAAGAAGAGAAAGGTTAAAAATATGAGTCAGAGGTGGGGCAATAAAATCAGTGGCTAGCTTTAAAAAGTAAGGTTTGATATGTCCTTAATGGTGTGGGGTATTTAGAAAATTAAAGTCTGCGTGAACCGGAAGTTGCAAACGACTTTTCTCCAGTGCTGTGACGTATTTCCCAGTGAAAAGGAATATTGAATAGAGGGCGGGGTTTTACTCTAGCGCTCCTCCTCTCCATCTCTGCTCATAACAGACTAACGGTTTGAGGGGAGTGGTTAAGCGTTTCCCAACCCAAGTCCTCAAACCTACATCATCAGAGAAGGAACGCCATTCCAGACCGGAAGTAACTTTTCAGACTTTGATTAAAGATTACGACGGCAAACAATTTTTTTATGTGTTTTAACTTACTAGCGTAATATGCGCTAACAAAGTAAATAGGGTCAATTTTGATTTCAGCTGGACTTTAAGTAGACTTTAATATAGTTTAGAAAATACCACAAATGACTCATATAAAATGTATCATTGATTTATATAGAGGTCTATGTTTTGGATGAATATTTTTATAGGCTTCTGCCCACGAGCCACGGCTGTTTTTAACCCAACCATTTTAAGAGTGTAGACAGGATTTTCACTACTAATGTTTAATTTAACTATTAAATATGAAACCAGAAAAATAAAAACAACATTTTAATGTAGTTAAAATGTAACTACAATGTAAATTTGTAATGTAAATTTATTGTTTTTGGCAGAATATAGCCTAACAGAAAAATCCTTGTTAAATTTTTTCAAATGTGTGTCCTGCACCTGCAGCTACTGGGTGATGTGCGAATGTCCCCCCCCACCCATGCTCATCAACGAACATTCACAAACTGCATTGCAAATTTTTTTTGTTTGGAACGACAGATCTAGATCCCGACCTGTGGTTAGAAGAAGAGTTTCTAGTCCTGCAGCTACTGGGTGATGTGCAAATGTCCCACACACACACACACACACACACACACCTCTTCTTTGTAATCACGTGATTTTTTTGATCCTCAAGGAAAACCCCCACGGTCAGTTCAGTTTGGGCTTGTTTTTCAAGAAGTCGGTTATTGGTGGTGGTGGGGGAGAGATGTTATCCAGAATATGAGTGTTTGGGCTTGTGTAGATGTTACCCGCATCAGGGCTGGGAAGCCTGAATGGGTTAGTTGAATGAACCACTTTTGAAGAACAGAATAATAAAGTAATTTACTCTGTAGAATAATAAAAGAAATGCCTGCCTCTTTACTTAGCTTTCAATGTATTCACAACATTAACATATTTAACTTTACAGAACAACAATTACTTGTTTCTCTGTAACACAACACATTCCATTAAAGAAAATAACATTTCAATAAAGGCTTTTCAGAAGTTACTTTTGCCTGTACTTGACTTGTTCTGCAACACATTAGAATCAATCACAGTGCATTGACCTGCTAGTGTTTCAACATCATCATAAACATTAATTCCATTGTCACACTGCCACATAAATGAATCTCGCATTTGCCTTCACACTAACCTCATGTTTTACATGTAAGTCGCCATTTTGACTCTAGTTCACGCATACATGCGCCGCCATTTTGGCTCGAGATAACTCCAGTAGCAAATGTACATTTAACTCGCTTAAACTTTATCATCCAATTACAATCGACATATAAAACACTTTAGAAATATTCATAAACTCTTTTCACATGATTATTTTCTCTCATTTCACTTCAAATTCACATATTTGTCACTCCTGTGTAATCCGATATATATGACTCATTACTGCTTGCGTATTAATAAAACAGTCTTTCTCAGTAACCCATCAAACATCAACATATACAGCTTTGGAAAAAATTAAGAGACCACTGCAAAATTATCAGTTTCTCTGGTTTTACTATTTATAGATATGTGTTTGGGTAAAATTAACATTTTTGTTTTATTCTATAAACTACTGACAACATTTCTTCCAAATTCCAAATAAAAACATTGTCATTTAGAGCATTTATTAGCAGAAAACGACAACTGGTCAAAATAACAAAAAAGATGCAGTGTTGTCAGATCTCTACAAGCAAAAACTGTTTGTTCATGTAGCTTCTGTCAATTTTGAGATTTTGGATTTTTTTAGCTTTTCATAATGTGGTTTTTCAAACTAGTGGAAAGAAAACATCCAAAATACACGTTTACGTGTATCTTATAAGCCTGATCTCATGAAATGCTTCTCTATAGCACGCATTGTAGCATTTATCGTGCAATTTATATATGAAATATTACATTACATGAATATTACATGAATTTTTTTTACATGCATTTGATACGCAGATTTCAATTAGACTACAGTAGGATATACATTTCTTTAAAGGCCGTTTTCTCAAAATCAGAATTTTTCTCCTACAGCCAGAAATCTTCACTACACACTCCAAACTTAACAGTTACTTGTAAACAGTTTTATTCATATTCTGAAGGTTTTTACAGAGGGGTTCGTTCACATATAATGTCCCTTATTTTATACATGTTATTCCTATTTATTGTATAAATAGATAATGCATCATTTGCATATTTAAACATAACATTTTAGAAAACTTTTTTTACATTTTGCTCAATGTAATCAATCAACTGGGGAAGTATGGTGATATCAGGGTTGTTGTTTTTTTTGCCCTATTTACTGTCTTGCCTTAAAAGGACAAAACAGACGGTTGTCAGTGTATTTCATTGGACTATAAAAATCTTGCATTTCCTCACGTTTTACCCCTGATTTCTAGTGAGAGTCGGCTTGGGCCTCGCCTCCCTCTTCCTCTCCTACCTTACCCTGTCACACACACTCTCCTCCCTCTATACAAGCTGCATTTTTCAAAAAGATTGTGAGGTAGACTTGAGCTGAAAGAGGAGGGGTTCATGACCCTCTTAAGAACGCACACACGCACGCAAGAAAACTCGTCCAGAGCTTTACATCATCAAGCAGTGAGAGGTTCGGTGATGGCTGTTGTGGAGGCTGCAAAGACATTAATTACATGTCTAATTAATAAATGTCTAACGTTAATTAAGACATGTCTAACGTTAATGTTAATGATATCTATACCATGTATACTGTCAATGTTGATTATGCATTTTCTTGAAAAACCAAGCCACACTACAGGACCGTGAGTAAAATCTTATATACTTCCAGAATTTTGTCTGAGGTTATTTTGATCCCTATATGGTCTTTAATTGGCTGTCATGGTGAGCATGTCAAACTAACAATCCAAGACTTCAGATTTTAACCTAGGATCAGAGAATCTTTTAGGATTTGCTAAATTTGTCTCAGACGGCCAAATTCGTGCAGTATGAACCCAGCTTTTGAACGGAAATACTTTGTTGAAATTTCTGATTTGAGCATCTCTGTAGTCTATAATCACCTCTCACTGTGTGACCCCGTTGAAGACACATTGGGACTTTCCTTAGACATAATGCTTTGTGCACACTGTATATTATAACTCCTAAACCAATCACAGAAAACTTTCTTCATTTTTACATTTTCAAAAAATACCATCTGATTTATAAGCTGTTTTTCTATTATAAATAAATAATAAAAAACCCACAAGATCAAACATTTCTGGTATTATTATCATTGTGGGGACATTTCTTGAGAGGCGGTTTTAATTCAATTTATTTATTAACATTTATTTATATAGTGCTCTTCACTATACACATCTTTCCAACACAGCATTACAGAAAATGCATGAGTCCACATTACAATGTAGAGTGATCTATTATTATCAGAGGTAACTGTCTAAGTTATGTATTTCAGAAATGTATACCTACATATTTAATCAGTTAGCTAAAAATGTATTAATTTAAACAATGTAATAATTGAATGCAGAAACAATGAGCTCATTGAAGTAATGAATACTTGTTTGTTAACAAATGATTATGACATTTAGAAAAATGTAGCATAGGTTTTAACATTAAAGAAACACTCGTATATAGGCTCGTTTTCTGCTCTTTTTTTAAATGTGTCTCTTTACGCATTTAGAGTTTTTTTTTTTTTTTTTTTAATTTTTTTTTTATTATTATTGCAGAAAAGGTAACACACAGATAATAACACAAAAATAAATAAATAAAATAAAATAAAAACAGAAAAAGGATATCTCACATTCAATTTGAACAAATAAAGATATTACAAAATATCAGGGGTATTAAAGAGTGTATCATAGCATTTTAAATATTTCACAAACTTTTTGTTTTTTAACAGTCTTATAGAAGAAATATAAAAATCAAAGTCAGAGCAAAACAAATTTAACATAGGAGATGAATTAAGAAATTTTTGTTTATGTATGTGAAATTTTGCTAATAAAATAAAAAGGTTAACAATAAATTCCAGATCCTTATTGCTTTTGTTTTCATAATACAAGGTAACATCCTTTAAGGTAAAGCAGTAATTAATATTCATCAGATTAAATATGAATTCTGCCAAATCAGTCCAAAACTGGTTCACAACATTACAGTCAAAAAATAAGTGAGTCAGTATCTCTTTCTCATTATTACAAAAACAACACATATCATCAATATCAGAGAATCTTGATATTAAAGATTTAGAAGGATAAATGGTATGTAGAATTTTGAAGTGTATTTCTTTAATTTTATTAATTTATTAATTTTTATAAATTAAATAAAATTCTACTGTCAGCCCATCATTTTAAAAAGGGCATCTTTAACCTCAAGACGAGTTATGTTTGAATCACATAAATCATGAAGTTCTTTATCAATAGTAGGAATGTTTTGATTAATTATTTTAATGAATTTATTACAATTAAGCAGATCAAATTTAGAGTTATATAAATTACTATAAAAAGAAAAAACTGAATCAGATATTTGTTTAGGGTCTGTACAAGAGCTTCCATTAATATTTAGAGCTGATAAAGTATTTCTTTTACGATTTCTTTTCTCTAGAGCGAAAAAATAGCTGGTATTTTTTTCACCCTCTTCTAGCCATTTTGCCCTTGAACGTATAAAAGCACCTTTAGCTAGATCAAGGTAGATCAGATCTAGTTGAGATTGAATTTTAGCTAATTCAACTTTATCTTCTTTAGTTAAAATTTTCTTCTGTTCCAATATACCTAAATTATTAAGTAATTCTATTTCCTTTTGTTTGTTTATTTTTTAACTCTTTACTGCGTTTAACTGCAATCTTTCTGATGTTATATTTAAAAAAAAATCTCATTTATTTTTAAATCCTTCGCTTAATCCTCCAAAATTATCTTTGGCAATATTTTTAACACAAGAATTAAAGTTATCATCTTTAAGAAGATTATTATTAAATTTCCAGTACCCTCTAAGGCTAGAAATCATTTCTGATCCTGTTAGAGTTAAAGAGATAAGTTTATGGTCGGTTAATGGGGCATAACTATGAACAATTTCCTTAACATAATGTAAAGCTGAGTTAGTAATTAGGAACAAGTCAATTCTAGACTGCAAAGATTTGTTTTTGTTAGACCATGTATAACTTTCCAGGGTTATAGAAACGCCAAGCATCAACAAGTAATAAGTTGGCACAAAGAGTTGCCACATTGGATTGAACAGCACCTTGAGAGGAACGAGGAGGGTATCTATCAATCAAATCATCCATGCATTCATTGAAATCACCTGAACATATAACATATGAAGCCTGGAAATTACTAAGTTTAGACTGAACAACATCAGAAACTTTGGCAAACAGAGTCTTATTTAACACTCTGGAATTATGACCGTAAACATTACAAAGTATAAATGTTGTGTTGTGTTGTCCAATTTAACAGTCAAGACTATCCATCTTCCATTTTCATCTGCAACAGAATTAAGTACGTCTCCTTTAAATCAGTGCACCAAAACCATAACTCCTGCTGACTGTGAAGTTCCATGACCGAAATAGATCGAGTTTCCCCATTGAGATTTCCAAAATTTCACATCCAAGTTCGTAGAATGTGTCTCCTGACAGAAAATAATGTCAGCATCACTCCGTTTAAAGTAAAGAAATAAAGCCTTACGCTTCTTGTTTTCGCGAATACCCCTTACATTCAGAGATGCTATGCTCAAAGAACAAAACTTAAAATCCATAAAAATAAAAAAAATAAAAAGTAAATAAATCAACAAGAAAGAATAACGATGAAGCTTACTTTACAAAGCACCAATCCAAGACCTATTGTCTTGAAGTTGCAGAAAACGAATCTAACTATGACCCAGGGGAAGCAGCATCCAGTAGACCTTTCGTGAAACAGTCAAGGATATTTAGTCATTCGATGCATCATTTTTAATTTAGGCTATTATTCAGAAATGTTCATTAGAGTCAATTCTTTTCCCTTCAATGTAAGCAAACGGACCGCGGAACACGGCTCTTTTACCTTCCTCGCGAGCCTTCTTCACTCTCGGCCACAGTTTCTCTCTTGCTGCTTTATCTTCAGGTGACAGTAATTCGGAGATGCGAAGGTTGTTATCCAGTAAGAATTTGGAGTTTCTGGCAGCTCTCCAGACCTCGTCACGGTAGATGCGCATCGAGAAGAGAATGACGATGGTCCGCTTAGAATTCACATTTGACGGAGAAGATTTGCGACCAAGACGATGAACTACATCCACCACCCGATCAAGTTGGCCTTGTATTTTCGGAGCAACTTTTGCAAGAGCATCGATAGTAATCCGTCTAACGTCTTCGCCATCAGTCTCTTTCAAACCATGCATTTTGAGTGACCATCTTCGACTGTAACGTTGCGCCTTGGCTATATTTGCCCTCAGAGACACATTTTCAGTTTTCAAGGCTTGCATTTCCTTCTCCATCGCGGATAGTCGTTCGTTGTGAGTTTTAACATCGGCGATGAATTGTTGCACAGAAGTTGCTAAACTGTCCACCTTAGCCGAAGTAAGCTCCGTAGTCTTCTCGACCGTTGAAATCTTTGAAAGTGTACAATCAAGTTTCAAGCTAAGTGCCTGAATGGCTTCAAGCACTTCAGACGTATTCTCAGGCTCCATTTTCGAGCCAACTTTGTTCCTTTTTTTTAACAGGAGAGTCACTTTTATGAGCCTCAGATAGACATGGAAAATCAGTGGGGGATAGCGACTCTAAGGCGGGCTCGCACGAGAGATCCATCTTGTCTGCTTCAGTATTGAGAGGAGCGAATTGTTGTTTCCTATTTCTTTTTTTGCCCATTCAAAGATTAGGGTATATCTCCGATCGAGTTAAAATGTAGGAGGCAATAGCATGTTAAAAAGCTGGCCTAGTTGTTAGCTGCAAATCCCCGATTTACCTGCGACGGAAAACAACACGTCTAACTAGACAGACGCCATCTTGGCCTCCCTCCCGTTTAGAGATATGGTGTCACGTGTGAAGGTGGGCGTGGTCAGTCGTACAGGGACACGGGCATGTAAATGAAGGTGAAGGGAAGAATAAAAACAACACATTCTGTTGGTATCCTCAATCTGTGTTGTGTCAGTTATTGAGACAAATCTACATATCCGATCAGTAAACATGCATGATTGACCAGGTGTAAACAGGACCTGAAAACAAACAAATTAAAGGATTTTGACAAATGTAAAACTAAAACATTTTTTAAAACGTCCTGCTCAATTTTGTTCATTTAATGGTAATAAATTAGATCAAAAAGTCACAAAAATTAAATCAAGTGTATCCAAACTTTTAACAAGGCCAGAGAAAAATGTTTGTGAGAGAATAGTTTGTGAGCAATAAAATGTGTTTTGTGAAATGTGTTTTAGCAGCAGCTGCTCCTGAAGTTTGGGTTGGGGTGCACTGGACTTCTAAGACCACTGCATGTGCTGTGACACACACATAACAGACATTTCCATCACATGATGTCTCATAAGCAATATGTTGTCTTTCTTTTGTGCTTCTAGAGACTCTAGCTGGTTTCACCAGTGGACACTCTGTAAAATGGCCGATGGCACAGGTGAGAGAGTTTACATTTCAAACCATGTATAAAATGTATTAATTCCAGCTTTTGCTTGAAATAACAATTCTTCTATGAAGTTTTAATTGCTAGTGTTGAACACGACAGAACAAAGTTCTAAGGGTCATGTAACCCTATTTTAGTAAATGCAACAGAAAGTATAGGCCTACATTTACATATCGTTGGTATGCACTAGCACTCATGATGTAACATATTTTAACTGACAGCATTTCTGAAACTATTCATTCGATTCACATGACGTCACTAGCTTTGCGCTGCCATCTTTACGACCAGCGGTCTCAGTAATGCCTGCAATATGTTGTGCAGTTGGCTGCAACAACAGCCGAAAGAGGAACCCTGAACTGGTATTTTATTCTATACCAAAAGAAGAGAGAAGAGAGAATCATTTATTTAAAAGACTTGAAGTCTCATGTTGGTTTGTGGTTAATTATATTTCCATTATACTCTCAGTGCCCAACATTATACAGACAGATATCGACAGATAATGTTTTGTCTTCATTTTATTGTTGGATCTGTTTAAATGCACTTTATCATGGTAAGTTAGTAAGATTTGGGGTTGTTTTGAATAACTGTCTGTCTGTCTGTATGTTATTAATACCTACCTAAATCTAATAAATATTTTTCTGAAGTTCATAAAGATATTGTCTTAGTCACATGCGCTTTAGATGTTATTTTGTGTAAATAACGTTAACGTTAGCTCTGCAGACGATGCATAATCTCAGCCTTGAAATGCATATTAAAGGACTAGTTCTTACAAAAATGATAATTCTGCCGTCATTTACTCACCTTCATGTGCAAATCCTTTACTTTCCGTGGAAGACAAAGGGACATTTTTGAATATGTAGCCTAATGGAGACTCATTCTTGTCGATGTAATGAAAGTGAATGAGTAACGTTAGCCTACTGGGGGCTGTCACGCAAAAAAATAATAATAATAAAAGACAAAAAAAAAAACATCACAAAAGTATCATTAGATAAAAAGTGATCTAATACGACTCGTCCGTTATATTAATATCGTTATTTATTCATATGATAGCTTTATGTGACGAACAAACTGCAATTTAAGTCGTTATATTATAATCACTGATGAGCTTTACCTCTTGATAGCTTTTAATCGCAGCCGAATCATTCAAAAAGATTCGACTCGAAAGATTCTTTCATTTCGATATTTGTGTGTATTAAACCTTCTTCTCTGTAATTGAACATCTGTTCTTTCGGACAGATATGGCAGTCTTTTATGATATTCGGCTGATGTCTCTGGCTGTGCTAATGGACGGATTAGATAGATTCATTCATGCCAGCCTCGACTCTCATGAACGCGCGCCATTAGCTCTATGACTTTAAGTATTTCTATATCATGAAAGGCCCATTGGGGCAAGCCTGGGGCAGATAATAATGGACTAAAGAAAACTGGGGGTAACAAATAAGGATTGGAGCCTAAAATAGAAATTTTATCCAGGTATCTCTGTCTCTCTCTCTCTCATTCAAATGGGCAGTTTGGGCGGCCATACCGGGCGAGTCGGTCGCAAATATGGCGGCGTTCTATTTGTAGTGATGTAGGTGGCATCTATGAATACATTAATGTGAACGTACAATATCAAATATGCATCATTAAATGTATGCATGTCCAATTTGAGCATAATTGTAACATTATATTATTAGCTACTTGAAGTAAAAATACAAAAAAACTTTTACTTGTTAAGTGTTGCTAACCTAAAAATATTAACCAAAGGACTAACTGTGTCTTGTACCTCAGACTTTGTCAACAGTGATTCCACAAGCACTCCTGAGTTCATCCTGGATCTTCTTCCATTTGCGCAGCGAACGGCTCTCCTCTATCACCTGTCTTACCTGTGTCTGGGTAAAGTCCCAGAGCTGGAGCGTACGGTCAGAAAACGAGCTGTTGAAACACAACTGCTGTTCGGATCCTCTGAGGCTTTTCTGATGAAGGTATTCATCCATGTTCATTTTCCAACAGCTTCATCAAATCCAGACTTTGGTTCATGATACAAACAGTGAAATGTCCCTTCTTCTCTCTTATTTCTGTCTTTACAGTGTGTAGGAACCAGCAATAACCTTGTCACATCGCTGCTGCCCAGTCTGAAGTTGGCTGTGGAGAAAAACAAACCAGATTTAGCACTGAAATTCCTAGAAAAGGCCAAAGAATGGATCGGTGACATCATAATAGATGTTAAAGATGTTGTGAAGAGGTGAGAATCTGAATTTGAAGACATTATCAAATGAAATACTTGCATAATGTTCAAAAACCATAACTGATTATTAAAATAAAATATTTTGAAATATCTGATGCACATCCAGGTATGATAAACATAACAGTGATGTAGCCTCATCAACCAGTGACATCATCAGTGGAAGCAAAGAGAAGCTGCAGCAGCAAACCTTTGAGATGAAGGAACATCAGAAGATTATTGATGGTCTGGAAGCAGACCTTCTTTACATCAGTAAAGAGATAGAAGACTATGAGAAGAAGATTGACAAGATAAACTCAGAGATAGATGAATGTAAGAGCCGCAGAAAGGAAGAAAGTACTTTTAGCTCCTTTTGGAAAACGATTACCTCCAATACAGAGCAAGGTCAGATCAGAGCTCTTCGTGCTGATTTATCCAAGATCACTGAAGCACAGAATCGTCTGAAAGAGCAAGAGTGGGACATCCAGAACCAGCAGAGGGACCATCAGCTGAAGATGGACAAATTAAAAATTAAAAACGGTGAGACGCCACATTTTCTTGTTAATGCTTAAACCTTGTGTGTATTTTAGGTTTGCTCATTTGTTTACTTCTGTAATGGACATCACAGGTCAGATGCCCAGCGTCACACACCTTGATGAAGTCCAGAAGTATCTGTCTCGAATCCAAAAAACTCTGGCTGAGCTTCAGAAGTTCTGTGAGAAAGTGGATTCTTGGCTGGACATACTGAAGAAAAGGACCTTCGCTGGGGAGATTTGGATTGAAGACCTCACTGATATGAAGAAAGAGTTCCTGGAGTCCATAGATGCAGCTCAAGAGGTAAACGATGATGATAATGATGTTTCTAAAGTTCTGCTGTTGTGAGACTGTAAATTGCTTGACCTCTGACCTCTGAAATTAATTTGAACAGGAATGGACAAGATTTGGCATCAACTCCTACAAGGCCTACAACAGCTTCAGAGTTCAGTCGTTTGAAGACTACAGGTTCCTGGAGATCAGTCCTTCATCTCTGTCTGAAGAAGAGTGGGAGAAAGAGTTTGAGAGCGTGAAAGAGAAACTACAGAAAATAAGACCAAATGCTGTCAATCCTGCAGCCATTATTCATTCTCCCCAGTTTCCAGTATTTCCTTCATTCCTGTCCCGGTTTTTCCGACTTTTCCTAATTCTTCCATCATCTTTTTCCTCTTTTCTTCATAGTGTCTGCAACTCAACAACACATGCTCTATAGTTTCTGCAACCTGACAATTTGCTAGTTGCACGTGGCTGCCATTTTGGATTTCGGATCAGCAAGTGTGCGTGTAGACACTTCCGGTTTCACATTACGCCCAGTGCAGGGAGCTGGAGAAAGCCAAAAATGATCTTTTATAGTTGTTTATAGAATCAATTATCACTTAAAATACTACTAAGATCCATATTACTATCACACGAGCCAATAGCAATTAAATGCACGAATGCATAGTCGGATTAATGAATGAAATACAACTGTTCACAAACAGAAGATTTGACTCATGCTGCATACGCATACGCAATGACAATTATGCCTACTGTAAATATAGAGCTACAACTACAATTAGAGTTGTTTGCATAAAATGCACCGTGAACATTCACACGTTTGCCCTGTGATAGGCTACAATTTATCTCCATAAATACTATTTTCTCAATTCTGTGGATATATTTTTACTTACATCAATTGCTCGATCAATATTATAATCACATATTTTACATTTACATGTTTAACTGTAGGTACCACAAACAATTATATATAGGGAAGTTTGTGTATATTTTACACGTAGTACAATACTGTCCTGCTTATAAACACCAGACAGATAATGATTTATGAAACAGATCTTTACTCATCTCACTTGCACAAAATAAATGCAGTAATAGAAAGCATAGAAACGCACATGTGAAATACACTGAAAATTATATGCATTTAAAAATTTGGTCGGGTTGAAGTCCTCCCTCCGGATCTTCTGCATCCACTCATGCCCGTACTGCAGCGTCAACGGGGAATGCATGAAAGCTGACTTATCTGTTGTAACGTGACGAAATGGTTCATGGCGGCACACAGCGATGAAGTGCTGAGGCTGTCACCCTCTGAAAGGCAAGTCCATCTCTTGAATCATAAAAAGACGGTAATGGAACTCCAAAGGTAATGGAACTCGGTCGGCTGTTGTCTCTCGCTGTCTCCCGCTCTCACTGTCAGATCACCGGAAGTACTGGCCCGCACACTCAATTTCGAACATCAACGGTCGCACGCAGGCAGTCAATAGCTACAAAAAAAAAACGCTTTATTCTGTTGTGGGAGGTGTTTGTTTTTTATCCGGGAAGTAGACCGGATTGGTTACTGCAGTCTGATTGGTGCCACGCCCTGATTTGTCAGCTGACTCCTGGTCATTCATTAAAGCATAGACATCATATAGATGGCCGCCCTATCGACCGCTACTGGCGCTGACTAGCCGTGCGGCCGCCATCTTAGACCGGTCACCCGCTCCACTCAGTGTAATCTGTATGGCAGGTGCAATAAGCTGTCAGCGCATTCAATTAATCATATCTCACTGAATACCGAACTGATTTTCACGCGGGGTTTTTTCTGCAAAGGTCATTCATGTAGCTATGATACAGGACACATGGTTTGGCATATTTTAATATTCATAGTAGGCTTAACAGTAATAGAGTGATGTGATGTGATGTGATGTGATGTCTGATTAGTGACCAGACGTCCGAAATCAAAACTGGGAACATAATCCCAGAAAAGGAAATTTTGACTATCAATCTGACTGAAAAACAAAAACCTAATGTTGTGTCTTCAAAAACAAAACGGGGACAGAGGTAGTTTTTTTTCTGTATTTAGCCAGGGACAGTAGGGGTTGGAACGATACATGTATTCGCAGGGGTGTAGCACCAAATGTTGGGCCCCGGTCACAGAACCAAGGGATGGGCCCCTTACAACACCCAATACTGCTTTATTTACACTATTATTCAAAACTTTTTTTTATTTTCACAATTTTAAATTCAGTGTACCAATTGCAATAACATAGCAAGAAATTTTAAAACAGACTAATTTGAACTATTTAACTATTTTATTTATTAGAAAATAAAAAAAAAATCAAATAAGTGAATTATTAACATTAAAGGTGCTCTAAGTGATGTGACACGTTTTTTAGGCCAAAACATTTTTTGTCACATACAGCAAACATCTCCTCACTATCCGCTAGCTGCCTGTCCCCTGAACACACTGTAAAAAAACGCGGTCTCTGTAGACACCACAGGCTCCACAAACAGCAAGAAAAACAAACTGGGCTCACCCGCACCATGAAACATAATAAACAGTGTTCCAGCCAATAACCGACAAGAAGTATTGGAGGGTGGGGTTCGGGGGGTTAGTGCGCGCACACGTGAAGGGGGTGTGGAGGAGAGAGAACAGAGAAGCATGAAGAGGGAAGTTTGAATTATGGCTGACACACGACCAAAGAGACGAAGTTCCGATGAACAAATTGCAAAGAAGAGGGACAAGGATAAGGGACAAGGATAAGGAACGCGTAAAGTCCCGAATTTACATCGGAAAAACCTTCGAAAGGTGGCGAGAACTCCGCCAGCAGAATGGCTTCCAATCCAACATGTATGTTTCTAGCAGCGATCAATCTCTATTGTAAATGATCAAGTAAATTCACAGACTTCTCTTTGATTGGCTACAGTGCTCAACAGACTTCTCTGTGATTGGCTTCAGTGCTCAACAGACTTCTCTGTGATTGGCTTCAGTGCTCAACAGACTTCTCTGTGATTGGCTACAGTGCTCAACAGACTTCTCTGTGATTGGCTTCAGTGCTCAACAGACTTCTCTGTGATTGGCTTCAGTGCTCAACAGACTTCTCTGTGATTGGCTTCAGTGCTCAACAGACTTCTCTGTGATTGGCTTCAGTGCTCAACAGACTTCTCTGTGATTGGCTTCAGTGCTCAACAGACTTCTCTGTGATTGGCTTCAGTGCTCAACAGACTTCTCTGTGATTGGCTTCAGTGCTCAATAGACTTCTCTGTGATTGGCTACAGTGCTCAATAGACTTCTCTGTGATTGGCTTCAGTGCTCAACAGACTTCTCCGTGATTGGCTTCAGTGCTCAACAGACTTCTCTGTGATTGGCTTCAGTGCTCAATAGACTTCTCTGTGATTGGCTTCAGTGCTCAATAGACTTCTCTGTGATTGGCTACAGTGCTCAACAGACTTCTCTGTGATTGGCTTCAGTGCTCAATAGACTTCTCTGTGATTGGCTTCAGTGCTCAATAGACTTCTCTGTGATTGGCTACAGTGCTCAATAGACTTCTGTGTGATTGGCTACAGTGCTCAATAGACTTCTCTGTGATTGGCTACAGTGCTCAATAGACTTCTCTGTGATTGGCTTCAGTGCTCAATAGACTTCTCTGTGATTGGCTTCAGTGCTCAATAGACTTCTCTGTGATTTGCTACAGTGCTCAATAGACTTCTCTGTGATTGGCTACAGTGCTCAATAGACTTCTCTGTGATTGGCTTCAGTGCTCAATAGACTTCTCTGTGATTTGCTACAGTGCTCAATAGACTTCTGTGTGATTGGCTACAGTGCTCAATAGACTTCTCTGTGATTGGCTACAGTGCTCAATAGACTTCTCTGTGATTGGCTACAGTGCTCAATAGACTTCTCTGTGATTGGCTACAGTGCTCAATAGACTTCTGTGTGATTGGCTACAGTGCTCAATAGACTTCTCTGTGATTGGCTTCAGTGCTTAATAGACTTCTCTGTGATTGGCTACAGTGCTCAACAGACTTCTCTGTGATTGGCTTCAGTGCTTTAAAAGACTTCTCTGTGATTGGCTACAGTGCTCAAAAGACTTCTGTGTGATTGGCTACAGTGCTCAACAGACTTCTCTGTGATTGGCTTCAGTGCTCAAAAGACTTCTCTGTGATTGGCTTCAGTGCTCAACAGACTTCTCTGTGATTGGCTTCAGTGCTCAAAAGACTTCTCTGTGATTGGCTACAGTGCTCAACAGACTTCTCTGTGATTGGCTACAGTGCTCAACAGACTTCTCTGTGATTGGCTACAGTGCTCAACAGACTTCTCTGTGATTGGCTTCAGTGCTCAATAGACTTCTCTGTGATTGGCTACAGTGCTCAATAGACTTCTCTGTGATTGGCTTCAGTGCTCAACAGACTTCTCTGTGATTGGCTACAGTGCTCAAAAGACTTCTCTGTGATTGGCTTCAGTGCTCAATAGACTTCTCTGTGATTGGCTACAGTGCTCAACAGACTTCTCTGTGATTGGCTTCAGTGCTCAAAAGACTTCTCTGTGATTGGCTACAGTGCTCAAAAGACTTCTGTGTGATTGGCTACAGTGCTCAACAGACTTCTCTGTGATTGGCTTCAGTGCTCAATAGACTTCTCTGTGATTGGCTTCAGTGCTCAATAGACTTCTCTGTGATTGGCTTCAGTGCTCAATAGACTTCTCTGTGATTGGCTACAGTGCTCAAAAGACTTCTGTGTGATTGGCTACAGTGCTCAACAGACTTCTCTGTGATTGGCTTCAGTGCTCAAAAGACTTCTCTGTGATTGGCTACAGTGCTCAACAGACTTCTCTGTGATTGGCTTCAGTGCTCAAAAGACTTCTCTGTGATTGGCTTCAGTGCTCAACAGACTTCTCTGTGATTGGCTTCAGTGCTCAAAAGACTTCTGTGTGATTGGCTACAGTGCTCAACAGACTTCTCTGTGATTGGCTACAGTGCTCAACAGACTTCTCTGTGATTGGCTACAGTGCTCAACAGACTTCTCTGTGATTGGCTTCAGTGCTCAATAGACTTCTCTGTGATTGGCTACAGTGCTCAAAAGACTTCTGTGTGATTGGCTACAGTGCTCAATAGACTTCTCTGTGATTGGCTACAGTGCTCAAAAGACTTCTGTGTGATTGGCTACAGTGCTCAACAGACTTCTCTGTGATTGGCTTCAGTGCTCAAAAGACTTCTGTGTGATTGGCTACAGTGCTCAACAGACTTCTCTGTGATTGGCTTCAGTGCTCAATAGACTTCTCTGTGATTGGCTTCAGTGCTCAACAGACTTCTCTGTGATTGGCTACAGTGCTCAACAGACTTCTCTGTGATTGGCTACAGTGCTCAACAGACTTCTCTGTGATTGGCTTCAGTGCTCAACAGACTTCTCTGTGATTGGCTTCAGTGCTCAACAGACTTCTCTGTGATTGGCTACAGTGCTCAACAGACTTCTCTGTGATTGGCTTCAGTGCTCACCAGACTTCTCTGTGATTGGCTACAGTGCTCAACAGACTTCTCTGTGATTGGCTACAGTGCTCAACAGACTTCTCTGTGATTGGCTTCAGTGCTCAACAGACTTCTCTGTGATTGGCTACAGTGCTCAACAGACTTCTCTGTGATTGGCTACAGTAGTCAGCGCTGCAAACAGGAACGCTGTAAATGTGGACCGTTTGAATGCAGCCATCTATCTGCGTGTATCTAATTAAGTCTCTGTACTCAGTAAAACCGTGCAGAAAGACTGGTATCGTCACATTTGCATAATTTAATTATTTACTAGGTATAAAAGTACCTGTAGGCTATACTTTTGAAAAGACTACTTCACTGAGGTAAAGGGATAAGTAATAAGTTACACACCCAGCAAGCAATTTTGCATTTAAAAGACGTCTAATAGCCGTCCAAACACAGCCCTGATGTCTAGGCTAAAACAAGGCTAATTTTGGGCACATTTTTAGCCCAAGAATAGACCTAGACATCAATTAGATCGCTATTGAACAACTACATATGTCTAATAGACAGTGAATATTAGTCTATGCTAAAACAAGGCTACATTTGGGCTGTCAGTGAAAATGAAATAGACGTCTAAACGTAGCCCAAGAATAGTCATCAAATAGACAGCAAATGAATAACTACTAGACAACAAAATACAACTAAAGGTTTCTGTTTACTCAAATATAACAAACATACATGACAATCCATCCAAAAATTTAATAAATATAAAACTTTTATTAAGAACAATATAAAAATTAACAACTTAAGATAATAACAAATAAAAAAAATACAATTATGACACTAATTATATAATAGTTATTAATTATACAATTTCAATTATGAAAATAAATTATTATAAATACAATAATAAATATATAAATATTATAATAAAAAATATTGGATATTAACTGAAGATAATGAAAATATAAAAAATGACAAAAAATATTTTAAACAACAAGTATATCTAGGTATAACTTGCATAACTGTAAAGTTTGGGTTATTTATTCTCTTAACTCTCAACAGTGAATAAATTATTAATTGGTTTTATTTCTATATTTTTTATTTCATTTTAGTTTTTTCCTAATTGTTAAGGCATTTATCACTAATCCATTTATGTCTAATGTACATGTAAATATACTTAAACACGTCACATGTTTTTAGCTATCGTGTTGCATTAGAACAACGAGATGGGCAATTGGGAAAGCTGCTTTTATTCCTTTATGCGAGTAATGTGCTGCCTGTAAATATAAGTATTATGTTCTGTATATTTATTGTTGTGCTTAGTTGACTGTATGCTGGATAATTTGCGAGAAACAGTGTCTTTAAAACCAAGAAAGTGGATCACATCTCTCCAGTTCTCAGGTCTTTACGCCGGCTTCTTGTCTGTAAAAGAATTGATGTCAAAATACTCATGTTGGTTTAAGCACTGAATGGTTTAGGACCAAAGTACATTTCTGATCTTCTGCTTTCTGTCCCAGACTCCCCAGAGTCAAAACTAAACCGAGAAGCAGTGTTCAGTTTTTATGCACCATATATCTGGAGCAAACTTCCTATAACCTTTAGCTTAGTTTTGTTTGCTACTACCTTTTATTATTTGGAAAAAATATTAATTTCTTACACTGTACTGTAACTTTTATTATTCGGTTTTATTGGTTTTTGTTTAAGTATTTTGAAGTGTTTTTAATTGTTTTCTTATATTGTATTTTTATATTGCCTTGCTGTTGAAATGTGCTATACAAATAAACTTGCCAAATTAAAAAGTCCTATTTTCATATCATAATAATGATCTAAAGAAAAGAGTAAAAGATATTTGTGGCTTTCATAACACATTATAAAAGGTTGCACATGCTTCATGTTTACCTCTTTGAATTCAAATTGGAAACGGGTTACAGTTCTGTGCACTGTTAGGCTACCTGCTAAAATGTCACGATTCCAACAACAACAAATAATTTAGATAAAAAAACTGAGCACATGTCAAAACAAACACACAGATATTTACAAGACAAAAGTAGGAATGTCTTTTACCTGTTCTCTTCGACCGACAGATGAATGAATGCAATGCTCTGTCTCCTTTAAAATGTTTCAAAATGAAGGAAACGTTTATTGCGCGATCGTGAGAACAGCGATCTCTCGCCTACTAATTATCAAGTCTGCATTGGCAGTAGTCATGTCTCAGTAGGGCTGTTGCCATCTAGCGGTTGAGAAATGTAATTGCATTTTTATTTAATTTAAAATGAAAGACATTCATATAATATCGTAGATTGTGTATGAACAGTGGCGGTTCTACATTGAATTACACCCTGGGCGAGACCCCTCTCGAGCGCCCCCAATCACGGTCACTCACGAGTCACGACCAGAAGTCAAGACTAAACCAATTCACCTGGGTGGTGGTGACCAAGTAATCGTTTTGTATTACCTATTTTTATTAGCCATTCAGGCCATTCAGACCATTCAGAAAAACAAAACTGTGCAGGAAATATGCACAGTTATATGCACCCCCCACAGAGGCATAAACAGTCGCCTCGCTTGAACAATATAGTTTCTCACTTAGTCTCTTTGAAAAGAAATTTGTGAGTTGCTTGTGTGTGTTAATTAAAGCGGGACGGTACTTGTGTGTCAACCATTTTTGAGAAATACATTTATTTGGTTCAGATTTCAAAAAATTTGGGTCGAGTCTTAATGACCATGTGAAAATGTGGGTCCCACAGCCAAACCAGTTGAGAACCACTGGTATACATCAATATTAGTCTGATTTTTCACCAGTGGAAGCATGTGTGACTGCTGGTTACCAATAATACATTCTTTTCTATATAACCGTTAGTTCAGATTTTACAGTGTATGTTGAAGAGGTCTGTGTGGAACAGGACAGGGATTGAGCGGTGAAGAGCCTTATAGAGGGATTCCAGTCTTAAATTCACCATGGCAACAACAACTCACTCGTCACATTACAAATGACCCTTACAAAACAAGAAGTTCTGTTTGTGAGGGTCTGATGGATTTCTCTCTAAACACACACACACACACATTTACCATAATGATTGTGTATCAACGCTTCAATATTTTGTATGACAGAAAATTCTTGAAAAGTGACATTTCACTGAACTACACATTCATCTGAGTTTCACTTCCACAACCTGCAAGGGGATTTAATTGAATTAGGAAACACTGACACCTAGAGTCCATGTGAGAATAATAATAATTGCTGTCTGAAAACACTCACTGATTTACTGACAGTTTTGACACATCTGTACTTTTGTCCTTCATATGCTATACATTATGGAGAAAAGTAATGACTAACAATTTTAATAACTTCATATTTTCTAATTACACACACCTCTGTGTCAGCTTTATGGTTTCATTGATGGTAGGTCTATGCTAATTCAATAAATTTTCATTGTCTTATCTCCATCCTTAAAAGAATAATACAAAAACTGCCAACAGGAATAAAACATTTTAACAAGTGTACATTTAAAATATTGAAACTCTCCTGCATTTTGCGCAAAATATGACAATTATTCAAACAACAGTTATGATCAGATGAATACATTACAATTGGCATATAGATGTGTTTATCTTTGAAACACTAATGACGTGATATTATGAATGAAATCTACAGTAAGAGAGATCTGTCAGGCTATGCAACCACCACTTTGACGTTTCAATAAAGTTCATAAAGAGATCCTAAAACTAATCCATATGAATTGAGCAGGTTATTCCAAATTTTCTGATGAAACTCGATCGCTTTATGTGATGAACAGATTGAATTTAGGCTTTTATTCACATATATTGATCAGCGAAACAAACCTCAACTAATGGTGACTTTATTAAATAATTAAATTTATAATTTATTTCATTCATCTTTTTATTTGTATTTTTTTAGCTGTTTTTGTGTATGTCTTCCGGTTTGTATTTCCACAGGATTAAATTCTCAATTGTTTAATCTATACCAGTAAACAGAAGAGAATCTCCCAAGGAGAGCCGTCAAGGAGAAACACCAGATCCGAAAACCACACTCTGCCACCGCGGGGTAATTAAGGTGAGACTGACCTTGCCCCTGTGAACTCTTCTCCAGAACTCCCGGGAGCAGAGCGATTGAGGGAAATGCATACAGACATAGCCTCGGCCACATCTGAACCACAGCATCCAGTCCAGGAGCTTGATGCACGAGGTAGAACCAGAGTGGACAGTGAGATGTCTCCCAAGATGCAAACAGATCCACTTTTGCCTGACCAAGCGACCTTCTAGAATCGCTCCCCAATCCGTGAAGGAAGCATCCATCGTTAGCATCTTGCACGACAAGGAACTCCCAGCACGGGTCCAGGGCTTCTTCCACATAACCAAAGCACGTAAGCAGCGCCGCGTGACCTTGATCATGCAAAATGGGTTGCCCTTCGAGGAGAACCCCCTGGTCCTGAGCCAAAACTGTAGGGGTTTCATGTACAACAGGCCATATGAAATCACGTTAGACGCTGTTGCCATCAAACCCAACAGTCTCTGAAACTGCTTTACAGTGAGTGACTGGCCTAGCTTAATTCACATTAAGGCAGACAGGATCGATTCCATGCGCGCAGGGGAAAGATGTGCTTGCATTGTAACCGAATCCCAAACCACGCCTAGAAAAGTGATCCTCTGTGCTGGGGAAAGCACACTCTTCTTGGCGTTAAACCTTAACCCCAACATTTTCAAGTGAGCAAGGGCGACATCTTGATGCTGAACCGCTGACTGATGCGACTGAGCTAAATCATCCACTCGTTGATATTGTTCAGGATGCGGATGCCTTGAAGATGTAATGGAGCCAGTGCTGCATCCACACATTTGGTGAAAGACCGAATGGAAGAACCTTATATTGGTACCTCAGGAACTTCCTGTGTTGTGGAAGGATGGATACATGGAAATATGCGTCCTTGAGATCTATCGTAAGAAACCAGTCCTTGGACCTGATCTGTGACACGATCTGTCTCAAAGTTCACATTTTGAATTTGAGCTGCATGACTGACTGGTTCAGATGAAGCAGATCTAAAATGAGACGCAACCACCATCTTTCTTTGGAACGGTAAAATACCGCCTATAGAAACCGGCTTCTCTTTCATGTGGGTTTTTCATGTGGGCAGGCGAGACCAGAACTGAATAGTGTAACCCATTTCGACTGTGCGCAGGACCCCAACAAGATATATTTGGCAGTAGCTTCCACACTGCCAGAAAATCTACTAAGGGAACCAGCCTTTTCATCCGTAACTGAAGTGGCGCAGGGAACAACCGAATTGGGACCCTCCTCAGAGGGGCGAGCATCCTAGCGCCACTACATTTCCGGCCAAACACTGAAACATGGGCTCGGCGTGTTGGCAGACCGGCCCCTGAGGGCACCAAGTTGAAATGGGCTCCATATAATGAGGTGTTGACCATGGAGCATAGAGATTTCCCAAAGCGTCAATCAACGCTGCTCTAAACGTGTTCTGGTGTATCAGGTGTAAATCAAGTGAACAACAGAGCTAATGGAGAGAAAATTATTCAGTTGCATTTTTTATTTTATCTCATTGGCCACTGGACATACCTTATTGCCATTTTTGCTCATGGACACAATAATTATTGCTAAAGTTAATTTTTTTGAGCTAATAGATGAGTTACAATAAAATGGCATCATTGGCTCATAACACCACAGAGGTCGGAATAGCATATAGGCTACACACTACTTCACATAAATTTGCACATTTTGGCACTAGTCCGGTTTAGTCGATATATGTTCTGCTGTGTTCTAGAAAAGGTATCAACATATTGTCTCCACTGTTGTTAAAATAGCCATCTGCAGATCTTTTTTAAATGTGGAGCTTTACACGTTTAGCGGAAATGGCTTGGATGAAGAATGTTTGGTGCTGGAGAACAATATGAAGAGGAAGATTATTATCATAAATACTCATGAGTGCTTGTGGTGTGTAGACTAATACAACTCCAGTGTTTTGATGCACTGCGCACTTTAAACTGCAGAAACGGTAAAATTATGGTGCGCATGAAATCGAACTGTGGTGATGCGCGGTCACCGTGATTTTGCCAAGTAAGATGTGTTCCTGGATCAACATTTAATCAACCAATCACAAGCCTCTGATGTCATCAGTGTGTGCCGACCAAATCCAATCGGTCCATTTTGAACCTTCCCTCCTCTCTTGCCTTGGGCTGACTGACAAAAGGTAAGTTATTTTGTCTGTCCTCTTTCTTTGACCCTCTCTGCAACTAAAAATCTGACTTTGTAAATGTATTTATTCACTAAAAAATCCTGAAATAGAACACTTAAATGGCATAATGTAATGCAACCCTGAACATACATGCAACAGCCATGAGCCGTTTAGCTAATAGCTAAGCTTACTTCACTCCACAACCCCTAAAAGTCTTCTTTCTCTAATATCTTTACACACAAATACACATTTAATATTTAATAAAATGTTATAATAATGTTTAAAAATTTCAAAAAATTCCAGGTCTTTAAAACAGATTACTATGATTTTAGTCTTTAATAAAGTGTGCAAAAAGTATATGACATTTAAAAAAACAGTAGAATAATTGCTTTTTGAATCTGATTGTAATCAATATTTTGATAATTGCTTTCGTCATCATTTCAGTATGGGGTAGATTCGCTAATGTTGATCCAGGACCATCATGATCATTTCAATACAGGGTAGATTCGCTAATGTTGATCCAGGACCATCATGATCATTTCAATATGGGGTAGATTCGCTAATGTTGATCCAGGACCATCATGGCCATTTCAATATGGGGTAGATTCGCTAATGCTGATCCAGGACCATCATGATCATTTCAGTATGGGGTAGATTCGCTAATGCTGATCCAGGACCATCATGATCATTTCAATATGGGGTAGATTCACTAATGTTGATCCAGGACCATCATGACCATTTCAATACAGGGTAGATTCGCTAATGTTGATCCAGGACCATCATGACCATTTTAATACGAGGTAGATTCGCTAATGTTGATCCAGGACCATCATGATCAGTTCAATATGGGGTAGATTAGCTAATGTTGATCCAGGACCATCATGATCAGTTCAATATGGGGTAGATTAGCTAATGTTTATCCAGGACCATTTCAATACGGGGTAGATTCGCTAATGTTGATCCAGGACCATCATGATCATTTTATTTTGGCGTAATAATTAAATAATAAATTGTATTAAATAACCCAAATCTGTCATGATTCCCATAAATTAGCATGGTAAGCAAATTTTCCAACATTTCTACTGTAGTTACGGTCAAATTATAAGTTAATTGAAATCTTTGCGTTTTATTACTTATTACAGTGTTGGATTAAATCTAGATCTACTATTTTGTATTGTAGGAAGTGCTACTGTAATTGTAACTGTAAATCTTAATACTCAGTTTAAGGAAAAATAACTTAGTTATGCACTGTAGTCACATTTTACAGTGTCTAGTAAAACTTTTTTGGATACTTTTGCCTTCATTTATATAATTAATTAGCTTAACCCACATTTCTATTTTATTCTTGAAGGGGCTATATGTGGAATTCACTAACCCTTGTTATGCTTACACAGACAACCTAGGAAGTCAGGGAAGGTCTCGTTTTTTAAGCATCATAGTAAACATTGGCAATAAAAAAGTGATTAATATATGAAAATTCTTACATATAGCCCCTTTAAATTGTTTACAGAAATGCTTCCTAAGGAACTGTGACATTCTTGTTTTCCAGCTTTCAACGTATGATTCAACATGACTAGTAAGGGTGCACATTCCGTATCACATATACATACATACCCTTTTAAATTTGTGCTAATGACTTTTATATACATACCCTATATACAGATATACAACCTTGGGAGTCCTTAGTGGGCTGTGTTGGGCCAAATAGCATTTCAGCTGCCTATTTAAAAGCACTGTATGAACCAGGCTACATACCAGATGTGGTGAGCTAAAAGTGTATTTATTAATTGCAGGTGTATTTCAGAATTTTATGATTTTTTTTCAGGTTCTAACTAAAGTTATCAATAGGTAATGGATGCTCTCATGAGTATGACCTGCAAGGTATGCAATATATAATATATGTCTGTATGTATATGTATGTATGTATTTATAGTGTTATGCATAAGTTTAGACACCCATGCTAAAGTTGACTAAAAAGAGGAATAAAAAATCATCTTTTGGAAATTGAACTTAATGCCTTAATTAAAAAAAATGGGAAAAATCCAACCTTTAAGGACACCGATTTCTTTGTGATTGAATAATGTATCGTAAATAAATAAATGTTCTTCCTTAAAATACAGGGTGCATAAGTCTGGACACCCCTATGTTAAATTCCCATAGAGACAGGCAGATTTTTATTTTTAAAGTTAAAAAAGTTTTTAAGTTATAAAGTTCCCTTGGCCTTTGGAATTAAAATAGCCCCACATCATCACATAGCCTTCACCATACCTAGAGATTGGCATGGTTTTATTTCAGTTAGCCTAATAGCTGGTTTGATTTGCATTGAGAGATGATCTTATGGAAAGTACCCCATGCCAATCTCTAGGTATGGTACCGTACATACATTTTCAATGGAGGGACAGAAAGCTCTCGGACCAAATCTAAAATATCTTAAACTGTGTTCCGAAGATGAACGGAGGTCTTACTGGCTTGGAACGACATGAGGGTGAGTCATTAATGACATAATTTTCATTTTTGTGTGAACTAACCCTTTAAGGTTGTTAAATCTGACAATAAGCTTTTATGTTTGACATTTTGTTTATACAGATGGTTCATCTCTTCAAAATGTTCCCAATTAATCGAGAACTAATTTAATCAGGGGCTTTTTATTTCTGTAAAATACCCTTATATTTGTGTTATATAAATAATTTTGTTAAATCAATATGCTCAGTGTAAAATAAGATTCTTGCATCTTTAATATGTGGAATAATTAAAAATGTTTTATTTGATGAATGGTGTATGATTCCTTCTTATGAACACAAACAGAAACATACCACATGTCATCTAGCCACATTGCAATGGTACTGTAAGGTTAATAATTAATAATAGATCTAAAATATCAAGTTTACATTGACAGAATCTCTTTTTTAGCACACAAAATACATTACATTGAAAACAGCATTGCAGATTCTTCCGATAACAGTATTGTTTTGAAATTAACATCAAGTTAAACAAAACATTTGGCCACACTAAAATAGCTCTTAATTTGATCCCATAATTCATACAAGATATTCGGCACCCAATCCTGTATTCACGTTTTCTTTCATTTTCTTACTTTTTTGTGGGTTGTCTTTCTTATTTTAAACCCTCCTGAATTTGTGCCAGAAATGCAGGTTTTCTTGGAAACCTTGGAAGACTTTTTTCTGTTTTTTTGCATTGCATGGGAAGAGTGGCTGTATCTTCCCAGCAGGCACCGGACGTCAATATGACGTTAGACTGACGTTGGACCCAAACGTTGGAAAGACGTTGCATTTTGATTGAAAATGAAAATTGGGTTGACGCCATAACCCAACGTCAGTCTGACGTCAATATCCAACGTCTGTCCAACGTTGGAAGTTGACGTCATTCTGACGTTGGGTTATGACGTTAACCCGATTTTCATTTTCAACCAAAATGCAACGTCTATCCAACGTTTGATGTAGACGTCAATCTAACGTTGGGTTATGATGTCAACCCGATTATCATTTTCAACCAAAATGCAATGTCTGTCCAACATTGAAAGTAAACGTCAGTCTGACGTTGGGTTATGATGTCAACTCGATGTTGGGTAAACCTCCCATGTTGGACATTGCATTTTGGTTGAAAATGGAAATCAGTTTGACATCAGAACCCAATGTTAAGCTAGACATCAAACTCACATGTTGGGCCAGATATCAGTCAAAACACAACATCAGCTGTCAAATTCCAACTTAAAGAAATATATGGTTATTTTGTTGGCATGACATCGTACTTTTAGCAAAGCCAGGTTTTCGTTGTAAAATACAAATCAACATACAAAGAAACTTCATGTAACAACAAGATCGAAAAGAGGTCAAGATCCAAAGACAACCCAAAGGTATTTATCTTAAGACAAGAGCAAACAGAAAAGTAACTTAAAAATCTTAGTGAAACTGGAATCCACAAATGTTGTTTATTAGATAAATGACCAAGAAATTAAATGGAATATAAAATAACCTTTTATTTATTTTTTTTACATTATTTTAACAGAAGGATTACAACAATAACCATTTATATTTAACATTATCCTTATTCTAAAATTGTACAAATGTTTTTACTGCCGCCTCCGCCCACCCTGTCTGGGGCATATTTTAAACATAAGGTGACAACCGCTCCAATGTTTGCCTCCGTCTCCTTTGAAGTCCTCTGGACACTCTCTGTAAGAAATATTAGAAAATTCAAATGTATGGGGAATATAGGATATGATGCACTACAGTAAGCATTAAAACAATAAATATTGCAAATAGTCTTAATGCTAGGGTAGGAAATTTCACAGAGGCTAGCAATAGCAAGCTAGCTTTGAAAGCATACAATCCCACCCTCCCTTCAGAGGGTGCAAAGAGCCAAGAGGAGAGACAGAGTTGGTGGAGGAAAGTGCAACGCTTTTAGATTACCTCATATCTTATTCACTGGTGAGACATAACAATACTAATGAATGTGAATAATGAAAAAAAGTTAAAAAAAACAACAAAAAAAATAAAAAAAATATTGCAACAATATAATGTCATAAGTTTTATTTTTTTTTAAATAAAACCTTTTTCACTTGTTGGTTCAAGAGGAACTGCTAATGTTTGGCATCTATTCTCACTTTCTCTGCACAATGAACACGCTAATGTGATCCACTTCTTGATCTCATCCACCAGCTGAGGGTGAATCTGCTGAAAAAGATCTTCTACAGAAACATCATGTCCATTGTGCTGGTCAAATATTCTCTGCACAAAAACTTTGTGTCCTTTCCAATCATTTTTTACTTTAAAAGAGTAAACATGCTTTACACCCAACAGCTCTGTGACTTCTTTCATATACATTTCCAGATCTTCTGCAATGGAAAATATAATATCCTCTTCTTTTATCTTTTAAACTGGAGCAATTTGTGGTCCTGGATGATTTTGTGTGCTCTTTGTTTATTATTTCTGTGATAAAGTTCTCTTCTTGATCATCTGGTTTAAGAACATGCACCTTGAGTTTAATGTTTTTATTTTTCTCCTTTCTTAATTTTCCACAGACTTTTTGATAAACTCCTCCATCATAGAACATTTCTGAAATGTGTACACACAAAAAATGATACTTAATTCATTTTCAATCAGCGTCACCAAACACATTTACTAACTTTAAACGAGGAAACACTAACAAAGAGCTGATAAGCTGAAATATTACATTTAAAAAAAAATTAAAGCTCTCCACATGAATGTAAAGGGATTGGTGATTCATTGATTCTGAATAAATGATGGTCCTGAATCAACATGAGTCCATCTACCGCATATTGAACTGATTGTGAATTTACCCCATACTGAAATTGCCACGATGGTCCTGGATTAACATTAGTGAATCTACCCCATATTGAACTGACCATGATGGTCCTGGATCAACATTAGTGAATCTACCCCATATTGAAATGGTCATGATGGTCCTTGATCAACATTAGCAAATCTACCCCATATTGAAATGGCCATGATGGTCCTGGATCAGCATTAGCGAATCTACCCCATACTGAAATGATCATGATGGTCTTGGATCAACATTAGCGAATCTACCCTGTATTGGAATGGTCATGATGGTCCTGGATCAACATTAGCGAATCTACCCCATATTGAAATGGCCATGATGGTCCTGGATCAACATTAGCAAATCTACCCCATATTGAAATGGTCATGATGGTCCTGGATCAACATTAGCGAATCTACCCCATATTGAAATGGCCATGATGGTCCTGGATCAACATTAGTGTATCTACCCCATATTGAAATGGCCATGATGGTCCTGGATCAACATTAGCGAATCTACCCTGTATTGGAATGGCCATGATGGTCCTGGATCAACATTAGCAAATCTACCCCATATTGAAATGGCCATGATGGTCCTGGATCAACATTAGCAAATCTACCCCATATTGAAATGGCCATGATGGTCCTGGATCAACATTAGTGAATCTACCCCATATTGAAATGGCCATGATGGTCCTGGATCAACATTAGCGAATCTACCCCATATTGAAATGGCCATGATGGTCCTGGATCAACATTAGCAAATCTACCCCATATTGAAATGGCCATGATGGTCCTGGATCAACATTAGTGAATCTACCCTGTATTGGAATGGTCATGATGGTCTTGGATCAACATTAGCGAATCTACCCTGTATTGAAATGGCCATGATGGTCCTGGATCAACATTAGCAAATCTACCCCATATTGAAATGGCCATGATGGTCCTGGATCAACATTAGCGAATCTACCCCATATTGAAATGGCCATGATGGTCCTGGATCAACATTAGTGTATCTACCCCATATTGAAATGGCCATGATGGTCCTGGATCAACATTAGTGAATCTACCCCATATTGAAATGGCCATGATGGTCCTGGATCAACATTAGTGAATCTACCCCATATTGAAATGGCCATGATGGTCCTGGATCAACATTAGTGTATCTACCCCATATTGAAATGGCCATGATGGTCCTGGATCAACATTAGTGAATCTACCCCATATTGAAATGGTCATGATGGTCCTGGATCAACATTAGCGAATCTACCCCATATTGAAATGGTCATGATGGTCCTGGATCAACATTAGTGAATCTACCCCATATTGAAATGGCCATGATGGTCCTGGATCAACATTAGTGTATCTACCCCATATTGAAATGGCCATGATGGTCCTGGATCAACATTAGTGAATCTACCCCATATTGAAATGGCCATGATGGTCCTGGATCAGCAATAGCGAATCTACCCCATATTGAAATGGCCATGATGGTCCTGGATCAGCATTAGCGAATCTACCCCATATTGAAATGGCCATGATGGTCCTGGATCAGCATTAGCGAATCTACCCCATATTGAAATGGCCATGATGGTCCTGGATCAGCATTAGCGAATCTACCCCATATTGAAATGGCCATGATGGTCCTGGATCAACATTAGCGAATCTACCCCATATTGAAATGGCCATGATGGTCCTGGATCAGCATTAGCGAATCTACCCCATATTGAAATGGCCATGATGGTCCTGGATCAACATTAGTGAATCTACCCCATATTGAAATGGTCATGATGGTCCTGGATCAGCATTAGCGAATCTACCCCATATTGAAATGGCCATGATGGTCCTGGATCAGCATTAGCGAATCTACCCCATATTGAAATGGCCATGATGGTCCTGGATCAGCATTAGCGAATCTACCCCATATTGAAATGGCCATGATGGTCCTGGATCAACATTAGTGAATCTACCCCATATTGAAATGGCCATGATGGTCCTGGATCAGCATTAGCGAATCTACCCCATATTGAAATGGTCATGATGGCCCTGGATCAACATTAGTGAATCTACCCCATATTGAAATGGCCATGATGGTCCTGGATCAACATTAGCGAATCTACCCCATATTGAAATGGTCATGATGGTCCTGGATCAGCATTAGCGAATCTACCCCATATTGAAATGGCCATGATGGTCCTGGATCAACATTAGCGAATCTACCCCATATTGAAATGGCCATGATGGTCCTGGATCAACATTAGCGAATCTACCCCATATTGAAATGGTCATGATGGTCCTGGATCAGCATTAGCGAATCTACCCCATATTGAAATGGCCATGATGGTCCTGGATCAACATTAGCGAATCTACCCTGTATTGAAATGGTCATGATGTTCCTGGATCAACATTAGCGAATCTACCCCATATTGAAATGATGACGAAAGCAATTATCAAAATATTGATTACAATCAGATTCAAAAAGCAATTATTCTACTGTTTTTTTAAATGTCATATACTTTTTGCACACTTTATTAACTAAAATTGACTAAAATCATAGTAATCTGTTTTAAAGACCTGGAATTTATTGAAATTTTTAAACATTATTATAACATTTTATTAAATATTAAATGTGTATTTGTGTGTACAGGTATGAGAGAAAGAAGACTTTTAGGGGTTGTGGAGTGAAGTAAGCTTAGCTATTAGCTAAACGGCTCATGGCTGTTGCATGTATGTTCAGGGTTGCATTACATTATGCCATTTAAGTGTTCTATTTCAGGATTTTTTAGTGAATAAATACATTTACAAAGTCAGATTTTTAGTTGCAGAGAGGGTCAAAGAAAGAGGACAGACAAAATAACTTACCTTTTGTCAGTCAGCCCAAGGCAAGAGAGGAGGGAAGGTTCAAAATGGACCGATTGGATTTGGTCGGCACACACTGATGACATCAGAGGCTTGTGATTGGTTGATTAAATGATGATCCAGGATCAACAAAATTTGTTGATCCAGGAACACATCTTACTTGGCAAAATCACGGTGACCGGTGAGGCGCACTGAAACATTAGAAATTACTTTTTGAATGATTTGGCTACAATGAAATGTTTAATGTCTTTATTGTGTGACAGACATTAGTCATGTGACCAGATTTATAAACCATAATGAAATGCAAAGCAATTTTAACAGAGATAGCCATACATTTTGAGATAGAAATAGACAAATACTATTCCCAACTACAGAGTATTTATGTAGAACGTTAATTGAACATGTGCAAGAGCAGTTGTAAAGACTACAAAAATGATAAGATAAGTTGTGTGCATTAATATGCATATGCCTTAAAGGAGCATTTAAAAGTGGGAAAGGAAGCATCAGATCTCTGTATGTCACTCAGTGATGGCGGCTTGGGATGATCCCTGAGGATTGATCTTCTTCAGCTTCTCCATGATAGACTTATACTGCGCATTCCTTTCATTCTCTGAGAGTGAAGACGGATTGATCTCCAGGAATTTATAAGCGTCCTTCGACTGAACGCTGAAGATGCCCTGTGCTCTCTGACAGCAATCACCAAATCTCTTCCAGTACTGAAAGAGTAAAACACACCAGCATTAATCACAACACATTTACTGTAATACAGTGACAGTAATAACTTAAGTTATTGAAAGTAATAACTTTCAATGATTAGACACTTGTGTCTATGTTTAAGTTTACAATGTTCTCCTGCTTTGGATTCTGGAAAATATAGTGTCAGTTGTACAATATTAATCAGAGTGCATTATGGATAGACATAAAAACTTCATAGGAAATGAAATTGAGAACTCAGAAAATGAAACGCATAATCAACTTTCACCAGAAACATTTGCTCAACGTCTAACTAACCTTTCCTGCTTCTTTAATGGAGCCAATAAACTCCTCCTTCATGTCACACAGTTCAATCAGATCCTCCCCAACAAAGGTCTTCTCTTTCAGTGTGTCCAGCATAACACCCACTTTCTCCCAGAACTTTTTAAGATCAACCAGAATTTGTCGGATTTGATCAAGGCACCGCTGGACTTCCTTCAGGTGGACAGGACTGGGAATCGCACCTGGACAAACAACACACAACAGATTCTGATTCACGAGAGATCATTGGGAGCCTTTAAACACAGAGGGGTGAAGATGTAAACATGATGCATTTTCTGTATGCTTATAATAATAATTTTAAAAGCACAGAGACACTTACCCAGCTTTATTTTGGAGTTGGCCAGCTTCAGCTGAAGATCAGTCTGTTGGACTTTAATGTTCCACTCTGTGTTTCGCAGACCGTTCTTCTCAGAGTCGATATGGGCCAGTTCGGCTTGTTTAGCTGCAATACCAGGCATGTTCGAAGCATCTTGATGGACCGCAAAAAATGGAATAAAGGCCCTGAGAAACCAGGAACATTGTTTGTTTTGTTCGTATTTTCTGATGTTATCCTGCAGTTCTTGGTTTTTCTCTCGATATCTTCTGTCAATTTCCTCCATTTTTCTGCAAGCATTTCTCAGCTCTGTTTCAAGATTGGACAGAGCCGCTTCCAGACCCTTCACCTCGTCAGTCTGTTTCGTTATTTTGTCTTCGGTCTCTTTCTGTTCTTGAAACACATCACTGGTGCATGATTTCACACTTCGGGTTTGTTGATCATACCTGAAAAATATGGCGCATGTACAGTGATGTGCTCCGGATTCACTGAACACAATCACTGAACAATTTTCTTAAAGAGGACCTATTATACCCTTTTACAAAGTCTTGATTTTGTGTTTGGGGTTTTTGTTGTGAAATGCTAAACTTAAATGTTTTCACCTCGTCACAATCTCTTCCACGGCCTTGATGATGTCAATGATCCATGCTTTGGCTTTCTCCAGGTATTTCTTAGCCAGGTCGGGTTTGTTCTTCTCAACAGCATTGATCAGCATCGGGAACAGGGAAGTGACCAGGTTGGAACTCGTGCCGACACACTACGAGAAAACAACATTTAACCAAAAGGATAAGTTTAAAAGAAACCTCAGAATAAAAATGTAGGTACTTGCAACTTTTTAAATGCACAATTCCAAAAAATAAATATAATCATCTTACAATTGTGTTTACATCTCACAGGTCTGGGGTTTTTTTGTTTGTTTTTTGCTACAATTTTAATACCTGACCACATATGCAGAATTTTGAGGGGGAAACGTTGGACTCTTGAGCAAAAGGTGCAATTAACTTTTTTAAATTTAAATTTCATGCCAGAAATAAGGTTCTATAAGTGTCAGTCAATTAGGAAAGATAAAACACTAGTACACAATTTCTTAAGCATTTAAACTGGTGGGGTTTTTTTTCACATAACACTTGCATGTCAAAATGAGCAGCACGGTTTTGAAACAACTTGAGGGCGAGTAAATAATGACAGAATTTACATTTTACGATATGATGATGATTTAGTCTGACCTTCAGCAGAAGAGCCTCAGAGGATCCGAACAGCATTTGAGTGTCAATAGCTTGGTCTCGGATCAGACGCTCCAGCTTCGGGAAGCCTCCCAGACACAGGAATGACAGATTATAGAGGAGCGCCGTTCGCTCTGCAGACGGGAGAAGCTCCTGGATGAAGTCTGGACTCCATGTGGAGTCACTGATGGCAACCTGAGATCCTGATGAGATACAAACCAAACATTAGTGATGGTCAATCATGAGTGAAATGGGTCATAACATTTATTAATATAAATAAATTTATTTATATTTCTCCAGTGTGCTGACCGCTGTGCCTTAATGAAACTGTTCGTCTATATGTATTTGTTTACTGAATAATGCAGCATTTTGCAAAAAGGTATTTGCTGCGAGAAACGCATTTTTGGGTTCGGGTCGTGTTTGGTCTTAAAATGCAACAGTACCGGTCTGGTTGGGTTAAACAATCTTATACGGGCTTCACGAAAAAAGAACCACGATTGGTTTTATTAATCAACATTAACTTTCCTTATACAGTCTGATGCAAAGAATTTGGGCAAATCTGCTGTAAATCATTTAGTTGGAGTTCGCATAACTTTAAGTGCAAAGCACTCTCAGTAATATTTTGAGAATTTAGTAGTGTGAACTTGTTTTATGTTTTACACAGTATGCATGCAGTCTGTTGCATTTAGACTATAAGAAGAACCCTTGCTGTATCTAAGATCAGTTTTGAGGTCTTGAGTTGCATTGATACGACATCATGTTCTGTGTGAAATCATGGAACTCAGATCACACACACATTACAGCTTCTTCCAGACATTTGCTAACTTGCAGGAAATGTGCAACACAGAACTGTTATTTCAGGATAAATGAATGAGTTGGAAATGGAAAGTGTCTCACCTTCGCAATTGGCCATGTTGTTTAATTGAGCGTAGACTGGTAGGGTCCAAGGTCTCTAAAAACTATGACAGAAGATGTGATGCAAGTAAAATACACAATAAGTATAATTTTAAGTATATTTCTGAGAAGTATATAAAAGGTGGACTGAAAGTACAAAAAGAAGTATATAATTACCACATTTGAATAAACTTCTTTTTGTTAAGTGTAACCATGGTATTTCTAGTAAAACGGTGAATATACAACTAATAATCAATCTGCCCCCCAATAAAACATGGTCACTACACTTTTCCTATAGTAAAACCATGGTTAATTTTTGTAATGCTAGCTGAAGTCTACTTTGGATATCCACTACAAAATATATATAAATTAAATTGTGATTAAATTATGAATAAAAAGCATAATACACTTACAGTATATCCAGTGTTCTCCTGAAAGACTTCAGCGTTCTCATGGTCTCACAGACGGCTGTATTTATGCCTCAAATCAGAAATCATGTGATGATGTGGTGAATCAGGGACGGGTTATGACTTGCAAAGGCCCCGGGGCCAATTATCTCAAGGAAAGCGCAATATGTTGTAGTGTCCTTATCAAATAACAAAAGGCTATGATTAAATAAAACACGTATTAAATGCACATTTGCTCACATGATCAGCTCAAGATCCAGTGTTTTGAGAATGGCTCGGAAAACATACTCCATTGCTCTCTCTAGGCCCATTTTGTTGGATCATGTAGAATTTAGGCAATGTTTTAGTCTTCAACTTATAGTTATGTTTCCAATACCTTTCACATAAAGAAATACCAGTGGCTTCAGTTCTGGAATTCCTTCAAGATCGTTTCTCTGCTGGTCTCACCCCTTCCACACTTAAGGTGTACGTGGCTGCCATTGCGGCTTTCCATGCACCACTAAGTGATGGGCCGCTGGGGAGGAACCAGCTGGTCATACGTTTTCTCCGTGGTACATGGAGGATGAGACCGACAGCCAGGACCAGAGTTCCTGCCTGGGACCTGGCGGTGGTTCTTGAAGGGTTATCCCTGGCCCCCTTCGAACCACTTCAGTTGGCATCACCTAAGGACTTGACTTGACTTGTTTAAGATGGCCTTTCTCTTAGCCATTACCTCGCTTAAGAGCTTGCTTGGAGTTTGCCCCGGGAGGAGTTAAGGCCATCTTGCATCCGAGACCTGGCTATGTGCCCAAGGTGCCTTCCAACATGACAAGATCTACGGTACTGCAGGGATTTTATCCTCCACCACATGTGTCGGCAGAAGAAGAGAGACTCCATGTGCTTTGTCCTGTCAGAGCACTGAGTTTTTACCTTGAGAGGTCCTTGTAGTGTGTTTTGGGTCACCTAAGAAGGGGCTCCCTGCATCCAAGCAAACAATCAGTATTGGGATTGTACAGGCTATTGTCTCGGCACTAGTGCGGCATGTTGACCTTATAAGATTAACGTGGGCGTCAGCTATAAAAAGGTGATACAAAAACTCCAAATGTTTTTGTTTTTATTTAAAAAAGCCAAAAATCCGTTCACTCGTAGGCGGCCATAGTTATTTACGTCTCAATGCATTCTGGGTAGTGAGTTGTAGCCTTCTTTTCAAGAAGGGGGATCGGAGGGTGTGCTCCAACTATAGGGGGATCACACTTCTCAGCCTCCCTGGGAAAGTCTATGCCAGGGTACTGGAGAGGAGAATCCGGCCGATAGTAGAACCTCGGATTCAGTGGAACACTGGACCAGCTCTATACCCTCTACAGGGTGCTGGAGGGCTCATGGGAGTTTGCCCAACCAATCCACATGTGCTTTGTGGATTTGGAGAAGGCATTCGACTGTGTCCCTCGCGGCGGCCTGTGGAGGGTGCTCCGGGAGTATGGGGTCCGTGGCCCTTTGCTAAGGGCTATCCGGTCCCTGTACGACCGGAGCAGGAGCTTGGTTCGTGTTGCCAGCAGTAAGTCAGACTTGTTCCCGGTGCGTGTTGGACTCCGGCAGGGCTGCCCTTTGTCGCCGGTTCTGTTCATAATTTTTATGGACAGAATTTCTAGGCGCAGCCAGGGGCCGGAAGGGGTCAGGTTTGGGGACCACACGATTTCATCTCTGCTCTTTGCGGATGATGTTGTCGTGTTGGCCTCATCAGGCCAGGACCTCCAGCATGCACTGGGACGGTTTGCAGCCGAGTGTGAAGCGGCTGGGATGAAAATCAGCACCTCCAAATCCGAGGCCATGGTCCTCAGTCGGAAAAGGGTGGCTTGCCCACTTCAGGTTGGTGGAGAGTTCCTGCCTCAAGTGGAGGAGTTCAAGTATCTTGGGGTCTTGTTCACGAGTGAGGGAAGGATGGAACGGGAGATTGACAGGCGGATCGGTGCAGCTTCTGCAGTAATGCGGTCCCTGTACCGGTCTGTCGTGGTGAAGAAGGAGCTGAGCCGCAAGGCGAAGCTCTCGATTTACCAGTCAATCTACGTTCCTACTCTCACCTATGGTCATGAGCTGTGGGTCATGACCGAAAGGACAAGATCCCGGATACAAGCGGCCGAAATGAGCTTTCTCCGCAGGGTGGCTGGGCGATCCCTTAGAGATAGGGTGAGAAGCTCGGTCACTCGGGAGGAGCTCAGAGTAGAGCCGCTGCTCCTCCACATCGAGAGGGGTCAGTTGAGGTGGCTCGGGCATCTTTTCCGGATGCCTCCTGGACGCCTTCCCGGGAAGGTGTTCCGGGCATGTCCCACCGGGAGGAGACCCCAGGGAAGACCTAGGACACGCTGGAGAGACTATGTCTCCCGGCTGGCCTGGGAACGCCTCGGTGTCCCCCCGGAAGAGCTGGAGGAAGTGTCTGGGGAGAGGGAAGTCTGGGCATCCCTGCTTAGACTGCTGCCCCCGCGACCCGGCCCCGGATAAGCGGTAGAAGATGGATGGATGGATGGATGGAGTTGTAGCCTTTCTTTTACTGTCTATGGTTGTAGCTGGTTGTAGCCTAGCCGTTGTAGCAGCTTCGTTTATTGTTTTTCCAACGTACCGGCTAGCTAGCTAAGTTTTGACAGTAGCGAGATGAACACGTCTGCCATTCAGCCTTTTCAGTTTGAACCCGAGCGCACCGTAGGGCTGTTTTTTTTTATGTGAATACTGTTTTACATAATATTATGACACAAGTGAAGCACAAAGCTTTGTTTACAAAAGAAATAATAGGTTAGCAATTAAATGTTACATCGCAGCCATGGAAAAGTTTGGATTCATGATGAATGAGAGAGTTGTGCGTGAGCCCATCAATTTAAGCTTTGTCTTTGAATTCTGGTTTGCGATCTGGTCACCCGATTCTCAGCGAATTTAACAATATTCCATTAGTTATTCCATATAGAAAGCTTGAATTGTCTACTTTTAAACAAAACAATTCAAAACGAAAATAAACCGACCAGCCTACTCTGCTTATGCATTTCTCAGGCACATTCACTGAAGATGACGAGTCAGCATCGTCAACTTCATCTTTGCAGCCCGACACTGACACAGAAAACACTAGTTTATTAATAAACAGTTCAAATGTCTCTTTGCTATATTTGACACATTCATAATCATTAATTTTGCCGGTTCTTTGTGACGGCTGTTATGAGCGTTGATTTGCAGCGTCACCATCTGGTTACATGAATGCGTCACCACCACATCAGCACCAGAATATGGAGATTTTATTTTAGAGAATAATCGCACAACCCTTTTATATATTCTATAATTAAATCAACTAATCAAATCATAAAAAATTGTGACTCATCCCTCCATGGAATCTCTTGTTTCTTTTTCCATATCGTCACTCGCGTCTTACCCATTTCCGGAGGTGGGTGAAATTCCTTTTAACACAGTTTGTGCTTGTTATTAGACATGGTAAGGGTCGTCAAGTTTATTTGTAAAGCGCGTTTCACACGCGCAGGTGATTTTAGTTTTGCTTTCTCTGGCAACGCAACATCAAACATAGCCTAAATACCTTGCCCTTGTGGAAGATAAAATTCGCTTTTCATACCTTTTACAACAAGTAGAAAACATGAAGATATCAGAAAATGTTTTTTTTTTTCAAAACAACCCCCCAACCACCACCGCAGTTGTAAAAAAAACGGCCACCGTCACAGCGCTAGTGCACCGTAGGCTTAAATCAGGAGAATAACACGGAAGACGATCTTTTAGCTGACTAAATGCCTCAAATGCATCAGGGCTGAAGTGACGGGAACACAGCCATGGGTCTTTAGGGAGTTGTACTCGTCCACAAGCAACTTCCCACTCTTTTCTTATTTTCTTCTCCTTTGGAAAGCAGTGGAGGCTTACATCACACCCCTTGTTGCCTTTGGACTGGAAATTACAACCAAACGACGCACAATGTGGCATTATATTCACTTTTAGGATGTAGCTACAGTTAAACTTAGTGCCATTAGCTCATCTCTCTCTGTTCTGAACACAACCGACACAACCTATACACGTCATTGACCCAGAATGCATTGCGCGTGCAAAAATAATGGCTGCCTTCGTAGTTCAAATTCTGTAAAAGAATGTGAGGATTTTATGAATAACGAAAATATTTTCACACAGTATATCCTGTCCCCTTACACTAACACACTAAACCTACCCATCACACAAAATTTTCTGCATTTTTACACCTTCAAAGAACATCACTTAGTCTGGTTTATAAGCCGTTTTCATAAAAAAATGTCGCGGATAATTTTGGATATTGCCATCTTGTGGGGACATTTTGTCCCCATAATGTAGGGTTTAACTTGCCACTCACGCTGGCACACTTCTAGCCAATCAGAGATCAGCAGGCAGACATGATCATTAATGTGTGACAGATTTTTTAGTGCGATAACTTGTAGCTTTATGTTCAAGTGATTGCTACGCCAAAGTGCCAAAAATATACAGTAAGCTGTATCTACTGTAAAAAGTGGGAGAGTTACCCAACTCTCAAAACTGGAGCTGTGGGAGATGACTTGAAGACTCTGTAAGGGTGGTTTTCCTACAGTTGTTCAAACTGCCGAATGACTAAAGAAAAGTTATCAGCAAGATCATAGAAAACTGTACAGTTCTTGTCTATTACCACCCACTGCTACTTATACCAACGACAAAAATAAGCACAGTTATAATAGCAAAATATGTGGGAGAGCATTGCTATAGTGTGACGACATTGTATTGCAATAGGTAGCACATTAATGTTAAGCCAAACAAAAACCAGTTAGCACATAATCTGTAATTGAAAGGGTTTAATGACAATATCTGATTCTGGTTACACTTAAAATAGTTACAAAATGCATTTATGAGATGATAAAAACATATACTATTAATCATACCCAGCATATATGTAAAATGTTACCTGAAGGATAGAAAGATAGATAGAGTGAGTGTAGAGAGTAAGAGACAAAGAAAAGAGTAACCCAAGAAAGGGACCCAGAGGAAAAGAAGACCAGAGAATAAAAGAGTCAGATCAACACTTGCAATATTCTTTTATCCCTTCCTTGACCATGTGACTGAGAGACATTCAAACTGACCAATCAGATAATCAGATGCTGCAGAAATTTCACTTAAATCCTCTTGGTAACGCTTTAGATTACAGCCAGGAAAGAAATTAAAGCAATTTTACAGTGCAAGCTTCGGTAATTGCAGTGTACCTATAAAGTACTTAAATGTAAGTATAAGGGAATAATATTTTAAGTTAAGTTAAGTAGGGAATAAAAGGGTAACAACAAGGAGAATTAAACAAATATTTATATTTTTATACACATACATAGGAACATACACTGCGTACCTTTTTGAAATAATGGTGAACCAGTACATACTGTGTAGGCTTTTAAATAATTACAGGGTACATATCTATGCATTTATACTGTGTTCTTTTTAACAAAAGTGAAAATGAAAACTATTGCAACTTTCAATTAAATATTGGGGAAAGATTCTCTTGTTTCATGTAGTGGTGCTTGTTATCCTCTTGTCCCATGTAGTTAAAAACACAATCTTATATAACTGATTAAGAAACTTTTATTGATTATACAAGCACCACTTAACCTGTAACCACATGGAACAAGATATATTTCCCAGTATTTAAAAAAAAAAGCAATAGTTTTAGCTTTACTTGGCTTGGAACATGAAAGCCCAAACGTAAACATCTGCACTTTTGCTAAAAAACAACAACAAAAAAAAACACTATATAAATGCAAAGATATGTACCCTGTCATTTAAAAAAGGCTATACAGTATGTATTGTTACACAAGTATTTCAAAAAGGTACGCAGTGTATGTTCTCACTAAATTGCTCCAAATGTAAGAATGTTGTATCATAATAGTAGAATTAGAACCCCATAGTTCTATAATACTTAGGCATACAGTATAAATATTTTTTTATAATTCTCCTGGTTGTTGCCCCTTTATTCCCCAAACTTTACATATTATTCCCTTATACTTCCATGCAAGTACTTTATAGTTACACTATAATTACAGAAAGTTACGCTGTAAATTCGTCTTAATTAAACAATACTTTCCAGGCTGTAATCTAAAGTGTTGCCATCATCTTAGTAGATCTCACAGTGTAATGGCTGCAGGACTGGCAGCATTTGGCTTTATTTTCTGTAGTTTCTCTTTCACGCTCTCGTACTCTTTCTCCCACGCTTCTTTAGACAGAGATGTAGGACTGATCTCCAGGAACGTGTAGGCTTCATTTGACTGAACGCTGAAGATGTTGTTAGCATTCATGCAGCTGATGCCAAATTTTGTCCATCCCTGTTCAAATGTAATTTAACATTAGAGGTTTGAACAACAGCAGAACTTTAGAAACATCATTATCATCATCATCATCGTTTACCTCTTTAGCTGCACCTATGGACTCCAGGAACTCTTTCTTCATATCATCAAGATCTTCAACCCAAATCTCCCCAGTGAAGGTCTTTTTCTTCATTATGTCCAGCAAAGAACCCACTTTCTCCCAGAACTTCTGAAGCTGAACCAGAATTTGCTGGATTCGGGACAGGCATACCTGGACTTCATCAAGGTGTGTGACGCTGGGCATCTGACCTGTGATGTCCGTTACAGTAAACAGATGAGCAAAGCCAAAATGCACATTAGGTTTAAATATCAACAAGAAAACACGCTAGTGGCTCACCGTTTTCAATTTTTAATTTGGCCATCTTCAGCTGATTATCCATCAGCTTGTTCTGGATCTCCCACTCTCTCTCTCTTAGACGATGCTGTGCACTGGTGAGCTCAGTTAATCCGCTTTGAAGAGTTTTGATCACAGATGCATGTTTAGTGTTTGTTACCATTTTGCAGATGTAACTCATAACATCTTCCACAAATGGCACAATCATTGAAAATATAGCAACACCAGATCCCATCATGGGCGTCACACCAGGCATCTGCATCGCCTTTTCTTCCGTGGTGTCAGTGTTGGTGATGCTGCTGATAAATCTTTGTATCTCTGTGTTTTTCACCTCAATCTTCTTCTCATAGTCTTCTATATCTTTAGTGATGTTACGAAGGTTTGCTTCCAGACCATCAACAATCTTCTGAAGTGCCTCCATCTCACTGGTTTGCTGCTGCAGCTTCTCCTCGGTCTCTTTCTTTTCAGTGATGATGTCACTGGTCGATGCGGCTACATCACTGTTATGTTTATCATACCTGGATGTGCATCAAGATTCAGATATTTCAAAATATTTTATTTTAATCATCAGCTGGTTTTATGTATTTTATTTGGTAATGTTTTCCGATTCATATTCTCACCTCTTCACAATTTTTTCAACATCCGTTATGATGTCACCGATCCATTCTTTGGCCTTTTCTAGGAATTTCAGTGCTAATTGTGGTTTGTTTTTCTCCACAGCCACCTTCAGACTGGGCAGCAGTGATTTGACAAGGTTTTCGCTAGTTCCTACACACTGTAAAGACAGGACATTTCAGTGTTCGTATCATTCACCAAAGCCTGGATTTAATGAAGCTGTTGGAAATTAAACACTGGAATACCTTCATCAGAAGAGCCTCAGAGGATCCGAACAGCATTTGTGTTTCGAGAGCTCTCTCTCTGAGCAGACGCTCCAGCTTCGGGAAGCCTCCCAGACACAGGTAAGAGAGATTATAAAGGAGAGCCGTTCGCTGTGCAGACGGAAGAAGCTTCTGGATGAACTCTGGATTGCTTGTGGAGTCACTGGAAACAAGTTCTGAGACACATCCAAACACAGTGAATCTTTTGGTTAGCAACACTAAACATGTAAAAGTTGGTTTTGGGTATTTACTTCAGGAAGAATAATGTTACAATTGTGCTCAAGTTGGAAATGCATGCAATTAATGATGCGTATTTGATATTGTACTTCAGTAATGTACAGCTTAAAAGATTGTCATTTAAAAATATATCATATCAATAGAAGTGCCATGACATAAACCAAAAGTATATGTACTTCCTGTAACTGATGACGTATTGCACTGTAATATGGTAATATTTGTGATCACAGTGATGAAGGAGCCTGTAGAAAAATTAGAAGGCCTACTAAATGTGACTAGGTAGTGTTTGACTCTGCGTCAGGAATCAACTGATTGGCAACACTTTCTGCTTCCCGTAGTGACGCTTGCGAGGTGTTTACATACTTTATCCCAGATGAAGTGGATTACATCCAATCAATAACTGATGCATAGAACCAAGTCAGGATAATTGCATGTTAAGATGTGGGCGTGGCACTCTAGTGTATGCAGATGAGCGTGAGCTCGCAGGGGCGGAGTTTAAGCAGAATAAATGATTGGATGAAGTCCTGCACTAACACCAGAGAGAAGTCATATGTGTCATCGGAAAATCCAGTGATGTTTTAATTAAACTTTATGAGTGTCAACATTAAAACTTTTTTTTTTTAAATGCATATGGAAGAATAGGCAAACAAAAGGATCTATAACATGCATTTAGAGAAGAAATAGGATGAGATTTTCATTCCATGCTGACTTTAAAAGTCAAAGGGTGCAAGGAAAGATAAGTAGAAGCAGCTAAACATTTTATATTGGACAACTGTTTTACAATATTAATGCTAAATATGTAGGCTAATGTTACATATAAATGTCAAAAAAGATGAACAGTGTAATTTTTACTCAAGCTCAGCACTTGCAATAAAAACATCCACTAAAAGTAATTTCAGTTTGAAATCTCACCTTTGCTATCAGCCATGTTTACTGGAGTGTATCTGGTGAATCCTCCAAGAGTAAGGTCTCTAGAGGCACAAAAGGACAAAGAGTGACTTTTAATCAACAAGAGAAGATAGGGCTGGGTGATATGGCCCAAAAAATTATCACAATAATTGTTTTATATTAGTCGACTCGACATCAATAATTATCACGATAAATGTCAAATCTTTATGTCTTTCAAGTTTAAAGGCAGATTTTTGCTCCTAAGTGAAAGTTGTAGAAACCAGAGCATAATTGGGGTTTTAAACTACTCTTTATTACATTTGCCAGACAGGTAAACATTTCACAAATCTGAGGTAGAACATTCAAACATTTTTTTTTTCCTTAACAAAATAAATATCTTAATAGAAAAAATTATCCTGTTTATAGCCTGTGCGCGCAGTCTTGGTTGTGGAAGCTCACTCTGTAGGCCTGTGTCACGTCGCACACAGACACACACACACACACACACACACACACACACACACACACATATATATATATATATTGTAACAGAGTGAAATATCTGTAACAGTTTTTTTTTCTCTCACGTCCATTTGAGAATGGAATGGTGTAGTAATACTATGAGGCATTAGAGGGCGCTATCTAGGCTCACCTGTTTAGCATAGAAGGTGAAAGCTGACTTGAAGGAAGTCAGTTGGGGGTAGTGGGAACTTGTGTTTCTTGGTGGCTACTTCAAAACTTGTACTCATTGTGAAACCGTTTGGTTTTAAGCTCAATGTAAGAACTGATATTTAATTCACGTCCTAGGGTGAATTGGGAAGCAAGCATAAGTTAAGATGGGTTAAAAAGGATGCTGTGGCGGAGTGGATTATTTTTTTATTTTTCTGCAGACGAAAAGGACAACGCTAACGTTAAAGAAGAAAGAAATATTTCAGCGCACTCAATGTTTTTCTTCAGGTTGCATAACTTCATTTTTTTACGGTACAGAACTTCATCACAGATAAGAACTTTAAGATTATCTTTTGTGTGTGTGAAATCAAAGATGTTTTTCTAGTACTTCATTTGAATTATTATTAGAAAGTGCCAGCATCGGGGGAATAAAACACCTAAAAAACGGTAGAATGTTTGCTCAAGTTCATTAAACAAGTTATTTGATCTATGTGATAAACCCTCATTAGTAGCCTCATTAGTAAATCGAAAAACAAAAAGAGAAAAGTTACAGTAGGCTATATATATATATATATATATATATATATATATATATATATATCCCCCTGAGACCCAGAATAATAAAGTTTGTTGAATTTAGTATTTTTCATATCACAGTGTTTTGACCATAAGAAATAAATGGTTAAAAACATTTTTGTGAAAATTATATTTAATTCATATGTTTTAGCCTATCTAAGTCGTCTGTAGTGGACACCGGAGGGTTGTTCCATAAAACAAGATTAGAATACAAGCCAGGCTTATTTTGGTTAGTCAGACTTATTGTCAGATGATTCTGTTGCATAAAGCAAACTTAAAATAGTTCGAACACAGTTGCTCTGGCAACTTATGCTGGGAAATAGCCTGGTCCTGGGCAGGCTAACTGTCAGGCTAAGCCTCAGCTGCTACACAGATCCTCTAACACTATTATCAGTCCAAAAATAAATATACAGTAAAGAAAATCAACTTAAATAAGGCTACAATGATAAATGAGACAATATAGACCTACAAACGTGTTAAATTGTATATGAAATGTGTGTTAAAGTTTGTTATATATATATATATATATATATATATATATATATATATATATATATATATATATATATATAACAAACTATATATATATATATATATATATTTTTTTTTTTTTTTTTTTTTTTTTTTTTTTACATAAACAATTGATAGTATACAATATAATTGAACACGTTTGTAATGTCTCATTTATCATTGTAGCCTATACATATATATATATTATCCAGGTTTTATTTTTGTTTTGTGCTTTATGAAAACATTTCTCTCTGGTTTTATTTGGCAGCTGTAGTACATTTTTATGGTTATTAGAAGAACATTAGAACATTACAATCTAAAAATAAAATAAAAATAACTTATTAAAGCAGAGACTACATTTTAACTGGTAAGATGAATCTGAGTTTAGTAATTGGCTATATTAGCCTACACTTGATTTACCCCATTACAATAGTCCCTTTACAGTTATTTCTATCATAAAAATACATTTGGTTTAAAATTCTAAACAAGGCACATCTAACGTACAACAACAAATATTTTTACATATTTAACATAACATGTATATATATATTATGTACTTTATTATGTCTTTCAATTCAAACACATTTAACACAATTATACAAATAGTTATTTAGTTAATGTAGGCTAATATGTATTCCTTTATTTTATGGAATATTCTTTAATTTTAGAGTTGCATATATCTTTTCAAAATGTATATTTTTGCACTGTATAAACTAAATCTAACCAATCATTCTTGACTTCTCCAAAAAAACAATTATTGCTTTAAAAGCTGTAATTCTCAGCATTCTAAATAAGCATAAGTCATCTTTGTTAAGTAGCTTAGGTCCTAAACCCAAAACTATATTTTGTATCTTTATTATATTTGTTTTTAAAAAATTTCTTCCTTGAATTAGGCTACTTTTGTTCAATTTTTATTATTATAAGTATGAAATATATGAGTGTAATGAGCTATAAGTTCACTGCAACTTATTCAACATCCTAAAGATAAGTAAGGAATAATTGACGACAGGCCGTTGAATTATGTAAGGAATAATTGACGACAGGCCGTTGAATTATTAGAAAAATAATGCACACCCGAGGTGGTAATGCGGTCACGACGCGAAGCGGAGTTTGTAAAGTTTGTAAAGTTTTTGTCATTAAAACGCTCTTGTATGTAGGACTAATTTCTTACGCATCTAATCCAATGCCTCCGTTGCTAATTCCAAAACGTCATTTTAGAGTTAGTAACGGAGGTTTGAGCCGCTGATAGCAGACTATGCTGGGGACACACGACTAGCTCTGACTGTTTTCATCGTCTGCAGCAGATTTTAAACACCGACTTTGAACACAGACTGAACGCGCTGAACACGCGTTTGGACATGATCAGTCATAAGTATCAAATTACATTCATAACCAGCCTTAAAGTGTGTCCCCGGCTTTATGCAGTTATTAATGCAGTTATTAGATAGAGATGTTGCAATAATGAGACAGAAAAGCATGTGCGTCATTATTATTTTTTTATTTATTAATTCAATTCGTTTTAATTAATTCGTTCATTCTTTTTTTCTATTATTGACAGATGACAGTAGACTAGCCAAATAAATGAAACACAAAGCCCTTTTAACAAGTAGGCCTATCAATAATTATTTATTTGTTAAATTATCTGCAATAAAAATCCGTGCTGCAGGACAATCCATTTATTTAGCCTATATTTAGTTTAATTTTCTATTGATTATATAGGACTATATACTTTATTTATTAAAATTAAACTGCATGTTTCCATTGATTGTGAAGCTAGACATTGAAAATTGCAGATCAAGCGCATGGGGATAAATGCTTTTTCTTGTTATGAATTGTATCCTATTTTCCGTTATTACAGTTGACTACGCGTAGTGATATGGAACTGTAATGCGGTCAAGACCTGCCTGGAACTACTTTAGCCGTGCGTTTCCCTGAAAATAATGCACACCTTAGAACGTTTGTCAACCAATCAGATTCAAGCATTCAACGGCCCTGTAGTATAAATTATTATAATTAGAAGATATTTCTGGTGTTATAAAATATCGTATTGCATAGCCTATTAATTTTCCAAGCAAAATGTAATATTGGCGTGCATACGGGCAGCAGCGCTTCTTCAATGTGAAGTTTAGCAGCAAAATGGAAATATATGCACGACTTTTTAAGATTTACAGATGGAGAATATTCCTGTGAAATGTAAGTTTTGCAAACACCATGGGCCCTATTTTAACGATCTGAAACGCAAGTGTCAAAGCGCAAAGCGCAAGTAACTTTGTGGGCGGGTCTTGGCGCTGTTGCTATTTTCCCGGCGGGATAAATGACTCTTGCGCCAGGCGCAAATCTAAAATGGGTTGGTCTGAAGAGCTTCATTATTCATAGGTGTGGTTTGGGCGTAACGTGAAATAAACCAATCAGAGAGTCATCTCACATTCCCTTTAAGAGCCGGAGCGCTTGTTCTAAAGCGGATTCCTATCATAACGGCGGATTTGCCAGGCGCGCGCCAGGAGCGGTTCACAGCCAAGGAGAGCAACGCTATCAATCTATCTATCGTAATAATGTATGATTTGCAAAAATGAAAACTGCTGCTTCTGTGTAGATGAGAGAATCAAAGTGCCGTTGTGCACACGTTGATTATGGCCAAGCATGCACCCTTACAATAGCTTATGAATAACATGTGCAACGCGCCACTGACTTTAAACTATTTTTTCCTGGTTAGTGGCGCAATTGTTTTCTAAACCTGCAAAATAGCATGAAGGAACGTTTGCGCCGGAACACGCCTCCTTTTTTGCGCTGAACCGCCCAGGGAGCGCAAGTTCATTCCCTAGTTTAGCGACGTGCTTCTGTGGAGGGAAAAGCGTGCTTTGCGCGGGTGCAAAATAGGAATGATACATGCGTCAGTGTACAAAGTAAATTGCGCTGGGTGCAAGATAGGGCCCCATGTCTCAGACGCATAAAAAAAGCACAAAATATTCGCTGTTTGATGGTGGATCGATTTGATCTATGATCGACCTCTAGGGCTGCTTAAGAAACGCGTGCACACGCAGTTATTCTAGACTAGATGCCTCTCTCGATTAATTAAAAAAAAAATCGTTGCGATATTTGCCCGCTCGTTTTTTATCCTGAAAACGCTTTTTTATTAGACATGTGCATTATCTTGCCTTGTAAACAAGTCCACTAGCACTGATGTTTGTTGTTGCCAGATCTGAATAGGTTAAATCTCCCAAATTACCCAAACAGAGCTTTTCTCTTACATTTTATGCCCACATGTTTTCAGTGCAATCTGGCAACCCTGCGCACTGATCTCCACAGAAATGTTCTGTTTGCATGAAATTGTTACACAGCCAGAGCCTGTTTCTTCACAAGCCACTTGTGCCGTTTGTGTGATTAAATCTGTTTCTAAATGAGTTTCGCTGTTCTATTTTTTGAAGTTTAAGTTTTTACCAGTTTTCATGATGTGAATCAGTTGAAAACGACAGCCACTGCCCGTTTTCAATGTGTATTAACAAGTAAAATGTTAACATTTCTTTGCAGTACGAATTTGCTGAGCGATCTGGATCTGTACTTTGTCTCATTTCAACCGAAATGTGTCGCTTAGAAGATCTAATGTGAAGACACATCACAAAGCGCTCATCTAACGATAAATCATGCCATTTGTATTGACGTGCTGTCCGAGGAAGTTGTAGTTGGTTAAATGAAGTGTAGTCTGATGGTTTGGAATTAACACCCGCCAAATGCGGCTAAAAATTAACTTTGGCGGGTATCGCTGTCAAATCACTGGCCAATTTAGCATGTTATTATGTTTACTGAATTTGCTGGGGAAATTCGTGTAAATCATATCTGCGCGGAAACCGTAAACTGTCTATTCTCTTTCTCTGTAGTTTCTCAAATGAGAATAATCGTGATTAATTATCGTGATTATTATTTTGAGCAAAATAATCGTGATTATCATTTTAACCATTATCATGCAGCCCTAGCTATAATGCAAGATCATCCGTATTCTGACTTGGTGAAAAGTCAGAACATTTTATCTTGAAGAGAAATTTCAATCTTGTGTCTGACATTTAATTATAGCCTACTCATTTTAAATAGCAAATTATGGTGATCAGAATATAAAGAACGTGTAGGCTAAATGATGCAATTACGGATAGGCTACATAATGTTGCAATTAGGCTTACGTTGGCATCAAATTACCAAAATATTATGAATAGTGTATGTATCTGGGACATATGTTGTGGTATTTGATGGTAATGATAGACCTACGGGTGTGCGACGTCGTAGTAACGTTGCCAATAAGTAATGAAATTACCAAAGAAATACGAAAACATAACGTAACTGTTACGATGTGTGTCAGTAGGGTTTGCAGTAAAACATTTACAAATCTATCAATCCTCCAAAAACATGGTTAGCTATAGGCTACTCCACTTTTACTACGATAAAACTATGGTTATTTTCGTAATGTACTTTAGACAGTCACTACAAAATATAAATATAGTAAATTGTGAATAGAAAGTATAATACACTTACAGTATATTCTGTGCTCTCCTGAAAGTCTTCAAGTCTCTCATGTTTACAGACAGCGGTATTTATGCCTCAAATCATAAATCACGTGATGATGATGTGATGAATGACTCTATACCTAAAGAAAAGAAAGTTGGTACAAATAGAATCTGTCTGCAGCCTGCAAGACTAAGTTATGCCCACTTCAAGGTTTTTTTTATTTCATTTTTTATTGAACACCAAGAACGTTACAAAAAGAGAATATACATCTACAATGGCATTGATAAATACAGATAAATGAGTATTAAGCAAAGCACATGTCAGTCAAATAAATGGATAATGACAAAAGAAAATTACATATATTTGAAGATAAAAAAATAAATAAAAAAACACCAAGAAGGGGTCTCTTCATTCCTCTTCTAAGAGATCAAGGTCTCTTATTATTCTAGCCAATTTCTGGGCCTTTTTACTTTTCATACATTGCAACGATGGAAAGAAATTACAAATAAAGTCTCTTTTAAATACAGAAAAAAAAAAAGGTTTCGTCTTCATACATTTGCATTTATGAATGAAAAATTTGCCCAGAAACAACATTACATTAATAAAAAATTAATTTATTTTCTCATCCAACAGCATTCCAAACATAATATGCTTCTTAGCAAAAGTGGGCAGTGAATGAATCTTTGTCTCCAACCAATAAGACATATTTTCTCAAAAAGTATTTGAAAAAAACACAAGAAAAAAAAGATGATCAGTTGTCTCTATGTCAACTTGACAAAAAATACAGGCATTTTCTTTAAAATTAAATCGTTGCCTTAAAAATTCACTTGACGGGTATACCCCATTGAATATTTTAAAATGGGTTTCCTTAGCTTTAGGAGCCACTGGAAAGCTAATATACTGTGTTCGCAATTTTTTAACAAATGGTTTATCATAAGCTTGTAAAACACAGTTATTATACAGAAATGTCAGATATAATAAAGAAATGAAACGAGTAAGTTTGTTGGGAAGCATTGCCCTGAGGTCATTACCATTGAAGAGAAGGGATGGGAGTTCACAAGAGGCATGTTGACAGAAGTGTTTTGTACAAAATGTATAAAACTTTTTGGAATGGCATTTAAGACACGCTCAAATTGTTTGCGTTCACATTGTATATGATATTTAGTACAAAAGTCTCTCAAAGTTAACAATCAATTAAATGAAGAATTGACCAAATACCCTTTTCAAGCCAATCAAGAACACATAGAGACTTGTATCTAGATACAATAAATCTATTGTTCCATATAGGGATTCTATGTGGAGAAAAGTTGTGGTTATAAAGTGGTTATAATAACCTCCAGTAAAATCTGCTGGTGAAAGGAAGATCATTTGATTGGCAATCTGGAAACAGTAAAATCACATCTCAGTAGAAAATCAATTCCACCCAATTTTCTAAATATACCTCTGGGAATGCAAAACCAGAACTAGTTTCATTTGTTATAAAATGTTTTAGTCATTTGATCTTCAACATACCATTTATACAATAGAAGTCAAAGGCTTGTAATCCACCATTTTCATAATCTTGTATAAGATTTGCCCTCTTTATATAGTGCACACGTTTTCTCCATATATAATTGAAATGAATTTGATTAATGGTCTTAATAGCTCTATTAGAAATGGAGAGACAAGATGCAGGATAGATAGCCTACACCTAGAGAGACTGTCCATTTTAGTTAAATTCTTCCAAAGATAGGCAAGGCAAGTTTATTTATATAGCACATTTCATACACAATGGCAATTCAAAGTGCTTTACATAGAAGAAATTAAAATAATAGAAAGAAATAAGAATAATTAAAACAGTTTAGAAAAATAAAATACAGTACAGTACAAACTAGGGGTGGGCGATATATCGATATTTAAAATATATCAAGATATTTTTTAAACTCGATATGGATTTTGACATTTTATATTTATAAAAATGTCGTTATTTCAAATGTAGGCGCGTTGCTCGTGGCAAGCGCGCTCATAATGTAAGAGGCAGTGCCGGACTGCCCACAACATTGCCCAACATCAAATGGCAAACGTAATGCAAGCGGAACGAAACTGCTCGTTATTGTGTGGTTGAAGGACCGTTTATCAGTTTGGACCAAAGCAACGCGAGCCGATCGTGATCAGGCGGGAAGGAAGTCGACCGGAAGTTGAAGTCGGCCGGGTGCCGCCATCTTGAGCGGAACTTCACTTGCGTTAGCAATCCCATTGACTTCCATTCATTTTGGCGTCACTTTGACAGCGAATAACTTTACATCTGAGGCGTTTGAAGACTCCATTTGTCCATTTTTTATTTCTAAAGAAACACGGCAATGTATAAAATGCTCCATTACCTTGTAGCTTATGTTATGGGCCCGTAGAAGCAGTTTTTGTAAAAGTAGGCTAACGATTGCGTCATAACCACTCGACTCTCTGTCGCACAGTAGAGAGATTACCGTATGGACAATGGGGTCGCTGTGTCCATTTCTTTTACTGTCTATGATCGTGATCATGCGACACTGTTACTACACGCTGCTAATAAGAGATCCAGTAAAGAAAGCATTTGAATTCGCCACAGAAGTAATAACATCGCTGCTATATCTAGTGAGAAATATTCACATTTCTCCGTTATTAACTGATCAAACAGCACTGACGTGGAAACCAGGAAGAAACATTGTGCCATGAATGAACTATAGTGTCCACAGATCAGCAACATTCACCATGGATTTACTGTAGTAACACTAACTGCAACCATGGAGGTTTGGCAGGAATAGTAGGCTATAATGCCTTCAAGTAACATTACGTCGGTTTTATTTTGACATTATGAATACAATTGCCTCAAATGTTAATCTGAACTAAAATAAACCTTTATTTATAACTAGCCTACTACAATATTAGCCTACATTAAATTTTTTCCAAGGAGCTGTTTTGTTTTATATGCTCCTAGAGACAATTATAGCTCCAGAATTGCTCAAAGTAAAAATATATCATACTTGATGATGTTAGTTTTAATTATGAAAAAAAAAGAATAAAAAAAATACATTATTTAAAAATGTTGCAGAAGCACTTGTTCCTATGTGAACTGCCTACCTTTTTGCACTTCAATAAAAAAGACTTTGTGGTATTTGGCATATTTGTTTTTGCAGTAGTTTTTGGGGGGTTCTTTTTCCTGTAAAGATAGCAAATATATCTTTATAATATATAGATAGGCTATATTTTTTGCTCCATATCGCCCAGCCCTAGCAGTGAGAACGTTGTAGGCAGATAGATATTACAGCTGTGGGCCTTAAACTCCTCTTCTGTCATTAATATGCAGTGGTCTAGTCATCAACAGAAAATTAACGGATTGAGAGGGGAGAAATGGATTTTGGCGTGACATTTCTTGCGTGTGCGTGAGAGCGTGAGATTGATGCTAAAAGCGTGAGTCACGCCAGATGTGTGAGAGTTGGCAACCCTGCGGTCCTTTGCGACACAAAATGAGAAATCCCAAATCTTATTCTTGCGACATTTTAAATTTGTATTGCCAAAGAAACTGCAGCTTTGCGGTGTGCAATTAAAACAGTACAAAATAAAAATAGTACAAAGCATCATAAATTAAGATTGGGCGTTTTTTCTTTGCCTCTTCCTCGCGGACGCGCTGGATCTCTTTTTAGCAAGTTTCTTTTGTCTCCCTCACTGCGCGCGACGGGTCTCCCTCAATATGAAATGTTTCTGGGTAAAAAAAACACACATCATACATCTAATAAAACGTACTCGGTTACTAACGTAACCTCGGTTCTCTCTAGAAGAGGGAACGAGTACTGCGTTTGATAAAACGCTGCGGGAAAAGTCTCTTTTCACGAAATACTGAAGCAAAATTATCCTTAATTTTCATATTTGTAAAACGCATTGCGGCAGTGCACAGCCATGGCGAGACGGCTCGCTCACTCATTGGCTGTTCTGCGGCAACTGCATGAGCCTATCGAGCGAGGGCTGATGCAACATCAGACCAATGAGAGCGCTTCGCGCGCTCCTCGTCACATCCCGCCGAAACGGGTGTGGCCATCCCCTATAAAAGGAGCTCGAGTAGGCTGATTCAACTGGTTTTCATCGCCGAAGCGAACCAGAGCGAACCGCGCGCACGGCAGGGAACGCAGTACTCGTTCCCTCTTCTAGAGAGAACCGAGGTTACGTTAGTAACCGAGTACGTTCTCTTACGAGAGTTCTCTCGTACTGCGTTTGATAAAACGCTGCGGGAACCACTTGTAAGACGCCGTGCGTGCTGGGATGAGAAAACACCGACCACTGGAAGCTAGTCCAGGTATACAGTGCATAATCACCCGGTAGACTCAGAGAGTCTGGAGGGGGGGGGGGGGGGGGACAACCACCCTCAGATAGCTGCGTCCTAAGACGCGATATAACATCACATAGGCAGGGGAAGGCCTGGCTAATGTGGGAAATGTGGGTCTTACGCAAATTTGCCCAGATATATGCGCCCTTAGGCGCGAAACAGCGCCACATAGGCAGGGGAAAAACCTGGCTGATGTGGGAGATGTGGGTCTTACGTAATTTCGCCCGAATGGATGCGCCTTTAAGCGCAATACAACGTCACATAGGCAGGGAGAGCCTGGCTGATGTGGGAAATGTGGGACTTACACACTTTCGCCCAAATAGGTGCGTTCTAGACGCGATATAACATCACATAGGCAGGAGGGAGCCTGGCTAATGTGGGAAAAACATGGGTCTTACACAATTCTGCCCAGAGAACTTCGGCGGCGCTGTGCGTCTGCGATATCAGTGCCGAGGTAGACAGCTGATTCGGCTAAACCGAAAGCAACCTGGCCTGCAAGGCGGGAACCTCTAGGTTGTAGAACCTTATGAATGTAGACGGCGAGGCCCAGCCCGCCGCCGTACATATTTCCTGTAAGGAAATCCCGCTAGACCAGGCCCACGATGAGGCAACGCCTCTCGTGGAATGCGCTCTAATGCCCAACGGGCACTGAAGGCCCTTGGTAGTATAAGCCATTGTTATGGCGTCAACCACCCACCTGGACAGGCTCTGTTTCGAAACAGCCGTTCCCTTGGAACGTCCACTGAACGAGACAAAGAGCTGCTCCGTCTGTCTGAAGGCAGCGGAGCGGGACACATAAGCTCTTAAAGCCCTAACGGGGCAAAGACAGCTCGAGTCCCCTTCCTCGTTTGATCCCGGCAGGGCAGACAGGGAAATAACCTGAGCCCTAAACGGAGTGTTGAGGGATTTCGGCACATAGCCGTGCTTAGGTTTGAGTATGACTTTGGAGTCATTGGGCCCAAACTCCAAGCACGTTGGGCTCACAGAGAGCGCGTGCAGATCGCCTATGCGCTTCACCGAAGCGAGGGCCATCAAAAACACCGTTTTGAAAGACAGATGTTTGAGACTGACAGATTGGATAGGCTCAAAGGGGGGACCTTTCATGGCTGCCAAGACCGTAGAAAGGTCCCACACCGGGACTGAGGGAGGTCTGGGGGGATTCAGCCTCCTAGCTCCCCTGAGGAAGCGGATGACTAAATCGTTCCTTCCCAGTGACTGGCCTGGCGTTGCTGTCGAGCACGCCGCGATAGCCGCCACATAGACTTTGAGCGAGGAAGGGGATCTGCCCTTGTCCAACAGCTCTTGTAGGAAGGAGAGAACCTCCGTCACCTCACAATCGAGGGGTGACAGGCCCCGAGCTGTACACCAGCTGGAGAAAACCGACCACTTCGAGGCATAAAGCCGCCTGGTGGAAGGCGCTCTAGCCTGAGTGATGGTGTTCAGCACTCCATCCGTGAGACTAACGGGTAACCGTTGAGTGTCCACGCATGAAGGGACCACAGCTCTGGGTGTGGGTGCCAAATCGAGCCCCTGGCCTGCGAGAGGAGATCTCTCCTCAATGGCACTGGCCATGGAGCGGAGTCTGCTAACTGCATCAGGACTGGAAACCAGGCTTGGTTGTCCCAGAACGGTGCTATAAGCAGTACTGGGCATTTCACTTCCCTGACTCGCTCCAGCACCTGAGGTAGGAGGGAGACTGGGGGAAACGCGTATAGCGGGCAGTGCGGCCACTTGTGGGACAGCGCGCTGTCGTTCTTTGAAAAGAACACGGGGCAATGAGCGTTTTCTGGGGACGCGAATAGGTCCACCTCCGCCCTGCCGAATCTCTGCCACAACAGCCGGACTGTTTGTGGGTGTAGAGACCATTCGCCCGTGGGAACATTGTTCCTGGACAGCCTGTCTGGACCCAGGTTGAGTGTCCCGGGCACATGCACCGCTCTCAGCGAGCTCAGGTTGCGCTGAGCCCATATTAGGAGGCGCTCGGCCAGCCTGTAAAGGGAACTGGATCCGAGACCGCCCTGGCGATTTATGTAAGACACCACGGCCGTGTTGTCCGAGCGGACTACGACGTGTTGGTCCTTGATGTGGGGACAAAAGCGCGTCAGCGCGTTGTGAACTGCTAGCATTTCCAGGCAGTTGATATGATGGAGCTTTTCTCGTTCTGACCAAAGGCCAAAGAACGGCCTGCCCTCGAGCAGCGCTCCCCATCCCGAGGTGGATGCGTCCGTAGACACCACTTTCACTCTCGAGGAAGTCCCCAGGCTTACACCTGAACGGTACCAATCGCCCGCCGCCCATGGTCTCAGGGCTGCTGCGCAGTCTTGATCGACTTTGAGGCGCAATCGGCTGAGTGCCCACGCTCCGCGTGGCACTCGCGCTTTCAACCAGAACTGCAGAGGGCGCATGCGAAGCAGGCCCAGCTGGAGAACTGATGATGCTGAGGCCATGAGGCCCAGCATCCTCTGAAACCGTTTGAGCGGGATAATCGCACCGCAGCGGAAGGACCTCGCTGCGTGCTGTATGCGCAGCGCGCGCTGTTGCGACAGCCGCGCCGTCATAGAACGAGAGTCCAGAACGATGCCCAGAAACGATATAGTTTGGCTGGGGTTCAGGGAGCTCTTCGTCCAATTGATCGTGATACCAAGATTCTCGAGGTGATCGAGTAACATGGTTCTGTGCTCCACGAGTTGAGATCGTGATTGAGCTATGATCAGCCAGTCGTCCAAATAGTTCAGCACTCGCATGCCCCTGAGTCTGAGGGGAGCGAGCGCTGCGTCCATGCACTTCGTAAATGTACGGGGTGCCAGGGACAAGCCGAATGGCAGGACTGTATACTGGTATGCCCGACCCTCGAAGGCGAATCTCAAGAATCGCCTGTGGCGTGACGCTATCTGTATTTGGAAATACGCGTCCTTTAGATCTATCGACATAAACCAGTCTTCTCGGCGAATGTGCGCGAGGATTTTGCTGGTCGTGAGCATTTTGAAACTGCGTTTCACTAAAGCTCTGTTTAGTCGTCTTAGATCTAGTATGGGTCTGATACCACCGTCCTTTTTGGGGACTAGGAAGTATCTGCTGTATAGCCCCCCTTCGCTTTGAGCTTGGGATACATGTTGTATCGCCCCTTTGCTCAACAGTTTTGATATTTCGGCGCGAAGTAGGTGTGCTACTTCTGAATTCACCGTAGTTTCGACGCGCGCTGTGAAGCGTGGAGGGCGCCGACAAAACTGTAGCGAGAAGCCTCTCTTTATAATGTCTAGCACCCAGTCCGAAACCCCTGGAAGCGCGGCCCATGCGTCTGCATGGCCGGCTAGGGGTTGGATGCGAAGCACGCTCTGTTCGCTGTGCGACGGCGGCGCTTCGGGGTGCGCTAGCATAGGCGTTACGCCTGTGACATTTGAGGCGGGGAGCGCGCGTAATACAGCGGGCAAAACGCTCATCCTCGACCCCGCTACAGTGTTTATCTGAGCGAGGGAGGTCTGAGAAGGTCTCATGGGACTCATGCAGCCTACAAGTGAACGTGGGCGGGGACCGGGCACGTTTACTGCTTTGGCCGCGCTGTCTGCTTGAACAGAGCGGGCGCGCACAGGTCCCGTTTTTACAGGGAGCCTGTGGCTTGCCAGACATAGCGTTTGTGGGCACTGGGAAGTGGGCACTTTGACTATGTTTGGGGCGCGATCGAACTGCGTCGATCTTATGAGTACGGGCCCTGTGTGCAGGGCTGTGCTTGTGTGTAGGGATGGGCACAGAGAAGTGGGCATCAACACTACATTTATAGCACCATCGGCCTTGGCCGGGACACCAGAAAATACACTCTTTTCGGGATTTATCTGGGTAGCCGTAAAAACGGCTTTTGTGTGCAGGCAAGCGGGCAGCTGTGCGGGCTTGTGCTCTGCTGAGAACGCTGAAGCAGTCGCAATTCCTGGGACTGAGACAGCGGTGCGCTTTGGTGAGGGCCCGGTCGCAACGGGGCTTACACACCTGCGCTTTCCTAGGCGTGCTAGGATTTCTTTGGGGCTTCCGGCTTCAACACAACCCTTGGTCGCGGCCCGCGGTGAGTGGGGTGGCGGCTGGTAGAGCGAGAGCGAGGGCGTGAGCTGCGCTGCTGTCGCTGTGAGGGGGCGGCCGGGGGCTGAGGCTGTGAGCTCCGAGGGGCCTGTTTCTCACGGCCCGCTGCAGAACTGGAGCGCTTTGGCAGGAAGTGCTTGAACGCCTGTGACGCTTTCTGGGCTTCGGAAAATCTCTCCACGAACTCGGAGAGAGAAGATCCAAAGAGGCCAGCGGAGGATAGCGGGGCGTCGAGGAACGCGTTGCGCTCTGCATCAGCCATCTCCGTGAGCGTCAGCCACAAATGCCTCTCGGCTACGGTAGCGGAAGCCATACAGCGTCCCATGGCTTGTGCTGCAGCCTTGGTAGCGCGGAGGGAAAGATCCGACGCGCTTCTCAGGTCCGCGATGCAGATAGCCTCAGGTCCTATCTCGTCCAGTTTGCGGAGGAGATCGCCTTGGAAAACCTGAAGCGTGGCCATGGTGTGCAGAGCCGATGCCGCCTGCCCAGCGGCGGAGAAGATCCGCGCGAGCAGCGACGACGTCATGCGGCAGGCTTTCGACGGCAGCACTGGCTTAGTCCGCCGTCCAGCAGAGGGCGGGCAAAGGTGGGCTGCTATCGCCTGTTCCACCGGCGGCAGAGTGAGGTAGCCTCGGTCCTGAGCATTATCCAGGGAGGAAAATGCTGGGGATACAGACGAACGTGTTCGTGCAGAAAAGGGAGCGTTCCAGGCCTTCGCCACTTCTTCATGAAGCTCAGGAAGAAACGGAGCGGGCTTAGACACAGGAGAAGTGCGCTCACCAGGGAGGAAGCTACCATCAAGCCGGGTGCGCGAGGGGAGTTCCGGTGCAGACCACTCGAGGCCGAGGCTCGCCGCGGCCAACGCGAGTACTCGCATGAGCTCCCTCTCGATGCTAGCTCTAGCCGACGGCTTTCGGGCAGGAGGCGTGAGATCCGCAGAGCTCGCCCAGTCCTCACTGCCTGAAGCTAGCAGAGAGCAGGAATCCTTATCGACCGACTCGACTTCAGAAACAACTTCCTCAGATGAAGCGGCGGCAGACTGCGGGCGCTGTGCATCGGGAAGTGCATCGGGGGAAGCCGGTGAAGCTGACGGGCGAGCCGGTGAGCTTTGTCGGGAAGAGGTGGGTTCCGGGGCCCGCTGCGAGCGGCGCTTCTTACGGCGCGGCACCGCGGCGGGGGGCGCAGGCTCGGAGAACTGTGCCAGGCGAGTCCGCAGAGTCGCCATCGGCAAGAGCTCGCAGTGAGGGCAGCCGCCGTCAGCGAGCGCGAGCGCTGCGTGATCTTCGCCCAGACAGGAGACGCAAATAACGTGGCGGTCTCCCTCGGTGAGCGGGGCTCGGCACGAGCCACAGGATGGCATCTTGAAAAAGACGCGGCTCTTTTAGGGGTGAGTGTTCGGGGAACACTGCACACACACACACAGAACAGAGCAGATAAAGGATATGAAGCGCCGGAAAGCGCAGCAGGTACGGCAGTAGAAGGCGGCGAAGGCCAGCGGCTTGAAGGGCTCGTCCCGCTGAAAAGCTTGCTTCGACGACGCTTGCTTCTCCGTGATCCAGCGATGCGTGAGCTTCGCTGAAGAGATGAAAATCAGTTGAATCAGCCTACTCGAGCTCCTTTTATAGGGGATGGCCACACCCGTTTCGGCGGGATGTGACGAGGAGCGCGCGAAGCGCTCTCATTGGTCTGATGTTGCATCAGCCCTCGCTCGATAGGCTCATGCAGTTGCCGCAGAACAGCCAATGAGTGAGCGAGCCGTCTCGCCATGGCTGTGCACTGCCGCAATGCGTTTTACAAATATGAAAATTAAGGATAATTTTGCTTCAGTATTTCGTGAAAAGAGACTTTTCCCGCAGCGTTTTATCAAACGCAGTACGAGAGAACTCTCGTAAGAGAACTGTATATTTTGCTACGTGTTATCCACACCAATTACAAAAACAACAACAACTGTAACAAATTATTTAGTCTTGCTAGGGGGAGGGTCACCCAACTTTTGTATTCATGAAAAAAGCTCAATTTCAAAGTGGCTTGTTTTGTGCATATTTTTCCATCGCTAGTAGATGGGTCTGACCCAACAAAAATCCAGTTTGACAGTGCGTGCGCGCTTCGGGACGTACACGCTCAGAAAAAAAGAATCATGTCACAACAGAACGCCAATGAAATGTTTACCCGGCAAAGCTTTGAAGCACAAGTAAATAATTAACTTTTGTGATTGTGAATAAGTGCAGTGTCCTGCGCTGCATTAACATGTGATGTGAATGTACGTCGAGTTTTACAGTATTGGGACTGAGGCGCCAGAACTGCAGCTGATAGAATGTGCGCTACCATATTTTAGTTTCCATGCTTATGTTTCCACAACAATGTTAGTGAATAAATCTGCTGAAATGGCCGCCATAACAGTAGAGTGTAATCATCGTCATCATCATCTTTATTTATTTGAGCATGTGAGTTCCACAAAAGTTCTACATAGTAACAAGGTTCAGCACAGTAGGCAAAACTAAAGAAGGATACATGCGCAAATGAATAAGTAAGTAAATAAATAAAAAACGTGGATATGATGCTCAAAAGGAGTATCCAGAAGCTTAAGCTTATTGACGCCTACCCCTTTTTATACATTTGAGCAGTAGATACATTTACTATAATCAAGAAGAATTGACACATATTTATGTTGTCCTATTCCAGTGACTATACAATCAACAATATTAACTCACAACCATTCTGCTGATTCCAAGACAAGGAAAGAAGACTCTTCAATAAGTACAAAAACCCATCATTGCCAGTAACAACTTGTCACCAATCTTTTAATTTGATCTTTTGTTCCTTATTGTTATGAATTCAATGCATTTAATGGCCACACCTGTTTATAATTATAAATAGTTTAATTATACTATCTTTATTATCTTATATAGTTTTTTTAGTTTACCAGTCACAAAAATACAACATAAATAGATTGCTCTGCAGCTAATTCCCTTTCCACACTTACGGACATTCTTCCGTCCTGTACTTAGACAGTATGACTTGTTTATACTTTGATTTGAATTGATAAATGGATGGGCACTGCTTGAGCTGGGCTCTCAGGTTATTCCAGAGCCTGACACCACACACACACACACACACCACACACACACACACACACACACACACACACATACTTTTCCTCGTAGTTCTGAAAGCTGGTACTTTAAGGTGGCCATAACCTCTCAAATTGTAACAGCTATCACTTTTTATGAATAGTTTTTGAATATTTGCTGGTAGTAGGACCCGATTTGCTTTATACAATAATTGTGCAGTATAAAAATCAATTAAGTTCATGAATTTAAGCATGTTACTTTGTAAAAACAGTATATGTTCCAGGTATCCTACCTTATGAATAACTCTGATTGCTTGTTTTTTGGAGTATTACAAGGAGATGTAGGGAACTTTTATAATTATTACCCCAGACCTCAATTCCATAAGTTAAGTATGACAAAATAAGACTGGAATACAAAATATACAGCGCCTTGTAATTTAAAACATACTTAGCTTTGTTTATAATTGCAATATATTTTTATATCTTCCTTTGTATGTGTCCAATGTGTGATTTCCAGCTCAGTTTGTTGTCTATCATGATTCCCAAGAATTTGATTTGTTACTTTTTCTATTTTAATACCATTTATACTTACCAGTAGTTCAGGTTTTTCCTTATAATTACCAAACATGATCATTTTTGTTTTGTTTAGATTGAGTGATAATTTGTTTCAATCCAGCCATGTTTTAAATTTAGCTTTATAATTTACATCCTTTATAAGTCTATTATAGTTATTGTTAGAATAAAATATGTTGGTATCGTCAGCAAATAACACAATTTTTAATTAATCTGATAATTTAAATATATCATTGATATATAAATTGAATAGCAAGGGTGCCAGTATAGACCCTTGAGGCAGCCCACAAACAATGCTCATACATTTTGATTCAGTGTCCCCCATTTTAACAAATTGTTGTCTCTCATCTAAATAGCTTTTAATCCAGTTCCCAGCAACTCCCCGAATACCATATTTTTCTAATTTTTGTACAAGGATAGAGTGATTGATGGTATTGAATGCTTTCCATAGGTCTATAAAGATTCCAACAGCATGTTTTTTGCTGTCTACAGCACCGGTGGTTTCTTCCACAGCATTAATAATAGCCATAGTGGTCGGTGTGTAAAATGAGAAAGCAGAGGTTAAAACTTGTTTCACACCTCCTCCGTGCGCGGTGCAGGAGCAGCACGCTAAAGTGCTTTCACATATTCTCACCTTCCTAAAATAATTGCCCACGTAATTTTTTCAGGTTTCTCAGAAGACACAAAAAACTGAACCTAACTTCAGAGGTTGAGTAGATCTTCGTTCTTCTTGATGCAGCTGCCATCTTGAAAAGCTTGTAAAATTCAGTGGCGGAGCCAGGATTTTTTCTTAGGGGTGGCCAGGCAAGGGCCAGCTACCATTTTTTATCATTAAAAAATAATTTGACTATAATGTATTGGACTGTTTTAGTGCCTACACAACTGAATACAGTTAATTTGCATTAAATCGTAATTGAGATAGTAGTGGATTAGGAATGGAATACTGAGTGAATTTTATATTTTTGTATTATTACCCACCACCTCATATTAAAATGAATTAAATAGTAATAAAAGGGCACACACTATAGCTAAAGTTCAACTTGCTCAGTTAGCTTGGTTCTGGTTCTCAAAATCTCCAATAGCTTGTTCTACATTGTTGCATCTTCATGGATGAGATAACACGCAGATAACTACTGTAGTCCAAAGATTATTCAGCCTTCAATGCGTTTTATATAATCAATGAACTCTTCAACCAATTCTGAGTTTGTAACTTTCTATATTGGTTGTCAAAATAAATAATTGCAACAGTTCTATCATACCTAAATTAAAAAGAAAAACAAAAGTTCTCTTTTGAATCCTCATGTGCAAGAATGTGAACAAGGCGGAAGTCAACAGCACATAATGTAAAATGTTATGTTTTTCATAATGTAATGTTGCCAGAATGTAAAATTAGTTATTTTATGGATTTATACATTTTTGTTTGTCCTTTACAAATTAACGCAAAATTAATGCCTATCTTCTAGAACAAATGCACAGTGCTCACCTTTATCTGGACATTAAAACAAATTACATATATAGCAGAATATTTTAAATAAATAAATAATATTTTAATACGGCGTGCTGTAGCCGTAGTTCTGATGTCAATTAGGCTTACTCATGTAAGAATCAAAAAGGTGATTAAAGCTGTCAAAACTGCATGCATGTATTTGTTATATATGTGTCACATGTGTCTGGATTAAAATATTCTGCTATGTGACTGTGAGATCACAATATAAGGCACAAACTGTAATTTGTTTTAATGTCCAGATAAAGGTGAGCACTGTGCATTTGTTCTAGAAGATAGGCATTAATTTTGCGTTAATTTGTAAAGGACAAACAAAAATGTATAAATCAATAAAATAACTAATTTTACATTCTGGCAACATTACATTATGAAAAACATAACATTTTACATTATGTGCTGTTGACTTCTGCCTTGTTCACATTCTTGCACATGAGGATTCAAAAGAGAACTTTTGTTTTTCTTTTTAATTTAGGTATGATAGAACTGTTGCAATTATTTATTTTGACAACTAATATAGAAAGTTAAACTTTTTGTTGACAAACTCAGAATTGGTTGAAGAGTTCATTGATTTAATATATAAAACGCATTGAAGGCTGAATAATCTTTGGACTACAGTAGTTATCTGCGTGTTATCTCATCCATGAAGATGCAACAATGTAGAACAAGCTATTGGAGATTTTGAGAACCAGAACCAAGCTAACTGAGCAAGTTGAACTTTAGCTATAGTGTGTGCCCTTTTATTGCTATTTAATTCATTTTAATATGAGGTGGTGGGTAATAATAAAAAAATATAAAATTCACTCAGTATTCCATTCCTAATCCACTACTATCTCAATTACGATTTAATACAAATTAACTGTATTCAGTTGTGTAGGCACTAAAACAGTCCAATACATTATAGTCAAATTATTTTTTAATGATAAAAAATGGTAGCTGGCCCTTGCCTGGCCACCCCTAAGAAAAAATCCTGGCTCCGCCACTGAATTTTACAAGCTTTTCAAGATGGCAGCTGCATCAAGAAGAACGAAGATCTACTCAACCTCTGAAGTTAGGTTCAGTTTTTTGTGTCTTCTGAGAAACCTGAAAAAATTACGTGGGCAATTATTTTAGGAAGGTGAGAATATGTGAAAGCACTTTAGCGTGCTGCTCCTGCACCGCGCACGGAGGAGGTGTGAAACAAGTTTTAACCTCTGCTTTCTCATTTTACACACCGACCACTATGGCTATTATTAATGCTGTGGAAGAAACCACCGGTGCTGTAGACAGCAAAAAACATGCTGTTGGAATCTTTATAGACCTATGGAAAGCATTCGATACCATCAATCACTCTATCCTTGTACAAAAATTAGAAAAATATGGTATTCGGGGAGTTGCTGGGAACTGGATTAAAAGCTATTTAGATGAGAGACAACAATTTGTTAAAATGGGGGACACTGAATCAAAATGTATGAGCATTGTTTGTGGGCTGCCTCAAGGGTCTATACTGGCACCCTTGCTATTCAATTTATATATCAATGATATATTTAAATTATCAGATTAATTAAAAATTGTGTTATTTGCTGACGATACCAACATATTTTATTCTAACAATAACTATAATAGACTTATAAAGGATGTAAATTATAAAGCTAAATTTAAAACATGGCTGGATTGAAACAAATTATCACTCAATCTAAACAAAACAAAAATGATCATGTTTGGTAATTATAAGGAAAAACCTGAACTACTGGTAAGTATAAATGGTATTAAAATAGAAAAAGTAACAAATCAAATTCTTGGGAATCATGATAGACAACAAACTGAGCTGGAAATCACACATTGGACACATACAAAGGAAGATATAAAAATATATTGCAATTATAAACAAAGCTAAGTATGTTTTAAATTACAAGGCGCTGTATATTTTGTATTCCAGTCTTATTTTGTCATACTTAACTTATGGAATTGAGGTCTGGGGTAATAATTATAAAAGTTCCCTACATCTCCTTGTAATACTCCAAAAAACAAGCAATCAGAGTTATTCATAAGGTAGGATACCTGGAACATATACTGTTTTTACAAAGTAACATGCTTAAATTCATGAACTTAATTGATTTTTATACTGCACAATTATTGTATAAAGCAAATCGGGTCCTACTACCAGCAAATATTCAAAAACTATTCATAAAAAGTGATAGCTGTTACAATTTGAGAGGTTATGGCCACCTTAAAGTACCAGCTTTCAGAACTACGAGGAAAAGTATGTGTGTGTGTGTGTGTGTGTGTGTGTGTGTGTGTGTGTGTGTGTGTGTGTGTGTGTGTGTGTGTGTGGTGTCAGGCTCTGGAATAACCTGAGAGCCCAGCTCAAGCAGTGCCCATCCATTTATCAATTCAAATCAAAGTATAAACAAGTCATACTGTCTAAGTACAGGACGGAAGAATGTCCGTAAGTGTGGAAAGGGAATTAGCTGCAGAGCAATCTATTTATGTTGTATTTTTGTGACTGGTAAACTAAAAAAACTATATAAGATAATAAAGATAGTATAATTAAACTATTTATAATTATAAACAGGTGTGGCCATTAAATGCATTGAATTCATAACAATAAGGAACAAAAGATCAAATTAAAAGATTGGTGACAAGTTGTTACTGGCAATGATGGGTTTTTGTACTTATTGAAGAGTCTTCTTTCCTTGTCTTGGAATCAGCAGAATGGTTGTGAGTTAATATTGTTGATTGTATAGTCACTGGAATAGGACAACATAAATATGTGTCAATTCTTCTTGATTATAGTAAATGTATCTACTGCTCAAATGTATAAAAAGGGGTAGGCGTCAATAAGCTTAAGCTTCTGGATACTCCTTTTGAGCATCATATCCACGTTTTTTATTTATTTACTTACTTATTCATTTGCGCATGTATCCTTCTTTAGTTTTGCCTACTGTGCTGAACCTTGTTACTATGTAGAACTTTTGTGGAACTCACATGCTCAAATAAATAAAGATGATGATGACGATGATTACACTCTACTGTTATGGCGGCCATTTCAGCAGATTTATTCACTAACATTGTTGTGGAAACATAAGCATGGAAACTAAAATATGGTAGCGCACATTCTATCAGCTGCAGTTCTGGCGCCTCAGTCCCAATACTGTAAAACTCGACGTACATTCACATCACATGTTAATGCAGCGCAGGACACTGCACTTATTCACAATCACAAAAGGTCATTATTTGCTTGTGCCGGGTAAACATTTCATTGGCGTTCTGTTGTGACATGATTCTTTTTTTCTGAGCGTGTACGCCCCGAAGCGCGCGCGCACTGTCAAACAGCGCCAAACTGGATTTTTGTTGGGTCAGACCCATCTACTAGCGATGGAAAAATATATGATGTTTTATTAACTAGGTTCGGGAGGAGCACATTCAGATAATTAACACAGGTGGAGAGCACTCAGCAATCAATGGTAAGAGGTGTATATATACTCAGCAGTCTCACCTCATTCCATTGACAGTTTTTGCAGCATCCCTCCACCACCCCTTCTCCACGCTTCTAGTCCTAAACACTTACATACGGGGGAGTACTCTGGGTTCGGGCCGACCTCCGAGCTCGGAGCCCTCCCTCCGGACAGCACGCCAAATACGCATTAAACGTTACCCCTTCAAATTATATGTAAGTGTGAACTCATGAAGCACAAAACAAGCCACTTTGAAGTTTAGCTTTTTTTCATGAATACAAAAGTTGGGTGACCCTCCCCCTAGCAAGACTAAATAATTTGTTACAGTTGTTGTTGTTTTTGTAATTGGTGTGGATAACACGTAGCAAAATATACAGTTTTATTAGATGTATGATGTGTTTTTTTTTTACCCAGAAACATTTCATATTGAGGGAGACCCGTCGCGCGCAGTGAGGGAGACAAAAGAAACTTGCTAAAAAAGAGATCCAGCGCGTCCGCGAGGAAGAGGCAAAGAAAAAACGCCCAATCTTAATTTATGATGCTTTGTACTATTTTTATTTTGTACTGTTTTAATTGCACACCGCAAAGCTGCAGTTTCTTTGGCACTACAAATTTAAAATGTCGCAAGAATAAGATTTGGGATTTCTCATTTTGTGTCATAAAGGACCGCAGGGTTGCCAACTCTCACGCATCTGGCGTGACTCACGCTTTCAGCATCAATCTCACGCTCTCACGCACACGCAAGAAATGTCACGCCAAAATCCATTTCTCCCCTCTCAATCCGTTAATTTTCTGTTGATGACTAGACCACTGCATATTAATGACAGAAGAGGAGTTTAAGGCCCACAGCTGTAATATCTATCTGCCTACAACGTTCTCACTGCAGTATATTCTGATCGTTGATTCGCTGAAAACCTGCACCTGATACGTGAGTTGCGTGTGAGAAGTTCAGAGAGAGTTCAGAGCATAGGTTCGGAGTCGGAGCCACTGATGCGCGTTTGAAAGTTTGGATGACAATCAAGGTAAGCAGATTTTTTTAACCGCACGCCGTCATCGCCAAAGAGGAGCAGGACCGAGCAGGACACGGAGCGCCTGCCTGCGTCCAGGAACGTCGCTTGCACACACTAAAAATACCTTACTGAAAGTTATAATGAGCAGGTATCGCGCTGTCTGTGAATGTCCTGACGCACACACTCACACACACAACGCACAGAAATACTCGCGCCAGTATCGAGCGCACATACAGCGCGTCAGAATCATGTTTGCTGGGCAGTTCTCTTTCGCGCTTGAACGAACAATAACACATGCCAAAATGTCAGTTTTGTCGAGTATCCTCATAACAATAAGCAGTCTTAAATTAGTTACATGAAATCTTAAATGAACAAGAGTAAATGAGATGCGTGAGAGCCTGTCAGCAGCCAGCCGCAGATTTTAAAGTGACAGCAGCCACTAATTCTGTAGTCAGTAAAGTTAACCAAAGAACAAAGGAAACAGAGAAAATCACTAACTGCTCTTGACTAAAGAACGCTTGCAGCTTTAATAAGGATTAATCTAATTTAATTCAGAATTTATGCAATGACTGTTTGATAACCTAATTCAATTTCTGTATATCTCATACCTGTTATGCCGAGGTCAGACTGCACGATTTTCAAAGTAGTCGGGTCACTGTTCTTTTCACACTGCGTGACTATCTGGGGTAACATTCAGTTGCTGGTGTGTTCACACTGCACGATGCATCGGCGACAGGAGGTTTCACACTGCATGACTTTCAGGAGGAAGAATCGCCGACAACTCCTGTCTGGCCCGCAAACTACGTTTCGCAACCAAACACACGCGAGAAGTGATAAGGAAATAACGCAAAATCCCGCGTGCGTAAGACCTCAGTTCAAGTGCGAGTTTGAAATTGTTATTAAAAATGATAGCCTGCAAGAAGCTTGCGATCCAAATTGTCTGTGCACTGATTTGCAGCGAAAAGGAGAAAAATGCGTGAGGAAATGGCTGGGAAGACAAGGGGAGCAAGGACTGTGTGTTCTGCAAAGAGAGTTTGGGGTAAATAAATAATGTTGCAATGTGCTGCTGTTCAAGCAAATGTTTGTGCTTTGTTTCTGCTTGATATAATTGTAAATATATCTATTAAAATACTGATATTGTGGTCTATAACTCCTCCCCGAACTCCCCGCTGCTCTGTATCTTGCTCTCTCATTGGCTGTTGGTCATCGCCGATGTAGTTTTCAGTCAGAACACTTTTCACACAGCAGGATTTTGACTCGTCGGTGATTATCTCAGATCGCGTCTTTGCTCATTCACACTGCGTGATTGTCACTCGCGTGAACGAGCACCGATTTGCCTGTGATTTCGGGCATTTGTCGGCGATTTCTCAAAACCTGTCGGCGAGCCAAAATCGGGGCTAAAATCATGCAGTCTGAACTCGGCATTAGACAGGAAGGGCACATGTAAATATTACATTTATTTTTGGGTTTATATGAGGAAAGTTTTAAGTTCACTTATATTAAAAGTTGTTACAATTTTCAAAAGTAAAACATCATTTTCATGGAGACATCAGTAGCTACAGTGATACTTCATTCTTTAAAAAAAATGGCATTATTGTTTAAAATATACTGTCTTTATGTTGTTTCTATATTACAGTGGAAATTGAGTCTCACATTATTTAAATTGTATTGGCACACAAAACATTAATGGTGAACATTTTTGACTTTATAAAATGATTCTCTCAAGTCTTGGCAATTGGCCCCTATTAAACAATAAAGAAAGTAAGACATATTTTTCTTATACATAGTTTAGTAGCCTACTATATTCTTTTTGGCAGAATTTATCATTATAATCAACTTAATTATTTCCTGGATTTTGTATCACCATAGTCCCTAAAGGTAAGTAAATGCAGGAAATGTGATTAAAATTTTGAAAAACATTTTGGCCCAAACAACAGAACTCCCCCTTACAGAAAAAACACATGAATTTCACTTTATCACATGTTTTCCACATGTGAACAACATGTGACCTCATGTGAACAACATGTCACCACATGTGAACAACATGTGACCTCATGTGAACAACGTTTCACCACATGTGAACATAATGGAGCATGTGGCACATGTGGAAAACATGTTATGTTATAATGTGGAGCTCATGTGAAATATATTTGCACATGTTGTAAAATAATTTTTAACATGTGAATCATGTTACCACATAACAAATACTGTACATTTTCAGCTTCTTTGCAATGGGAAGTTCAGATATTTTACTGACTCGGATCTTTTGAATCTCGTTCATAAAATGGTTTATGTTAATGGACAAATCCCCAAACACAACTTACACGATGTTGATGTTTCATTAATCCCCATAAGCTGAGCTATGCAGTCTATTGCCGGATACAAAAGTGATAATTAAGTACTGACAAGCACAAATTTTTCACAAAATTGATTAATGTAAATAAAAAGGCAATGTAGATACATTAAAAGGCAATACATACACCACAAATGTAAAAAATACCAAAATAAAAATACTGACCAGATGCAGATTCTTAGTTATACAATATGTATTGAAGAACTATTCACAATTACAGGATGCAACATCCACATCCACATAAAAAAAAAAGTAATTCAATGGCACTATTATTGAGTAAGATGAAAATTATTGTGAAGTTCATATAAAAAGATTAGTTTTTTAGTTACTTAGTTTTTATTCTAATTAGGTTCCAATAAGCCCAAATAGCAAAGAGAAATAAAAAATGCATGTAAAAAAACAGCTTGGGCCTTAAGAGGATATAGCATATATATATATATATATATATATATATATATATATATATATATATATATATATATATATATATATATAGGCCTATATACACACACACACATAAACATTCAGTTGACTTCGCGGGTTTTACAAGGCAGCGGCTGCGGTACTGCAGGAGACATTTTGTCAAAGTCCCCAGCAAACACAAAACGTTTTTACAACGTTGTTTTTTGGTTGCAATTAGGTAATGTTGCAGTGCAACGTTTTAAAACCGTTTAAGAAACCACACCTAAAATAAAAAAAAATAATGTAACCAAAATAAAACGTTTTAGAAACGTTGTGAAAATACCAACCAGGTATGTTTTCTTTAGGTAGTCAAAAAAACGTAAATATCACGTTTGTCTACTACGAAAACAAAACCAGACCAAAATGCAACTTTGGCGAGACGTTTTATTTAGGTGTTAAAATAACGTAGTCTGCACGTTGAAATAGGTTTTAAAAGAAACGTCACGACAGTATTAATACAGCCATGCCAAATCTCCAATGGTACGTTCTGTTTGTGTATAAAATATAACAGTATAACATTTTAACATTAAAGCGATTCTTCGAGTAGCCTAACAGACGAGACCGCTGTAGGCAGCCTGATTATCAAGTATCAAAAGGACTTAGAGGTGATATGTGAATGCTTACTCTCAGTTTTCTCTTCTCATTTAATAGCCTATACATTTTCTGATAACATTTTTTACGCTAATCATCACTGAACATCAGTGGCGTGCACAGGGGGGGGGGGGGGGGCGGGGGGGCTCAAGCCCCTGCCCCTTTTGTCTCAAAATGTATTATGCCCCTCTCTGATAAATGTAAATAATAATTATTATTAAAATAAATATTATAATAAATAACAATACACTTATACACCATTGCCACGAACAATAATAACACAAACAAATATTAAATATTATTTTTTTGGCGGAAGCATTTGGCGGAGGTGAAGTGGCAGTAGGCGGAGTTCTTTTTTTCAGCGCTATGTACGCAGCAGTTCGCCGCGAGTCTTCAAACTGCACGGCAGCAGGTAACATTAAGCTAATACGGAAAAGTTACATTTATCCTACCATGCTAATGTAAAAGTTGCGGCAGCATGTGAGTTATGCTTAACAATCATAAAAGTATAACTCAATTTCAGCGGCATTCTGAGTCTGACAATGTCATTCGTTTTTGTCCAGGCCATAGCAAGTGTTATTAGCTTGGGGAAATACATCTAGTGAAAGGAAATTTCATGTCCAAGGAAAAGTCCATGTCCAGCTCTAAATTGTAAGGAATTTATATCTTTGATTTCATAGTACGCTTTACAATGAGGTTTATTTGTTTATTATTCATATTAACTAACATTAACTAATCATGCAAAACAACTAAAAACATTACAGATCATGTACAAAGTAAAAAATCATCAATTGCCAGAGAGTATCCAAGGGTTGTTCACAGAAAGAGAATGCCAACATGACTTAAGGGGAACTTGTATAATTCAAAAAGAACATAGGACCAATGCAAAATACCATTGTATTTCAATTAAAGGTGTAAATCTATGGAATAGCTGTCATGAGGAACTAAAAAAAATATGTGGGGCACTTAATAAGTTAAAGAAACTATTTAAAAAATAATGCACTGAAACTATATGAAACCATTTAAAGAATGATAAATGAACAAGCTGCTTTTGTATTTGGATTGTGCAATGGTATTGCATAGGAAATACTAATGTTTTTGTATTCTGTTTATATTTGTTTGTCAACATTATAATGATGCAAGACAATAATTATTTTTATTTTTATTTTTTATTAAAATATGAGATGTTTTAAAAAGGTAGGCATTATAAGCAAGAGCTTCAGCCTACACCTGTTTCAGACTGTGCTGTTGTTTGTTAGCTCAGCTGTGTTTGAAACTAAACTAAACATTTGTTAGGCTACTGTATAGGCCTATTTGTTAATCTTAGTTAATAATAATACAACTTTTAATTGTTTGTTCATGTTATGTCACAGTCAGTGCATTAACTAATGTTAACAAATACAACTTTTGATTTTAATAATGTTTTAGTAAAGGCTGAAATTAATATTAATTAAGATTAATAAATTGTGTAGAAGTGTAGTTCATTATTAGTTCATGTTAACAAATTTAACTAATGAAACCTTATTGTAAAGTGTTACTGATTTCATGATAGCTAACACTTTATTGAATACATAGGCCTACAATTTATAACATCAACATAACTAAACATGAATTCCTCATAATTACCGACTTGATTCTCTGTTTTGTTTGGTAAAGTTAATAATACTTAGTTATATTATCATCATTTCCGAGAGAGGCTCTCTGACCGACTGCTGCTCTTCATCGAGTGAGATATTCCAAATAATTGTGAGGAAGTCATTAAAATATATAAAACACAACAGACAGACGGGTACTGCTTTAAATACAGGTGATTTATTTTAAAAATAAATGTTTTTTAAAAAAAGTGCCCTTTTTGGTCCTTCCGCCCCTGCCCCGGAGGAGGTCTGTGCACGCCACTGCTGAACATGTCATACACACTTTTGGAAAAATGTTAATGTCCTTGCATGCAGCCTGAGGGTGACGCTCTAATGATGATTGACATACTTTATATGAAAATATGTTCATAATTATATCATGTAGTTTTTGCTATTTTATTTCTACACCTCGTTTACCATTTCTAAAGGTAGACCTATAGGCTATATTATGTTATAATGTTATGTTATAAATGACTTAAAACATTGTTTTACATTTTCAATACTTTCATATTTTCATTCAGTTTACAGTTTGCGACGTTTGCAGTTCTACTACAGTTTACAGTTTGCAGTTCTACTATCCACTTAATAATATATCAAGTTTCATGATATTTTAGCTGATTATCAAATAATTCATTCCATCAATCTAAATGTAAATGCTGCCATTGCTGCGTGACTTTTACGTATTTTAATGGGCGCGCGCGCTGAACATTCAAGCCGCATTTGAACTGGAGCGGAGGGCGTTACCATCGAAACGATGCGGCAGCTCAACTGACAATCAGCGCAACTCACACTAGTTTAGTTTAGTTTATTTCAGACAGACGGACAACTTAATTTCAACACAGTTGAACTGACAAACAACAAATTTACAGCAGTCTGAAACAGGTGTAGGCTGAAGCTATTGCTTATAATGCCTACCCTTTTTGAAACATCTATTTTACTAAATTATTAATTTACTAATTATTGTCTTACATCATTATAATGTTGACAAACAAATATAAACAGAAAACTCAAACATTACTATTTCCTATGCAATACCGTTGCACATTCCAAATACAACAAAAGCAGTTTGTTCATTTATCATTCTTTAAATGGTTTCATATTGTTTGTGCTTTATTTTTAAATAATTTCTTTAACTTATTAAGTGTCCCACATATTTTTAGTTCCTCATGACAGCTGTTCCATAGATTTACACCTTTAACTGAAATACAATGGTATTTTGCATTGGTCCTCACTTGGTTCTTTTTGAATAAGTTCCCCTTAAGTAATGTTGGCATTCTCTTTCTGTAAACAACCCTTGGATACTTTCTGGCAATTGATATTTTTTTACCTTGTACATGATCTGTAATGTTTTTAGTTCTACTAATTCTTTAAACTTTAGAGCCTTTAATGCAATAAAAAGGGAGTTTGTTGGCTCCCTGTAGGTGGTTTTCTTTACTATTCGTATGGCTCTCTTTTGAAGCATAAATATTGAATTGGTGTTTGTTTTATATGTATTTCCCCATACTTCCACACAGTAAGTAATGTATGGAAGCACAAGGGAACAATACAAAGTATATAATGATTTTTCATTTAAGAAATCTTTTACTTTATATAATATTGCAATTGACTTTGAAATCTTGTTCTTAATATAAGATATATGGGGCTTCCAGTTTAAGTTATTGTCTATAATCACTCCAAGAAATTTAATAGCTGACACCCTTTCTATTTCAACTTCATTAATCATTAATTTACTTATTGTATTCGATAAGCGATTACCAAATACAATAAATTTTGTTTTACTTATATTTAATGTTAATTTATTCAAATCAAACCAATTTTTTAGCAGTGCCATTTCTTTTTCCATTGTATCCAAAAGTTGTTTCAGATTGTCACCAGAGCAAAACAAGTTTGTATCATCCGCAAATAATATCAGTTTTAATACTTTGGAAACCTCACATATGTCATTAATGTATAACAGAAAAAGCAATGGGCCCAGCACAGAGCCTTGAGGAACCCCACATATTACATGCTCCAATTGTGACTTACAATTATCTATTTGGACATATTGATGCCTTTCCTCTAAGTAATTACTTATCCAAGAGTGAGCTACCCCTCTTACTCCATATTTTTTCAATTTCTCTAGTAAGATGTCATGGTCAACAGTGTCAAATGCTTTTTTAAGATCTAAGATTACTCCGTCTCTCACTGTTGTTTTAACAACTTTAAGGTAAGTTTAGTCCATAAAATTACACAAATAGTACATACAAATGTTTCTGAGACTTTCTTTCATGTAAATCACTCGCTTCTGTTGAATATTTACTTAATAGAAATGGTTTAGTGTCTTCGAAAAAGTCCGTTAGGAACCTACTAACTTTAGCTATCTAACGTTAGAGGTAGGCTAACGTTAGGTTGACTATAGACTTGAGCTGTAAGTTTGGGCTTTTAATCACATCTTATGTGTAGATGAGATATTTTGATAGTTTTGTAAAGGTTTTGCTGACAATTGGTCAATGGATGAATGGAAATAAGTAAGGAATAATTGACGACAGGCCGTTGAATTATTAGAAAAATAATGCTCAAAAATAAAAACAATAATACCACCGCCCCGAGGTGGTAATGCAGTCACGACGCGAAGCGGAGTGGCCGTTACCTCGGGTGTGCATTATTTTTCTAATAATTCAACGGCCTGAAGTCAATTATTCCGCTTATACTACATTTACCACACCTCGAAACATTGTTCAGATTATGTGTTTCAAGACGTTTGTAAAGTTTTTGTCATTAAAATGCTCTTGTATGTAGGACTAATTTCTTACGCATCTAATCCTATGCCTCCGTTGCTAATTCCAAAACGTCATTTTAGAGTTAGTAACGGAGGTTTGAGCCACTGATAGCAGACTATGCTGGGGACACACGACTAGCTGACATATTCTCTGACTGTTTTCATCGACTGCAGCAGATTTTAAACACCGACTTTGAACACAGACTGAACGCGCTGAACACGCGTTTGGACATGATCAGTCATAAGTAACGTTACATTCATAACCGGCCTTAAAGTGTGTCCCCGGCTTTATGCAGTTATTAATGCAGTTATTAGAGAGAGATGTTGCAATAATGAGACAGAAAAGCATGTGCGTCAATATTATTATTTATTTATTAATTCAATTCGTTTTAATTAATTCGTTCATTCTTTTTTTTCTATTATTGACAGATGACAGTAGACTATTGAGAGTGAGGAGTTGTCGTCATGGTACAGAGACCCTCCCCTCGATCTCGCGGCTCCGCCATGTTGGCAGGATTCCGGCGGCAAAACCGATTGTTTATGTGTATTGTTAACTCGTTAGTAGAGGAGGTTCTTGCAAGTCCGCACTTTTTTTTACCATGCCTGGAAGTCACTGCTGCGTTAAAAACTGCTCCAGTACCTCACACGATACACATGGAAAACATAGGAGCAATGGAATACAGTTTTTTAGGTTTCTGAAATGGACACAGCATCAGGGAGAGCAAGTCGCTGACCTGACGAGGAGATGCCGGATTGCTTGGTTGGCTGCAATAAAAAGAAAGGACCTTACTTTCGATCTCACCCCCCAGTCGATGAGAGTGTGTTCTCTGCATTTTCACTCGGGTACGTTCTCTAAAAAATGTCTTTATGTTGTTGTCTCTTAAAACTACGAAGTGTAGGTTACCTGATGTTGTTGCAAACCCTGAAGTGCATACGATGAATTTGCTAGTGTAAAGCATTGATTACATAGATTTTTTCATAATCTAATTATTCTGTTCTGTAGGAAAAACATTATATGAGATTATGAGATGACTAAAAAATAGTTGAGATTCTGTTCATGACATTATGCTAAGTTACCTTGTTGCCAGTTTAAAGCATTGATTACATAGATTTTTCATTATCTAATTATTCTGTTGTAGGTAAACCATTATATGAGATTATGAGATGACTAAAAAATAGTTGAGATTATGTTCATGACATTATGATACATTGTTGCCAGTTTAAAGCATTAATTACATAGATTTTTCTTAATCTAATTATTCTGTTGTAGGTAAACCATCATATGAGATGTTGGAGAACCACCCTGACTGGACACCATCCCTGCGGTTAGGCCACAATGATCAGGACCACCAGCGGCCGTCAGCGCCAGCCCAGGACCACCAGCGGCCGTCAGCCCAGGACCACCAGCGGCCGCCAGCGCCAGCCCAGGACCACCAGCGGCCGCCAGCCCAGGACCACCAGCGGCCGCCACCGCCAGCCCAGAACCACCAGCAGCTGCCACCGCCAGCCCAGGACCACCAGCAGCCGCCAGCCCAGGACCACCAGCAGCCGCCAGCGCCAGCCCAGGACCTCCAGCAGCCGCCAGCGCCAGCCCAGGACCACCAGCGGCCGCCACCGCCAGCCCAGGACCACCAGCGGCCGCCAGCCCAGGACCACCAGCGGCCGCCAGCCCAGGACCACCAGCGGCCGCCACAGCCAGCCCAGGACCACCAGCGGCCGCCAGTCCATGACCATCAGCGGCCGCCAGCCCAGGACCACCAGCGGCTGCCACCGCCAGCCCAGGACCACCAGCAGCTGCCACCACCAGCCCAGGATCCCCCGTAGAGACCTGCGCGGGACACAATTTTCAGTCCCGCTCCCGCCCGCTCCCGCAGTGTTTAGTACCGCTCCCGCAAAGATTTGTCATTTTTAGTCCCGCTCCCGCCCGCATCTGTGATATTATGTCCCGCTCCCGCCCGCAAATGCCCGCAAGACGGCAGGCAGGATCAGGGGCGGCGCTAGGACGTTTTTAGCCCCGAATAATTTTGTTAAATTGTGTCTCTCATAGAGCAAAACAATTAATCAGAAAAAGAAATGTGAAAAGAAATGTCTTTATATTAGTACTTACATCTGAAGCGCTTAGGGCTATATCTGAAGCACTAGAGGTGCTCTGAGTCTGTTCCTCGTCCATGATGTCTATTTTGAACTTGAATGAAGTATTCGAACACGGAGCAGCGGGAAGTAATTGTCTCTAAACAAGTGTGCGCGAGATTACGCCCCCCTCTACCCCAAACGACAACAACATCCACAAGTTTAGATTGCTTAAAACGTTTTTATTGCTGACAAACAGAATCTCTCTCACAAGTACAAATTATGAACGCTACTTTAACCATTTATATATTTTACTTTACACTAATATTTAATTTGCGGGAGTGCAGCGTATCATCCCTCCCGCCCGCACCCGCAAGTGCACCGGATCATCCCGCCCGCGCCCGCAATGACCTTTCAAAATTTGTCCCGCGCCGCACTGTTTTGCGTCGCGACCCGCGGGTCCCGCGGGACTCCCGCGGGAGTGCAGACCTCTAATCCCCCGCAACAGCCGCCAGCCCAAGACCACCAGCAGCCGCCAGCCCAGGACCACCAGCAGCCGCCAGCGCCAGCCCAGGACCTCCAGCAGCCGCCAGCGCCAGCCCAGGACCACCAGCGGCCGCCACCGCCAGCCCAGGACCACCAGCGGCCGCCAGCCCAGGACCACCAGCGGCCGCCACCGCCAGCCCAGGACCACCAGCAGCCGCCAGTCCAGGACCACCAGCGGCCGCCACCGCCAGCCCAGGACCACCAGCAGCCGCCAGCCCAGGACCACCAGCAGCTGCCACCGCCAGCCCAGGACCACCAGCGGCCGCCAGCCCAGGACCACCAGCAGCTGCCACCGCCAGCCCAGGACCACCAGCAGCCGCCAGCCCAGGACAACCAGCAGCTGCCACCGCCAGCCCAGGACCACCAGCGGCCGCCAGCCCAGGACCACCAGCGGCCGCCACCGCCAGCCCAGGACCACCAGCGGCCGCCACCGCCAGCCCAGGACCACCAGCAGCTGCCACCGCCAGCCCAGGACCACCAGTAGCCGCCAGCCCAGGACCACCAGCAGCCGCCAGCGCCAGCCCAGGACCTCCAGCAGCCGCCGGCCGCCAGCCCAGGACCACCAGCGGCCGCCAGCCCAGGACCACCAGCAGCCGCCAGTCCAGGACCACCAGCGGCCGCCACCGCCAGCCCAGGACCACCAGCAGCCGCCAGCCCAGGACCACCAGCAGCTGCCACCGCCAGCCCAGGACCACCAGCGGCCGCCACCGCCAGCCCAGGACCACCAGCAGCTGCCACCGCCAGCCCAGGACCACCAGCAGCCGCCAGCCCAGGACCACCAGCAGCCGCCAGCGCCAGCCCAGGACCTCCAGCAGCCGCCAGCGCCAGCCCAGGACCACCAGCGGCCGCCAGCCCAGGACCACCAGCGGCCGCCACCGCCAGTCCAGGACCACCAGCGGCCGCCACCGCCAGCCCAGGACCACCAGCAGCCGCCAGCCCAGGACCACCAGCAGCTACCACCAGCAGCCGCCAGCCCAGGACCACCAGCAGCTGCCACCGCCAGCCCAGGACCACCAGCAGCTGCCACCGCCAGCCCAGGACCACCAGCAGCCGCCAGCCCAGGACCACCAGCAGCCGCCAGCGCCAGCCCAGGACCTCCAGCAGCCGCCAGCCCAGGACCACCAGCGGCCGCCAGCCCAGGACCACCAGCGGCCGCCACCGCCAGCCCAGGACCACCAGCAGCCGCCAGTCCAGGACCACCAGCGGCCGCCACCGCCAGCCCAGGACCACCAGCAGCCGCCAGCCCAGGACCACCAGCAGCTGCCACCGCCAGCCCAGGACCACCAGCAGCCGTCAGCCCAGGACCACCAGCAGCCGTCAGCCCAGGACCACCAGCAGCCGTCAGCCCAGGACCACCAGCAGCCGCCAGCCCAGGACCACCAGCAGCCGCCACCGCCAGCCCAGGACCACCAGCAGCAGCAGCCACTGCCAGCCCAGGACATGGAATGTGGACTCTGCACATCTAGACGAGATGTTATCAACAATCTTTTGGAAGAAAACAGAGAGCTGAAGCGGGAGCTTGATGAGTACCGGATGAATGAGAACTTTCTGAGTGGTGATGATAACACAGTGAAGTATTACACGGGGCTTCCAAACTTTGCATTGTTCCAGACACTTCTACTCACCCTCACTCCATATCTGCCTCAAGGTAGGATGAAGAAGCTCTCACCCTTCCAGCTTGTCCTATTGACTTTAATGCGTCTCAGACTAGACCTTCCAATACAGCACCTCAGCCATCTGTTTAGAGTACATAGGACAACAGTCGCCGATACCTTTCACCATACCCTTGGAGTGATGTACGCACAGCTGTGTCCATTGGTGCACTGGCCAAGCAGGGAATGCTTATTGACCAGTATGCCACACCAGTTTGTGGAGTCATTTGGGAAAAATGTGACTGCCATTGTGGACTGCTTCGAGGTGTTCATCGAGAAACCCTCAAATGTACTGGCAAGGGCACAGACTTTCTCTCAATACAAACACGCATACACCATGAAATACCTAATTGTGATCACGCCCCAGGGTGTCATTTCCTTCATATCGAACGGGTGGGGTGGGCGCACAAGTGACAAGCATATAACTGAGCAAAGTGGTTTCCTGAACAAACTGTTACCAGGTGACATTGTGCTGGCAGATAGGGGCTTTAATATAAGAGAAAGTGTGGGCATGATGTGTGCTGAAGTGAAAACACCTACATTCACAAGGGGTCATGCACAGCTGGAGGCGAAAGATGTGGAGGAGACTAGCGCCATAGCACATCTCAGAATTCACGTTGAGAGGGTGATTGGTGTTGTGCGCAACAAATTCAAATTCTTACACTCAACTGTACCTGTGCACATGCTTGTCAAATGTGAGGGTGAAAACCTAATGCCTTTAGATAAGATTTTCACTGTTTGCTGTGCCTTAACGAACATGTGTAAAAGTGTTGTTTGAGTGCCTTGTTCATTACTTTTTAATTTCTTTTAAATAAATGCGTGAAACAATTTATTTATTTATTTATTTTTTTTGGGGGGGGGGGGGGGTGTAATCTCTTAGAAAAGTTAACAGTGCAAAGGAACACAAAACAGTGCAAAAGAACACAAAACAGTGCAAAAGAACATGTGTGCATTCAAAGTATAAATATTTCCAGCATGTAAACATGGACAACATAAGTAATAATAAAAAAATAATAATACTGTTATTAGTGCAAAAGAACAAAAAACATTAAAAAAAAACTATTCCGCACAAGAAGGGCAAAACCATGGCGTGTCAGCGGTGGGTCTGTCCACAAGCCCCACACAACTTAAGTGATACCACTGGACTGGGCAGTTCTCGTTGTCACAGGCCACCATTTCACCCTCCTCTGGTCCGGCACAGAGACACCACACTTCCTTTGTTCTCTTGGCTGCTTTTTTGGCAGGCTTCTTTCTCTGCCTCTTCCCACCTACTTGTTGTGGCTGTTGTAGTTCCTGTAGCATGCTGTGACCAGATGATGGTTGAGAGGTATGTGGGATAGTGAAATATTGCACAGCGAGTTCAGGGAGAGCCACCTTCACAAAGAAGTCCTATGCCTTTTGTAGTCGTGCATTCCAGAAAGCACTATCTGGAGCTATGCGCAGAATCACAGTATCCTTCATGGTCCACACTACAAAGTCGCAGTAGGAGCTCTCTGTCACAAACAGTTGGGTCTGGACTTGTGTGTAATACTGGTGATTCTTTTTAAGGTGTACCTGACCATCGACTACATGTAAGCAGAAGTTGCGGTCATCTGATGAACAAACTTGAAGGATTGTGCAGTCTTTGTATTTTGCTGGGCATTTCACCTCCACGCAGCCTTTCCCACAACAGGTGCAGGTTACAATGGCATCTGGCGAGGCTCCTACCTGTGGGAAGGCCGGGTTGACAAAAAAAACACAGGTTTGCACTTGTCGATCGGTGTGCTGGTGTGCTGTTTGGGCAGTGTATGCCTGCCTCGCTGTCTCCTCATGTCTAATTCCCCAACTGGTGGCAGCTGTTCCTGGCCCACGAGTTGGGTAACACACCCTCTTTACTATGGAGAGTGCTGGAGAACTGAGGTCTGTTCCATAGACGCTATGCATCGAGGAGGCCGTGACTCTCCCTGCCCGTGCAGCAAACCAAAGGGATGACGTGTGCTGTCCCCTTGTCCGTCTCTCCATCTGCACGGCCTGTTCCTCGGACACATCTGCAACGATCTTTATGGTCTGACAATGCTGTTGCAGCGCAGGTAGGTCACTCCTATTAAGGCCAGTTCCATTAACCAGAGACTGTAGGCTCCGAATGGGCAGAACAGGATCTCTAAACAGCTCACAGTAGTCGGGGAGCACACTCAGAATGGCAGATCCTGTGCCTGTCATGCTGATTTGCCGGTAGAATATTGCCAGCTTTTCTGGTGTTGGTGTTGGTGTTGTTTTGGCCATACGTGTTCTCTGCGCTGGACTATTGTTGGTCTCACCATCAATTTGTCTGTCCAGAGATCTGCGTGTGGCTGCTGCAGATATAAAATTGATCTGGTGACCAACCTCTGGTTGCACTTTGTTGATGCTGCTTGGGAGCTTCCAGTACGCTGGCTCATCTGTGACCGTGGCCTTCTCCTTTCTGGTCCCAAAAACCAGACAATTTTTGGGTCCCATTGACTTCCATAGTATATTTTTTTCCTACTATGGAAGTCAATGGGACCCAGAAACTGTCTGGTTACTGACATTCTTCTAAATATCTTCCTTTCTGTTCAGCAGAAGAAAGAAATTCATACAGGTTTGAAACAACATGAGGGTGAGTATATGATGACAGAATTTTCATTTAAAAGTGAACTACTCCTTTAATAAAAATACAGCTGTTCATTGTTTGTTCAAGTTAGTTCACAGTGCATTAACTAATGTAAACAAATACAACTTCTGATTTGAATAATGTATTTATAAATGTTGAAATTAATATTAACTAAGATTAATATTAAATGATGAGTAAATGATGACAGAATTTTCATTTTAAAGTGGAGTATTCCTTTAAGACAGAAAGTGCCCATTTTTATTTCAAGTTACAGTCTACTACACTTTAGATTACCGTCTGTCTGCAGCCTCGTCTGAATCTCATACACCTTGCATTTACACTGTTAATGGCTTTAACCTAACCAGAACATTTACATCTTGCAATCACACATTTAACTACCCTAGCCAACCTGGTTTGACCTGGTTTGTCCACTTTGCAGCCCCTAACACCCAACACAAAAACCTGGTACAGTATGTGTCATCATTGGGCTAAAATCAAATAACAACTAAATACCTAAACATACACAGCTTTAGCCTGCATCAAAACATGTTGGAAACGTTTGTGTAACTTACATTGAACATCTCGTTACAATCTAGTGTTTACAAAACAGTCGCAGTTAATTACTTTGTCATTTTGGTCAAGAAGTGTCTGCTAAATGCAATGTAATTACAACACACTAAAACGCATGTGAAGAAACTTACCTTTGCCAGTACAACGCTGTTTTCACCGCCTGGAGGCTTGTAGATGGCCAAGTCCTGCACCCAGCCACAGCAGAAAGCCTCGTAACTTTCCAAAGACTTGTGGCTTTTAAACTCATGCATTGTATAGTAACTTACACCAAAAACAAGATAATTCACGATGTCCATATATGTGCATGGAGGTAAATGGTCCAGGTCTCTGTGCCATTCCGCTGCAGGGAGCTCATATGGGTCGATATTTTGGATGCCTGAGAGCTTCTCCAAATACCGCTGTTTTGCACTTGGTGTGAGCTTGTTCCTGTAAGGTCCCTTTTCTTTAGCCTTATCTTTTTGCCTTGCTTTTGCATTGCTTTACTTTTCTTATTCGTAGATCCGTTTCTGTCCCGCCGAAAGAATAAATGCGTGCGCGCCTCTGTGAAGTTCTTAAGGAGTTGCCCCTGGCAACCGATAGCGTCTCCTACCATCATGGCCGACCGGCTCACACCCCGCCCAATTCGGCACGTGACTCCTCACTCTCAATAGCCAAATAAATGAAACACAAAGCCCTTATAACAAGTAGGCCTATCAATAATTATTTATTTGTTATATTATCTGCAATAAAAATCCGTGCTGCAGGACTATCCATTTATTTAGCCTATATTCAATTTAATTTTCTATTGATTATTGATAGGACTATATACTTTATTTATTAAAATTAAACTGCATGTTTCCATTGATTGTGAAGCTAGACATTGAAAATTGCAGATCAAACGCATGGGGATAAATGCTTTTTCTTGTTATGAATTGTATCCTATTTTCCGTTATTACGGTTGACTACGCAAAGTGATATGGAACTGTAATGCGGTCAAGACCTGCCTGGAACTACTTTAGCCGTGCGTTTCCCTGAAAATAATGCACACCTTAGAACGTTCGTCAACCAATCAGATTCAAGCATTCAACGGCCCTGTAGTATAAGCTAATTTATTTAACCTAAAAGTACGCACTGTATGGTTAATTCATAGTTATCATGTGACGTCACACCATTACGCCCACCTGGAGGGCAAAATAAGGCTTTCCTACACTTTTTATCAGGTTTGTAGTTAGTATTAATGTAGTAAAACAGTGTTATTAAATATTAAATATATAGCCTACCGCTTATTCATGTCATGATGCATACTTTGTACAGGTAAGCAGATGAACACAGAACAAATTATTTACAACAAAATAATATTGTTTGTCTTCTCCCCTTTACAGTATTGTTTGCCATCTAGTCCTGATCACAGAGTTTAGCTCCAAACCCAATTAAGCAGACCTGAGCAGCCGATCAAGGATCACCAGAAACTCTGCAGAACTTTGGTCTCAGTGTTACAGTGTTCAGGTGTCCCAGTGTTGTAAGTTCAGAATATATTGCAGGAGATCTCAACATTGTCTCTCAGGGTTCACTTATATGCAGAGCTTTACTCCAACCTAGTCCAGCACACCTGAACAAGCTAATCAAGTATGATCATACTTAACTTCAGGTAAGTGCCACTGAATAAATGATCAAATTTAGACCTAATAACGACAAAAATGTAAAACATATGCAATGTTTTTTGTGTTGTTACGTCCTGAGACGTATTTGTGATTGGTATTTAGAAATGTTTTATAACGGTTAACGGTTATGTCTGAGAGAAAGTTAAGTGTAACGTTATGTCAAGTTCACTCGGCACGGAATATGTTAAATTTTAGAATGTGTTCAAGTTTCTCTAACAAACCTATTATGTACAACATATTCGTACAACTTAAAACATATTCGTTGTTTTTGTGTGGATATTTACAAGCGTTACGTTAAGTGTTTACATTTAAAACCTTAAAACGTTAGGCCTATGTACGAGGGGAAGCCCCCCAGATAACGTACTTTTAGCTTAGGGAACGTGGTATATTACCTTGTTTAATTAACATTGTAAAATGTGTTACTAGAATGTGTAATATGTTTAATGTCGGTATGTTATATGATATTTTTGTGTTTCCGTAACGTGAAGACTGAAGAGTTGATATGAAGTAATGAATGATGTAAAGTTAACGTTAGGCCTAACGTTTTACTTTTATGGATGCGAGTAATGCTGAAATCTATGAAACGTGTAAAGGTAAACACATTAATACGCTATTTTAGAGTAACGTGAGCGTGATGAATGCGGTTAAGATTGTGTAAACTTTTGCAATTTTCCCGTGAAGAGACCGACATAAACCTGAGGCTAACGTTCCAGGTAACGTTACGATAAAATGGCGCTCATTTTGAAACAGCATTTTGACTTCTTGAGGACGGCATTTCACAAGGCCGTTATGTCACAGTGTCTGGTTTGTGTTCCCTTGGTCTCCACTAGAGGTCCTCTTCCCCCACGGTGTCATTCACATGATGAACTGCATTTCCCACAATCCTTGTCTGCACTCATCATTGATCACAGCTGTTTCCCGTTCCCTTGTTAGTTCTGTGTGTATTTATACCCTGTCTGTTTTATCACTCGTTCTGGTATCCTTGTTTTATGTCACCCGCTTCTCTGTGTTCTTCATGCCTGTTTATTGTGTTTTGGACTGCTTATATGGATTACGACCTTTTGCCTGTTATTGGATTATGATACGGATTACCCTAAATAAAACTGCGTTTGGATTATCACCTTTTCCTTCGTGTGCGTGTCGTGACAGAAGGATACCAGCACAATGGATATATCCAGCAGTACGGGTTTCCGTATCCGTCCCCCAGCTACTGAGAAGGAGAGGAGGGGACGTTTTAGGAATTTAATGGATTTACGCCAGCAGGGCCAGTCGGTGGGTGGACTTTCTCAATTTTTTTGGACACTTTCGAGAGGTTTGGGTTACAATGATGCGGCACTAAAAGACCTGTTTAACAACTGCCTTGACAACCCTTTACCTCGTTGTGAGATGATGGGGCTGGAGACTTTGGACTTTTGGGGGTTCACAGATTATTTGCGGAAGCGTAGCCATTGGATTACGTCAGATCCGTTGGTTTCTTCTGACCGGATGGCTGAGTCCACATCGGTGGTTTTTGACAGGAGGACGGTTCCTGAGCCGGTGTCTGTTCCTGAGTTGATGTCCCCAGATGTGGAGATCGTTAAGCCAGAGTCTCAACCTCGTAAACGGAGGAGGAGGAAGAGGAAGGCGTTCCTCGTTCCTCACTCCCCGTCCATGGTCCCCGAGCAGCCCGCTGTCTTCCCGGAGGCCGTGTCCGAGCAGCCCGCTGTCGTCCTGGTGGCCATCCCCTCCGAGCAGCCCACTGTCATCCCTGAGATCGTCTCGGAGCCGCCCACCATCAGTCCTGCCACGGCCAAGAGAGTGGTCTTCTTTTTTTATGCAGTGGCGGTACTGCAGGCGTGGAGGAAGCACAGGACGTGTGCCGATCCAGAGACTGTTCCTGAGCCTATGTCTTCGGACAAGATGGCCGCCGCCGCCGAGCCTGTTCACGTCATGCCTGCCCGAGCCTGTGTCTTCGGACAAGATGGCCGCCGCCGAGCCTGTTCACGTCACGCCTGCCGAGCCTGTGTCTTCGGACAAGATGGCCGCCGCCGAGCCTGTTCACGTCACGCCTGCCGAGCCTGTGTCTGTTCCTGAGCCTGAGCCGGTGGTGTCTGTTCCTGAGCCGGTGATGCCAGTTCCAGTGCCAGTTCCAGTGGTGCCAGTTCCAGTGCCTGAGCCGGTGGTGCCAGTTCCAGTGCCTGAGTCGGTGGTGCCAGTTCCTGTTCCTGAGCCGGTGGTGCCAGTTCCAGTGCCAGTGCCTGAGCCGTTGGTGCCAGTGCCAGTGCCTGAGCCGTTGGTTCCAGTGCCAGTTCCTGAGCCGGTGGTGTCTGTTCCAGTTCCTGAGCCATGGCCGCCCGAGGGGTTGTCTCCGCCGTGGCCGCCCGATGAACAGTCCGCTCCGCCCTGGCCACCTGAAGGGTCGTCTCCGCCCTGGCCGCCCGAGGGAGATTCTCCGCCCTGGCCACCCGAGGGAAAGTCTCCGCCCTGGTTGCCCGAGGGAAAGTCATTTCCACCCTGGTCGTCTGCACAGCCTGCACTGCCCTGGCCGCCCGGTGGACTGTCTGTTTTGTCCTGGCTGCCGGCTAAGCTCTTCCCCCCTGTTCCTGTTCCCCTCCATGGACCTGGCCCTCCATCCCGCCCTCTGATCCTCCACCATTTCACCTCCCGCCTGGACTCTTGTTTTGTTTATTGTTGGTTCTTGGAGCGTCTGGTAGCCGCTCCGTAGAGGGGGGGTTATGTCACAGTGTCTGGTTTGTGTTCCCTTGGTCTCCACTAGAGGTCCTCTTCCCCCACGGTGTCATTCACATGATGAACTGCATTTCCCACAATCCTTGTCTGCACTCATCATTGATCACAGCTGTTTCCCGTTCCCTTGTTAGTTCTGTGTGTATTTATACCCTGTCTGTTTTATCACTCGTTCTGGTATCCTTGTTTTATGTCACCCGCTTCTCTGTGTTCTTCATGCCTGTTTATTGTGTTTTGGACTGCTTATATGGATTACGACCTTTTGCCTATTATTGGATTATGATACGGATTACCCTAAATAAAACTGCGTTTGGATTATCACCTTTTCCTTCGTGTGCGTGTCGTGACACGTTATCAGTGGGTGCCTCAATAAGCTTCCTAGGTCGTGAATCAGCTGATACTATTATTTTGTGTACTCAAATTTGTGCACTGGTGGTAAGTGATTTATATTAGTGATCACATAATCTTGGATTAGAGTTCTTCAATTTTTGAAACACTTTGTATTGTATAGCCCAAGTATATTTTAATTATATGTTACAATATGGAGTAAAATTGGTTGCAACTCCGGTTTCATCACAAATTTAAGGAAACAGGCCTAACTAATATAGTTATGTTAAATTATTTTATTTTATAAGCGTAAATTAATATTATTATTATTATTTTGTGATCAATTGTACTTTTATTTTTTGTGATCAATTGTACTTTTATTTCTCCATCAGGGTGTAGCCATTTTTTGGCTCAATTATCAATTATCCTACAGCAAGATCTACTGAAACACTGGCACATGACCAGAACACTTCACTGCGTTTACATACATTGTGTGTGTACATTCAAAACCAAAGGTGCGTTAAAGACTCATCTGGCAAGATTTCACTCTGAAAAAAAAGACTTTTCTACATTTAGTTGTTCAGTTTGTGAGTTCAGTGACATCTGTGAGGAAAAGACATTTTAGCCATCTTGCAAGCCATCTAAAGCAACATGAGACTGTAACATGCCCTTTTGCAAACTGTATATTTGAAACAAATATATTATCAACTTTTAAAACGCACAAAAATCGCAAACATAGTAGACAAACTCCTCATGATTTAAAAGTATCTGCTTTAATGCATTGCGAACCATTTGTTTTTTTTTTTGTAATTGAAGTCTTTATTTTTTTTAAACATTTTTAACAAAATAAAACCAAAACACCCATAACAAAAAAAAAAAAAAAAACAGCTTCCAAACACATGATTAATTCACATTTACCTTTACATTTTGGGCCTGTTATCAATAACCACTACAGACATACACACATATAAAAATAAAAAAGGTACAATAAAATCAAATTATAGAGTGCCTATACATGTAACACCACAAAAATAATAGACTTAACAAAAGAGAAGCACTAAACAATAAAAAAAATCCATCAATCTCAGTCAAAAACCCGTCCCCAAGATTTGTCAAAACCCTCCATATCATCATTAATCCTGGCCAAGAATTTTTCATATGACACAATTTTCAGCATATTTTCCTTCCACCTGTTAAACTCTGGAGGAGATGGATCCTTCCACACACTGAGAATCACTCGGGCAGCTGTAATCACCCCCACCTTTATAACCACAAAATCATATTTCAAAACTCCCGGTAACACAGACTGATCCCCTAATAAGCACAATCTTGGTGACATGGGTATTGTCAAGCCGATCCACCTTCCTATACTGTCCAGTACTCTTTGCCAAAAGGGGTAAACTGTCCCACATTCCCAAATAGCATGCAGAAATGTCCCTGGATCTGAGCTGCATTTCCAGCATATATTATTAGGCATAATTCCCATTCTGTGAAGTTTAGAAGGAGTGAAATACCATCTATGTATTAATTTGTACTGAGTAAATTTACCCCTGGCCTCTCTTATATATTTATTGGAATGTGACAGAACTTTGCACCAACTTCTTTACTAATGACACAACTCAGATCAAATGGTAAATGGTCCTCAAATTTTCACATATCTCTTTTTTTAAATTGTTAAATAATTTGTAGAAAACAGCTGCTCTATGTGCTATACCTGACAATTTTAAAAACTCCACCACTGCATTTGTGCTTTGAGTAAATTTCCCTTTGGTAATACAATCCCTTATTTGTAAATATTTCCAAAAATTATTTTCCCTAGTCAGACCATATTTTTGGGTTATTTCAACAAAGGACATAAACACTCCCTCTGAATAAAGATCGCTTATCCTGTGTATGCCTTTGACAAGCCATTCATTCCAATATACAGTTTTTTTCCCAATCTGTGCAGCAGAGTTGTTCCATAACGAGGCATAGGGTTGTCTTAAATGAGATGCTCCACAAATCTTGTGTACCTCTACCCATACAGCTTTAGAATACATGAGTACCGGGTTATGATGAAAGTCCTGCCCATTATTAGCTGATCCCTGTGAGAGAACATCCATGGGCGTAAAAGGGCTCACTAATTCCTGTTCAATCTTGATCCAGCTCAGTTCAGAGTCCAACCCTGTCCAGTGTTTGACCAGTCTTGACATTTCAAATGCTAAATTATACAGTTTCACATTTGGAAGAGCCATTCCCCCAATGTCTCTAGAGGCCCACATTTTCTTTATATTAACTCTTGGCTTCTTCTTGTTCCACAGAAAATCTTTAATTATCTTCTCAAATTGACTAAATATATGTGAAGGAATTCTTACAGGTAACATCATGGAAACATAATTGAACTGCGGGGCCACCACCATTTTAATCACATTAATTTTACCCCATAATGTAAGATTCAATTTTCCCCATTTATCCAGATTTGTTTTTATTTTTAGGAGGAGAGGTTCCATATTTGAAAGCATAATGTCTTCTAAGTTTGGGTTTAATAATATTCCTAAATACTTCATACCTGAAGGTAAACACTTGAAATTGAATATAGTAATATACCTAGAATGGCATGATGCTGAAAGCGGCATGCCTTCCGATTTGTACCAATTTATTTTATAACCTGACAACCTTGAATATGACTCAACACATGTGAGCAACACCGGTAGAGATTGCATGGGATCAGTTAACACTGCTAAGATGTCGTCGGCATACAGAAACAGCTTGTGTTCCGTACCCCCTGCGTGAACACCTCTGATATCTGTATTAGCGCGAATAGCTAGAGCCAGTGGTTCCAAAAATATCGTGAAGAGCAGTGGGGACAAAGAACACCCTTGACGGGTCCCGCGTGAGAGATGGAAAAAGTCTGACACCAATCCATTTGTCAAAACTGCTGCCCTCGGACAGGAATATATAGTTTTCACCCAGCTACAAAATCCAGGCCCGATCCCGAACCTTAAAAGGGCTGCCATAAGAAAGCCCCATTCTACCCGGTCAAAGGCCTTCTCCGCATCAAGGGAGAAGGCCGCCACCGGATCTAGACTAGATTTACTTTTGTGTATAAGATGGATAAGTCTTCTCATATTATCACCCGAACACCTATTCTTAATAAAACCAACTTGATCCCCATTGATAATGTCTGGCAATAACTTATCCAAGCGGGAGGCTAAAACCTTAGTCAGAATCTTACAATCAACTCCTAGAAGGCTTACTGGTCGGTAATTCGCTGGATCTGAAATGTCCCTATCCTTTTTAGGAATAAGGGAGATTAGTGCATCATTAAATGTACCTGGTAAGGAGCCTATTTCTAGTGCCTCAAGATAAACTTTATGCAAGACTGGAGCCAAAATATCAATATATTTCTTATAATATTCAATTGGGAAGCCATCCAAACCTGGCGACTTCCCATTTTTCATTGATGAAATAGCAGCTCTGACCTCTTCTTCCGTTATAGGTGCATCCAGCTTTGTTTTTTGTTCACCAGAGAGAGTTGGTAATTGTAGACCTGAGAAAAATGTCTCCATCTCCTCCTCATTAAACGCACCAGCAGAAGTATACAAATCTTGATAGAATGATTTGAAAATTTAATTTATTTCCTTTGATGAGGTTACCACTTGGTTATCAGTTATATAACTGATATTTTAATTTACAAATAGTCTGGTATTTATCATTTGAATATTGTCTCGCCAAATCCTTCTCCAATTCACGTATTTCTTTTTCCAAAGTTTTTTCTCTTTCTAAATTACTTTTTTTAAATTTTGTCGCATATGCAATTATCTTTCCTCTTATATATGCTTTGGACGCTTCCCAAACTGTGGCTACTTTATCTGTTGAACCCATATTTATTTCAAAGAAAAATTTCAGATCCTTTGTTAACTCCTCACTAAACATTTTATTTTGCAACAACATAGTGTTGAGCCTCCAGCGACCCCTCTTTGTTTTATCCGTGTTCAAATCGATTTGTAACTCTACTGTGGCATGATCACGAATGGCAATGGTTCCAATCTCACAACCTACAACTGCATCTACCAAAGACTTTGATATTAAGACGAAATCTATCCTTCAATATGTTTTATGACAATTAGAATAAAATGTATATTCCCTTGAACTAGGATTAACTAATCTCCAAATGTCTACTAGGCTCAGATCCTCCGTCAGCAAATGAATAGCCTCTCTATCCTTAGGTGAAGACCTACCCCTGGGTTTGCTCTTGTCAATTATCCCATCCATCACCTGGTTGAAATCTCCGGCCAATATAACCTGCCCCTCACGATCACCTATTATCTTGTTAATTCCATGAAAAAAGTCTGGCTCCTCTTTATTAGGTGCATAAATATTACACAAAATTGTTCGCACCCCGTTAATTAAAGCTTCCAAACATATAATGCACCCTTCTTTATCATTATATTTTTTCAGCATCACAAAGCTTAAATTTTTATTAATAAGGATCAAAACACCATTTTGTTTGCTTGAATATGAACTATGAAAGACGGTGCCCACCCAATCTCTTTTAAATTTTTTTGCCTCTTCCTCTCCTACAATGTGAGATTCCTGGATAAATGCTATATCTGTATTTTTAGATTTTAAGTATGTCAGAACCTTCCTCCTTTTAACTGGGTTCCCACATCCTTTTATGTTCCATGATATTATTTTAATATACCTATTCATCTCTTTCTAAAAAAAAAAAAAAAAAAAAAAAAAAGGGAAGGGACACTCCTTGTGCACTTTACAAACCTGCCCAAAACCAAAAACATTACACAACTCAAATATATATATAGGCACTACATTTTACAAAACACATCTGGCCCATTCAAACTAGCTGTCTTAGAAAAATCAAACATGAACAAAATGAACACTCTTCTTTGCATAGCAACCCAGAACAACGTTGCTAAGCGACCACCCCCTACCCTCCCTCCCCTCCTACCCATCCCAAACTAACTATAGCTTGAGTCTCTAAAACTTTACTTGGTCCGTGAGACACATTAGATGTACGACGGCAGCACAACCCATGCAGCCCCGTTCTGCCCATTGCTTGTTACCTTATAGTTTTCAGTTGACAAACACTTCTCCATAATGTTACATTAAGTCTCGCACTCCTCTAAGTCGACTCCTGCAGAAATGTATCAGCCTTCTTTCCATCTTTGAACGTTTTCTTTTGTCCGTTCCACATAAACATAAGTGTTGCAGGATAAGCCAGCCTATGCTTCACTTGTAGCTCTCGAAGACGCTTCTTCGCTGGGTTGAACGCTTTTCTCTTCTCCGCCAACTCCCTCGTAACATCCTCAAAGAAGGAAAGCTTAGCGCCTTCCCAGTCGATCCCCCGTTTCTCTCTGGCCACTCGCAGTACTTTCTCCCTGGCAGATGAACGTAGAAAGCGGACAAGTATCGCCCTGGGAGGTTTATTAGGGTCCGGCATTGGTGCAGGGGAACGATGCGCGCGCTCAATTTCAAATTCACTTCCAGAAAGCTCAAATGCTTTATCCAGAATCTCCGTCACATATTGATCCACTTTTCCGGGTTCCTCCACACCTTCTTTAAGTCCAATAATCCGTATATTATTTCTCCTACTACGGTTTTCAAGGTCCTCCACGCGTGACCATAACACCTCCAACCTCTCCTCGCATTTGTCCACTTTTGCCTCAGTAAGCGCGCTAGCATCTTCAATGTCTGATATACGCTGTTCCGCCTCTCCCAGCCTCACTTTTATATCTTCCACTGAATCTTTCAGTTCTTTAGTTGTGTCTTTAATAGCGGTGACATCTTTTGCCACCACCTGAAGAGTAGCATTCATTTTCTTTATTTCTTCTAAAACGTCCTTTTTGCTGTCGCTCCCCGTGCTCTCCTCCGTTGCCGCTGGAGGGGCGTCATCAGTTGCAGGTGTGTTTTCAGGCGGCTCTAGCTCCGGGGTCTGGGCCGGGGCGAGGCTAATGCTAGCTTGTTTCTTCCTCGTGGTAGCTCCCTTGAAAAAGTTCGCTTTGTTATTATTTGCCATTTTTCCGAAGGCTGCAGTCCTAGAGAAACCTCAAAGTCGACAAGGGGTGTCGAAATTAGGACCACAATTGAAGTGTATATCTCAAAATTCAGAACATTAATCAACGGGCTTTAAGAGCTACTCTAGTGTGCGGCCATCTCCCTCGGTGGTCCCACGTGACTCCATTGCGAACCATTTGTAACTGAAGAGGGGAGTATGTGGCAAAAGTGTATTTTTCATACATATGTCACCAAATAGGCAGTACATGGTGAGAGAAAACAAAACACAATTCATTAGTTGTCTCTACCTGAGCAACAGATAACAGATAGGCCTATCTTTTCATAATTACAAGATTCTAGAAAGTTCTTCAGCACTTCAAGTGGCTTTCTCTATTTTCTTTCTCTTGTATACTTCTCCTCTTTCTACACTGATAGAGAGACTACAAAAATGATGTAAAGGAGCTTGAGGAGAGGCTGAAAAACTAAGGAAAAGGAGATAAGGCGTTTGCGAAAATTAAACTTTCAAATGCAAGAGGGTAAGCATTTCAATTTTACAGTTCCACCTGTACTGCATTTTGCAATATTTTTTTCTAGTGAGTTTTGTGATCAAAATAACTGGTTTTGTGGTGGTAATTTCAAGAAATGTGCACCCAAAATTTCACCCTCAAGTTGTTACAAACCTGTATGAGTTTCTTTCTTCTGTTAAACAAAAAAGAGGTTTGAAAAAGCTTGAGGGTGAGTAAGTGATGACAAAATTTATATTTTTAGGTGAACAATTTTAATTTGATCATTCATACATGTATCGCCTTTGCTTTGTTTCACACTGACCACTCACTGACATAAACATCTTTATCCTCATTGAAATAATATACAACTTTAATTAAAGGTACACTATGGCTGCGTTTACACTCGCGTCTCGCCTCCCTCAGTGCTACTGCGACAAAGCACGTACGCGACAAATGACGTCAGAAAAGTGTCAGTACATTATAATCGGTTATGGTCTATTACTATACCGATACCGAATCGTCCTCGTTTGCATCGCGATGCATCGTTGAAATGATTAGTTTCGACACCCCTAATGTCACGTTGTAACTCTTAACTGTACATTCGCTTCTTAGTGGTCAGCTGCTGCAGTGTGCCAAAATTGAAATCGTTGACACTTTAAATGCAGTTTCGGTATTTTATATTTTGCGCCAAAAATGTCCAATGTTTGTAAATGTGATCATTTTCTAATCTCACCTCTTAAATGTGTAAATATCAAGAATATTTTGAATCCATTTCATGACTCCTTTAGCACACAAAAATGTTCTTTTTCACGTCTCCAATTTAAAGAGGGCATACTCTAATGAAAATAATACTTTTGCACTTTTTGAGGAATCATTGACATCTGTTTTACACAGTATGGAATATTGGATTATTTAGGCCCACTTTGGCAGCTAACTCCAAACTTGTTAAATTTTAATGTTATCAATCTAATTTCTTACAGACCATGTCAAAAAGACACATCGGAGGCACTGAGACCAAGGTCTGCATGGCACAAAAGTTAAAAGATCTGAGGAGACAAGCAGAAAGGTAATATTCAGATGATCCAACATCAGTCTATTCCTCAGTCTATTTTGTGATCTATTCACAAATTGTCAATAGTGCTTTTTATAAAAGAGACTCATCACTCTTATACAGTTGTTTAAGCCAAGATGAAAACGACATTGCTGTTCGCCAGCATTTTTTGTTTCCATAGCATATTCACAAAACATTTAATGACTGACTAATAACACTAATAACAATACAATTACAAATTAATAATAATATCACTAAAAATATATAGGCTTAATAGCTAACAGTCTTTAGATCCGAACAGCAAATAAGTCATCTGTGAAAATCAAAAGTAGCTTCAAACACCGCCTTAAAAGAAAACGTATATCATGAAATCAAAATTGACCCTATTTACTTTGTTAGCACACATTACTTTTTCTTGAGGTGAACAATTAATCCGTTTAAGTTAATACACAGAAAACAAGTTGTTTCTCGTGGTAATCATTAATCAAAATCTGAAAATTTGCTTCCGCCCTGGAATGGCGTCCCTTCTCTGATGACGTCTGTTTGACGAGTTGGGTTTGAACATCCTTAACCCTCCCTTCCAACCGTTAGTCTGCTATGAGCAGAGATGGAGAGGAGGAGCGCTAAAGCAAAAACCCTGACCTCTGTTCAATATTCCGTTTCACTTGGAAATGCGTCACAACACTGAAATAAAGTCGGTTGCAACTTCCGATTCACGCGGACTTTAAGGAAGAGACAGATGCCAAAAGATAGGACCATTTTGCTTTCACTTTTAGGGAATAAGAGCACGTTTACATCCATGTTCTTAATGCGATAATGCTTAATAAGCCGACCATGCATGGTCACGTAAACGTGTTAATCCATTTAAAGTCCAGACAGAGCGAGCTTTTCGCAGGCGCAAACTCTGAATCTTTCTTGAAATGTGTTTTCATCTGGTGCAGAAGTACTGTCAAAATCCTATGTAACGGCATGAGAGGATAATATGTGTCCGTAAGTTTCCTGCTTACATGTTGGAATACTTTATTATTTACATCACAACTGACATAATAAATGGAATACTCTGAATCACACAATAATATCGTGTATCGCCGATCGAACAGGCTGACGATATGAAAATTGAGCATATCGCCCAACACAGTAATTTAAACTGCATATCAGGGGTGCCCAATCACGTTTCTGAAGATCTACCTTCCTGCAAAGTTCAGCTCCAGCCCTAATCAAACACAGCTGAACCATCTCAGTAAGATCTTTAGAAATGCTTGATAATTGGGCACAGGATTGGGTACCCTTGCTGTAATGCTAAGATACAGATGACACTAAATCCATTTTAAGTAGGGCCGGGAAATGATTAATCGCATCCAAAATAAAAGTTTGTGTTCACATAATATATGTGTGTGTACTGTCCATAATTATTTTGTATATATATAAATACACACACATGCATGTATATATTTAAGAAATATTTGCTTAAATATACTGTATATATATTATATATAATTTGTATTATAAATAAATATAAATATTTTATATATAAATAACATTTTTTTCTTAAATATTTACTTGCATGTGTGTGTATTTATATATACAAAATAATTATGGACAGTACACACACATATATTATGTGAACACAAACTTTTATTTTGGATGCGATTAATCGTGATTAATCATTTCCCAGCCCTAATTTTAAGGTTTTTATCCAAAGGAAACTTTAAAGACCTTATATACGTTTTTTTTATTGCTCTTTTATAGCATTTCAACTTCTTACATGCCAAGGAACCTTGGCTGGCATGCCGTTAAAACACCAACCAACCTACAAAGATACTAATAAATGTGTAATCCTTAGAACCTTCTAGAGGGCATGCTGTAGGATCTGCTTGTTTATATATTTGGCTACAGCCAATATAGACCAGTCATCACTTGAAATTAACAGATAAAATCCTGAAATCCAGAAAGAAAAGAAAGAAAATTTTAGTTTATCAGGATAGACTTGTGTTTGCACTGCCCTAATCTTTGATTGTTTTTCTATCCCAAAACAGGATGCCTGCTGAAGGAGACAGAGGACTGAGACAACACACGTTCACAAACACACAATACACACACACACACACGCCCTTATACATCATCGTTTTAGAGGCTTTTTTTATGTATAATTTTAATTTGGTTTTGCTTTGTTTAATGTTAAACAAAGCAAAACCATGTTTTTTGTTTTGTTTTGTTTTTTCATGTAATGTCTTTTTTTAAACATTCAATTTGTACTGCATATTTTGAAATGAAATAAAAGCTCAATTTGAATTATTTGTTTTAATGTTGGGAAACATGGCTATAGGCCAAGCGGCAACCTCCCCGTCTCTCTCTTGAAACCAACACGGAAGTGAGTTAAACTGCAATTCGTTGACTGGCCGTTTGAGGCTAATGTCAGAAGTGAGTCAAATCTGTATCTCCCCCAAGTTAAAATGCCTAATTTTACTAACCTATTGCAAATGTTTATTGCTAATGTTTATTACTGGAAATGTTTTTCATTTGTTTAATAAATCTCATAATGATGGCACATCACTATATATAGTCATAACTTTTATTTCTATCTCAAATGATTGGCGGTCGGTCAGGGGGTACTTTGCAAAGAATCAAATACAGTTGGAAATGACGTAGACCAATAATAACACAGACTGTCAACAATTGTTTTGAATTAGTATTTAAACATTCTCTATGATAGAAAAAAAAAGGAATTTGTAAAAAATATTTTAATAACACGTTTTTTTGCGGTTATAATGACGGTGTTCATATATATATATATATATATATATATATATATATATATATATATATATATATATATATTTACCGCCAATTTTGTCCCGCCGTCCATTCGCCATTGGAATGCGCCAAGACTTGTTGTCAGCTCCTGTAGTGTGTAACCCCCTGTTGCAGAAGATTTACGTAGTGTCACATAGTGTGAACACCACAACGACTTCAAGACTCCAGAGCAAGTCATATTGTCTGAACAGCACAGCGATCTGCCGACGTTTAAAGTTGTGTTGTGTGAACTAGGCATAACTTTTCTCGAGGCAAAGTATTTTTAAAGTAAAAAGTAACAGTCAAAGTAACTGACTCCATAAATGAAAAGGTTTTAATGATATCTGTGGATCATTGATTGTGAGCGAACTATTTCTTTTAACTATTTAATGAAATTAATATAAAAGTCAGTTAGAATAATCAAATGTAACAATTTATTATGTCAGGTAAATGTATCATGCGAATTTCATAATCAGTTCAAAGATAATTGATACAAAACATCTCAAATGCTCTGGAATAGAGAGAAGATGCAAACCCAACATTAAGAAATACGTGAGGCTGAGAGTCTCTCTCTCAGCCTCACGGGCGAATCTAAGGTACAGAAAGGCCCCGAATCACCGGCTGCATTTCATTATATAGACAAACCTTTCACATGGAAACATGTACTAACAAAAGAAATTTGGATTCAGAGGTTACACCTTTTGGGGGTGTGTGACCATTTGTCAGGAGATAACCTTTCTTGTATGTCAGTTATCCATAAACTCTTAAAAACTTTATTACCTTTTGTTTTACTTATTTGGAAACGAGACATTTGTACCAGTCACACTGTGACATTTTAAATGATACCAAACATGAAAAGTACTCTGTGATAATCATTCACATTAAACTATTCATTTTCTTGGGTGAATTCAGGTGATCTGAGGGGGAGAGAGGGGGAGTGGGGAGAGACGTGTTCTGAGGTGAGACTTTGCCTCTCACATGGTGAGTTCAAATGGTAATTTCCAGAAAGGTCCTTTGTCCTCTCAGGGTCTGGTCACTCTTCAAACAGACTGTCCGGCATTTCCTAATTTCTCAAATCCTACAGTACATTTTGTTGCATGTTATTACATTTTGTAAAGTACTTAAGTAATTACTCTGTAACACAAACACCATAAAATGATTACACAGCTTTTCTGTCTTTATATCCAATGAATGAGAATTATTTTAAAGGCTATACCAGCAAGTTTACACCCAAAACATGTTCAGTATGACACTATGCCACCAGTGAATGAATGTTGTGATATAGTAATCCATCAATGTTCTGGTAAACTGTGTTAAAATCATCTGCGTAAGGGAGCTTATTCATTATCAGAATGAAACAAGAAAACATTTGTAACCTGTATAATGTGACAATTTTTGTGTAAAAGTAGTTTGAGGTGACGAGATATTTGCTGTAGAAACTTAAATCTATGACTTCAGATATTCAAAAATATGTTAAATTATAAAAAATAAAAAATAAGTTAATGATGTTATCAGACTTTATTCATAAAAGCATTCGTCCATTTGTATCCATTCAACAAGAGTCTTTTTGCAAGAGCTCATAAAGAGATGATGCATACAGAGAGGAGTATATAAAGAGTGTTTTAGGCATTAAGCAGAAAGGATTACAGAACTCTGCAGATTACAAGTACAGTGTTTAAAAAGGCTAAACATCATCATACCAGGTTACCAGCATCATGAGGCAGAAAACTCAAAGAGGACTCGTGTGTGTCAGCGCTCTGTAGATCATTCAGAAATGGCAGGTGTAGCAGAGTATGTCACACTTTGTGGTGGGTCTATTTCCTCCAGTTGTTTCTTTACACTTTCGTACTCAATATCCCACTCCTCCTTGGAGAGAGAGGAAGGACTGACCTCCAGAAACTTGTAGGCATCTTTGGTCTGGAGCTGAAAGATGACACATGCTTTTTGACAGCCTGCACCAAAACAGATCCAAGCCTGAGGAATTAAAACATTTACACAAGTCACATTAGAAAAAAACCTTAGTAATGGCTGGACAAAATGAGACTGACATTTAGGAGGGAACAGTATTCCTCCAGCATTCCCACAGGTACAAATAAAGAGTTTTTTTTTTTTAAATATATGTATATAATTATATATAAATATATAATTTTTTTTGAATATCTTACTGGAAACATTCTTGTAATTTTACCTCTGTGGCTACTTTGATTGAATTAAGAAATTCATCTTTTAGTTCGGCAAGGTCTTCGATAAGATCTTCTCCAGCAAAGGTCTTCTGTTGCAGGTAGTCCAGCAAGTTTCCAACACTCGCCCAGAAGTTTTTGAGCTGAATCAGAATTTCCTGAATTTTTGTCAAGCTTTTCTGAACTTCACTTAGATGGATGGGGTCGGGTATGGAGCCTGCAGAGGGGAAATAAAGGTTTCAACAAGCCACACGTTCTCTCTCTGTCTTAAACTAGACTTAAATCTTGGCACAGTCTTAAGCATGACTTGTCAGGTATACTTTAAACATGAAAGAAAACAGACTCACTCCGGTCAAAACTGGCTCTGGCAGCCTTCATCTGCCAGTCAATGATCTGGAGTTGGACCTGCCACTCTTTCTGTTTCAGGGCAGTCTTCTCAGCGACGAAGATATTCAGTTCAGCTTCAAGAGCCTTCAATTGTGCAGTATCTTCAGGATTACGTACAGCATCATAAATGCTTTTAACCAGCAGCCCGATGAATGGAACGATTGCAGCGACGATGCCAAAGCTTTTACTTGTTTGAGATATGGATTTGGCAAATTCTTGAATCTCTTGGTTTTTGCTGTTTATCTTTTTCTCAGTTTCATGAAGCTCTGCTGTGGTTTTCTGGAGTTCAGATTTCATTTCATTCAGGGCTTTTTCAGCCAGCTTCAACTCTTGGTCTTGTTCTGTAATCTTTTTATCTGTATCTTCTTTTTCCTGGATAACATCACTGGTGGCCGATGCTACATCTTTGTTGTGTATTTCATACCTATACAATGTTGAAGAAATGTTGCAGTGAAATTAGCATTTTATAACATGCTAGCTTAAAAGTTTATCTTAAAATGTGTTCATACTTTGCCTGATTATAGCAGTTGCATGCAGAAGAATAATTCAGTAACTCAAGGTATTTTTAAATATGTCTTCATGAGGAAAATATTCTTACCTTTCCACTATGTTGTCCACATCAGTGATTATGTCTGTGATCCAGGCTTGAGCTTTTCCTAGGAATTTGACTGCCATAGTCGCCTTATTTTTCTCCACAGCTGTCGCCAACATGGGAAACAGCGTCTGAACCAGGTTATCACTGGTCAAAATACACTATGAAAAGGAAGAGACAAGTATCTTAGAATTTAAAAAACATTCAGAACTCTTATTGCCTGTTTTTGTCCTGTAAAGTTTTTATTTTTTAGTTAAAGACTTTAAAGTTTGTGAGTGTATATGATACGAATGAATGACGATAGTTTTATCAAATGAAATGGTTAAATTCTTGTTAAGTGACTCTACGATGAAGTTCAGGTTTGTGCATGTCCTCCTCATAGACGCTGAAAACACCACGAGTGTCACGACGCGCGCTTCAGTGTAGAGCACACATTCTCAGAGACACGCAGAACATGCAGAGTTTATTTCAATAGCAGTCTTTTTTGAGCTTTAATATTCATAGACACAAGTACATATCAAGATTTGATTCATTGTACGTCCCTACTTCTGATATATTTATTCAAAAATGGCCAAATTCTGTGACGTTCCTCTTTACAGTAGACTAAGTTACATTTGTGATTGGATTCCGCGATTCGATCCGTGTCGCAGCGCAAACACAGACAGGGTGAATTTATGAATGAAAGTTTGAAAGTTCTGTCACAAACAGGGACGGACTGACAATCTGTGCGTTCTGGAAAAGTCCAGAACGGCCGTCCAACCGAGGGCCGTCTGCACAAAAAAAAAAAAAAAAAAAAAAAAGTCTAATAAAGCAATATGAACAGCCAACAACAGGGGCACTAATATGATCACTTATATGCTACGTGTAAAAAACAACAACTGAGGAAGAAGAGTCGGCCTATAGCCACTGACAGAAAGTTAGTTTTATAAGGCTGCACTTTTAAATTTGCTTACATTATATTTGAATAGCAGTGGTCTCCAACGTGGTGCCTGTGAGTTTCCCGCTAAACACATTCTATAAATAGCCCCAACTTGCCGTCGGGGTTCCAGACTTCGAATGGTATAATTTTGCGACCTTTTCAACTAAACGTTTCAATTTGAACTTTTGCCTCTACAAAATTACCCAACTCTCTTTGATTACGCTGTCATTTGCGTTGCGTATGAGAAACATCAAATGGCAAACGCTCAAAAAGCGGAACAAAACTTGTTTGATATGAGCAGCGCATTATCAGCTCGGCCCAAAAAACAGCGATCGCGGACAAAGCTGATCTCGATCACGCGAACATTAGGCTATAGCTGCGCGATCCACTGAGAAGCATTTAAATTCAGCGCAGAATTCTCTCTCTCTATTATAAACCCACAAATGACTATGTGATTTAAGCTTGTAAAAAGCCAGATGAAACAGCGCTGATATTCTCAACATATTGACGCAAAAAAAACAAAAAACAAAAAACAAAAAAAACAGGCGAAACATTGTTCCGAGAACAAACCAGCTAGAAGACATTTCACACCAAAACTTATGAATTAACTTTATTAAAACAAACTTTTTTGGCAGAAATGTGTCTGTATTCATATTTAAAATGCTGTTATATATAGTCATGTAAATGTATTAAATGTAGGCCTAATGCAGTAATGTTTTGTTTAGAAGTTACGGCAGTTTATTTTTATTTTATTTTTTAATTTTTTTCATTTATATTTATACTAAATGTTTGGGCTACTGTTTTTGATAACACATACAATAGGTTTATAGAAAATCAATTTAAAAAAAATCAATAAATATTTTCAGGATTTTTCAGGATTTTTTTTTTTTTTTTTTTTAAGTCTGAACCAGAATATCAAGATATTTTATTATTTCCCATATGATGGTGAAAAGTAAAAAAGCTTCACCATGTTATGTATAATAAATATTGGAGTATAACAAATAAAAATTCCTTCTAGATTATTTTATCCCTTGAGGTAGCCCTTGCACACAAAAAGGTTGGAGACCCCTGGTATAGTAACTATATGTTTTATAATTACAAGTTTGTGTAATTTGGGGTTTCTGTAGCTAGTGACATTTCATTATTTGTATTTTATGGCATTGTACATTTTTTGTTTTTATTTGAAGGCTGAGGCTTCATTAATAAACACAACCCCAATAATCATCATTGGTTTTGAGATGTTACTTGCTGTTATACCTTGTCTGATAGGCTACAGAATTGTGGCATATAGTATCAGGACATCCTGGCTAGTGTCTGTCGCACACGGCTAGGGGCGAATGGCCGGATGATGGGCCTATTTGGGAGAAAGTCCAGGGCTGTTTTTTAGCCCCAGTCCGTCCCTGGTCACAAAACGATGTTGTTATGAATTCTCACGCTTTTTTAAGTGGGAATACGGAAATCCTTGACCTTTCCTATTGGATGGATAAACGGCGTATTCCTGCGTATCACGTAGAATACACCACTGATTATGATATTATGACATATTATTTATTTATTTCCAGTTAAGGGAGAGACTCTCATACTATAGCCAATTTAGCTCAGATTAATCTCTAGCTAAAAGACAGACTATATGACATGCTATTTACTACAGACCCTTCATGTTTGGTGAATTGACACAATGTTCACCTTTTTTTCTTTTTCTAGGAGACAAGATAATGAAATCAAGAGAAATCTGAAACTGTACTTTCAACATAGTTGCATCAGAGGAGCCGAACAGAAGCCTGGTTTCCACAGCGCGACTCCTGATGATTCTCTCCAGGCTGCTGAACTTGCCCAGGCACAGGTAAGAGAGATGGTAGAGAAGCTCTGTCTTTTGGGCCGCAGGGAGAAGCTCTTGTACAAACGCCGGGCTCCACTGGGACACAGCCACTGGTGAAAAAACATTATATATTTTTAAAGACTGAAAAGATCACATTGATGGCTGGTATTGTTTTCAAATCTGTTTGATGAAATAAGATAATACTTGCTTTTGCTATCAGCCATCCTTAGTAGGTTTACACAAAAATGTGTGCAATGAGTTTCTCCTACAATGTACTGAAAGCAGAACAGTTTTGTTTGGTTTAAAACATGTCTCAGAAAATACAATATAATATGTAACTGGAAGGATATCTGACAATTATTATAAAAATGTAATGTGAAACTGACTTACCTTTGTTTTAGTAAGTGATATGGACAATGTATCTGTTGCTTTTATACTAAAGCTATGACCACCGCCCTCCCCTCCCCTCCCCTCAGAGAGAAGGACTTCCAAAGAAACTGAAATTTAACTTCCACTTTTGGGGGTCGCTTGAGTCATGGAGGTTAATGTGGTTCGGGTTCATATGTGGTTTTGTTAATGGTTAGCACAATGGCTTAAAATCTACAATCTTACAATCTATTGGCAATCTAATTACACACCAAGTTCTGCAATACGCATCAGTATTGTACTTAAGTGTACTTCATATGCATCTACATATCTACAGTTTGAATTAACTCACTACACAGCTTAAATATATAGGTACTTCTTAATAACATTAACATTATAGACTGTTACTCAGTGATATGCTTTGTAAAATAAAGTGCAACAGTATTGTACCAAAGGTACTTTATGTGTATCTACATACTGTAGTACCTTATGAATATGTAGGCTACCCCAGTTTGAATTAAGAATGATAACTGCTGAATAGTATTTTTGGTAGTAATAATGACACTAAAGTAATAAAGTGATATTACTTTATTCTTTTGTGACTGTTATTGAGATTGCCAATTGATATACAGTGTAATGTCATTATGAATGCTGGAAGACACTAGTTAATGTGATGATGTTCAACAGTGTTAATTTAATAAGAAGTGGTTCTAGTTGTTAGTCCCTTGTTCACTGTAAGGGGTATTAGGGGTTCAGGGGGATGAGAGTTGAGAGCTAGAAGTGTGAGCGATTCTGCAGTTCTCAAAGAAACTCAAGGAGAAAGAACCCGCCTGGTTACTCCTAACAAAACACTACAATATATATTTCTGTCATTTCAAATGTTAAAAGTGTGTAGGATTTGTAAACAGTAGTTGCCTGACTGTGGGCTCATCTTCACTCTCAGCAACATTAATAGGAGTTGCAGCTCCAGTAGGATCTTGTGATGAATTTTGAGTGTTTAATGTTTTTAATCGTCTTTGATTCATATACATTTTTTCCCCAGTTTATCATCACGTCATCTTAAAATTATATGACAAAGTTTGCTCAAATTAATATTTTAATACAAGATCCACATATTGTTATCCATATTTACTGTACATATCGAGATTTGTCACACACTTTTTGTGTTACTTCGGTGTTTAAAGTGCGATAAGAGCGTTTATCAGCGGCTTAGGTTGCTTCTCATTATGTAAGAAAATGCAGATTCCGGTGCAGCAAATATATATTTACAGAACATAAACAGTGGCATAAACACCTCGCTCGAACAATATAGTTTCTCACTTGGTCTCTTCAAAAAGAAATTTGTCAGGAGTTGTTTCCATCACTTTATATTTACTTTCCTCTCCTCTTTTTGCCTGATTTTAGTTTAAACACTGAACACGGCAGCTTCACGAATCAAAGATGCTGCTTCTCTTCGGCGAATCCGCTCTCCCTCACAGACAATTAGTGTTTTGCAATGTTCCTAGACTACCAATCAAAGCAATTTGGGTGCATGAAATCGCGCAGACAATTGTAAAATAATAATGATAATTTCAGGATCTTCGAGGGCCCCTCACACGCCCTATGAACTCTGTCACCCTTTCCCTCCGCTTATGAAGCCCCTGTTTATGTGTATATTAATTAAAGTGTGATGGTACTTGTGTCAACTATTTTTGAGAAATAAATTAATTTGGTTCAGATTCCTAAAAATTTGGGTCGAGGCTTAATGACCATGTGAAAATGTGGGTCCCACAGCCAAACCAGTTGAGAACCACTGGTATACATCAATATTAGTCTGATTTTTCACCAGTGGAAGCATGTGTGACTGCTGTGACCAATAATACATTCTTTTCTATATAACCGTTTGCTCAGAGTTTACAGTGTATGTTGAAGAGGTCTGTGTGGATCAGGACAGGGATTGAGCGGTAAAGAGCCTTATAGAGGGATTCCAGTCTTAAATTCACCATGGCAACAACAACTCACTCGTCACATTACAAATGATCCTTACAGAACAAGAAGTTCTGTTTGTGAGGGTCTGATGGATTTCTCTCTTAAAACACACACACACACACACACACACACACACACACACATTTACCATAATGATTGTGTTCAGGGTCAACACTTCAATATTTTGTATGACAGAAAAAGTGACATTTGAAAACATTTGAGTGACATTTGACACTTGAAAAGTGACATTTCACTGAACTACACGTTCGTCTTAGTTTAACTTTCACAACCTGCAAGGGATTTGACAGTTTTGACACATCTGTACTTTTGTCCTTGATATGCTATACTTTATGGATAAAAGTAATGACTAATGACTAACAATTTTAATAACTTTATATTTTCTAATTACACACACCTCTGTGTCAGCTTTACGGTTTCATTGATGGTAGGTCTATGCTAATTAAATATATGCATCATCTTATCTTCATCCTTAAAAGAATAATACAAAAACTGCCAACAGGAATAAAACATTTTAACACGTGTACATTTAAAATATTGAAACTCTCCTGCATTTTGCGCAAAATATGACAATTATTCAGACAACAGTTATGATCAGATGAATACATTACAATTGACATATAGATGTGTTCATCTTTGAAACACTAATGATGTGATATTATGAATGAAATCTACAGTAAGAGAGATCTGTCCCTCCATTGACAGGCTATGCAACCACAATAAAGTTCATAAAGAGATCCTGAAACTAATCCATATGAATTGAGCGGGTTATTCCACATTTTCTGATGAGACTTGATCGCTTTATGTGATGAACAGATTGAATTTAGGCTTTTATTCACATATATTGATCAGCAAAACAAACCTCAACTAATGGTGACTATTAAATTAAAGGTGAGTTTCAAACATTTTATTTGATTATTTCAAGCACTGTAACAACAGTCAAATAGCTGTATTTTTAAGAAATGTTACGTATGATGAATAATTTGTCAAGTTTAAATGGTATAACAATTATATTATTGTTGTTGTTATTATTACCAGTAATTTATTTCATTCATCTTTTTATTGTTTTTTTTTAGCTGCACTCGTTGTGTTCTGTCTTCCGGTTTGTATTTCCACAGCATGAAGGTAAGATCTTACGGATTTATGAATCGCTCGGTTTAAAATCTTCCCGGTCTACTGAATTTTGTTATGACATCCGTTTCAAACATTACACTGCTCATGATAACTTTCCTTAACTCTACAATAAGTAAATCCACTTCTCTAGCTAATTACTCTTCGACAGCGATGCCATAGAAATATACAGCGACCGCAAAAGTTCAAACATAATCTTGTAAAGATGCGGCGCACTTGTTTCTCTGGTGCATAAGCTCTATAATGCTGTGATCCACAATAGGTAGAGGTGGTTTAAATCATTCTTAATCAGGATCAAACTCTTGCTCAAACATGTATGGCTGTATTTTCCCAGTTCATTATTCATAATCCTGAGTAATAATTACTATTATCATTGGATGAATTTTGTGTTAGTGGTTCTTCAGGTTGACATCCTCATTAGATTACTGTACTTCACTGAGACTCAACTCTTCATGGACAAAGTTCACTTTCTTTTCATTAAATATGTGCATTAAATAATGAATTTGACCAGAGCAGATTTGCCTGAAGTCTGATATACACCATCTTAAATTTACAACACAAACTTATTCTCAAACGTTCATCATCAAATTCATCTCCATGTTATTTGAAAGGTTTTTATCAAATATCATTCAGAATAGTTTGACTTTGTGTGAAATGTCAGTCTCTGCTGCCCTCTTCTGGTCAGTCAAATCATCAAACAAACTTTAAAAAAATATATATATATATTCCAAAACTGATAGGAACCTATTGACTGATAAACAATCACCAATTCCTTTCTATTTGTCTTTCTTTTCTCCCCATCATTTTCATAATTTGCTTCCATGATGATTGCTTCCAGTAATACATAAAATAGAAAAATAAGTTTGAAAACACCTCGGTTACGCTAGCTTCTCATTCCCTCTTCAGGGGAACTCGCGCTACGTTGATTGACGCTGTGGAAACATTTATACTCATGCCGCCATAATGACAAGTGCCTGTCTAGTGTGAAGTTGTTGGAGCGGCTCTGTGGATGTAAGCTTCTAATGCCCGAACAGGACACAGCAGATTATTTCTTTCCTGGTCTGGATCCTGGAATGGAGGAGGATAGAAGAACAAGAACTGATAAGAATGTAAATGTGTACCTTGAAATGCAATGTAAGTCGCTTTGGATAAAAGTGTCTGTCAAATGCATAAATGTAAATAGAAGGCCTGCTGTACAAGATCTGGCCACATTAGTAGGGACCTTGAGAATGTAACCTGTCCTAGGATGAAGAAACGCCTTCACCATGCCAGGTGCAAATTCCAAGCATGAAGGGGCAACCGATAGATCTTGCAAATCTCCTATCCTTCTTAGAGAAACGATAGCTAAGAAGAACAAACTCTTGAGAGTTAGAAACTTGCCTAGAAGCTCCTCAATAGGCCCGAAGGGAGCCAGCGAGAACCAAAGCCAAACCCCAAGCCATCACCCTGGTGTGTACCGCAGGCCTCAATGTGCCACGGAGGACACGTGCTACCAATGGTCTTCTCCCTGAGGATATTCCACCAAAAGTAATGTTGTACGAAGCTATGGCCGCCTCATCAACCTTTAAGGTGGATGCTGATAACCCTGCAGTGAATCGCTCTTGCAGGAACTCCAGCACTGGACCAACAGGGCAGTTAACTGGGAACTCTCTCCACTTCTAAACATACAGTTTCCTCGTGGAAGGAGCTCTGGAGTGAAGAATGGTCTCAAACAACCTCAGTGGAAAGACCAGAATCTATGAGCTGGACCCATCAGAAGCCAAGTCCACAGCTTCCACAGCTCTGGGTGGGGGTGAAGTGTTGAACCCCCCTGCCTGGGACAGAAGGTCCTTCCTGATTGAAATCTCCCAATGAAAGCCGTCGAGGAGAGACACAAGATCCGAAAACCACACTCTGCCCTGCCACCGCGGGGTAATTAAGGTGAGACTGACCTTGCCCCTGTGAACTCTTCTCCAGAACTCCCGGAAGCAGAGCGATTGAGGGAAATGCATACAGATATAGCCTCGGCCACATCTGAACCATAGCATCCAGTCCAGGAGCTTGATGCACGAGGTAGAACCAGAGTGGACAGTGAGATGTCTCCCAAGATGCAAACAGATCCACTTTTGCCTGACCAAGCGACCTTCTAGAATCGCTTCCCAATCCGTGAAGGATGCATCCATCGTTAGCATCTTGCACGACAAGGAACTCCCAGCACGGGTCCAGGGCTTCTTCCACATAACCAAGGCACGTAAGCATCGCCGCGTGACCTTGATCATGCGAAATGGGTTGCCCTTCGAGGAGAACCCCCTGGTCCTGAGCCAAAACTGTAGGGGTTTCATGTACAACAGGCCATATGAAATCACGTTAGACGCTGCTGCCATCAAACCCAACAGTCTCTGAAACTGCTTTACAGTGAGTGACTGGCCTAGCTTAATTCACATTAAGGCAGACAGGATCGATTCCATGCGCGCAGGGGAAAGATGTGCTTCCATTGTACCCGAATCCCAAACCACGCCTAGAAAAGTGATCCTCTGTGCTGGGGAAAGCACACTCTTCTTGGTGTTAAACCTTAACCCCAACATTTTCAAGTGAGCAAGGGCGACATCTTGATGCCGAACCGCTGACTGATGCGACTGAGCTAAATCATCCACTCGTTGATATCGTTCAGGATGCGGATGCCTTGAAGATGTAATGGAGCCAGTGCTGCATCCACACATTTAGTGACAGAATGTAATGGAAGAATGGAAGAACCTGATATTGGTACCTCAGGAACTTCCTGTGTTGTGGAAGGATGGACACATGGAAATATGCGTCCTTGAGATCTATCGTAAGAAACCAGTCCTTGGACCTGATCTGTGACACGATCTGTCTCAAAGTTCACATTTTGAGCTGCATGACTGACTGGTTCAGATGAAGCAGATCTAAAATGAGACGCAACCACCATCTTTCTTTGGAACGGTAAAATACCGCCTATAGAAACCGGCTTCTCTGTCGGGAAGAGTTACACATTTTATGGCCCCCTTCCCCAAAAAAGTTTTTACCTCCTGTTCCATAACCAGAGCCCACCACTGTGGGTAGGACCCACATAAATGTGGGCGGGCGAGACCAGAACCGAATAGTGTAACCCATTTCGACTGTGCGCAGGACCCAACAAGATATATTTGGCAGTAGCTTCCACACTGCCAGAAAATCTACTAAGGGAACCAGCCTTTTCATCCGCAACTGAAGTGGCGCAGGGAACAACCGAATTGGGACCCTCCTCAGAGGGGCGAGCATCCTAGCGCCACTACATTTCCGGCCAAACACTGAAACATGGGCTCGGCGTGTTGGCAGACCGGCCCCTGAGGGCACCAAGTTGAAATGGGCTCCATATAATGAGGTGTTGACCATGGAGCATAGAGATTTCCCAAAGCGTCAATCAACGCTGCATGAGTTCCCTTGAAAGGGAACACGTTCAACTCTAAACGTGTTCTGGTGTATCAGGTGTAAATCAAGTGAACAACAGAGCTAATAGAGAGAAAATTATTCAGTTGCATTCTTTTTTATTTTATCTCATTGGCCACTGGACATACACAACCTACACAGGCTATTGCCATTTTTGCTCATGGACACAATAATTATTGCTAAAGTTAATTTTTTTGAGCTAATAGATGAGTTACAATAAAATGGCGTCATTGGCTCATAACACCACAAAGGTTCGGAATAGCATATAGGCTACACACTACTTCACATAAATTTGCACATTTTGGCACTAGTCCGGTTTAGTCGATATATGTTCTGCTGTGTTCTAGAAAAGGTATCAACATATTGTCTCCACTGTTGTTAAAATAGCCATCTGCAGATCTTTTTTAAATGTGGAGCTTTACACGTTTAGCGGAAATGGCTTGGATGAAGAATGTTTGGTGCTGGAGAACAATATGAAGAGGAAGATTATTATCATAAATGCTCATGAGCGCTTGTGGTGTGTAGACTAATACAACTCCAGTGTTTTGATGCACTGCGCACTTTAAACTATAGAAACGGTCAAATTATGGTGCGCATGAAATCAGAACTGTGGTGATGCTCACTGAAACATTAGAAATTACTTTTGAATGATTTGGCTACAATGAAATGTTTAATGTCTTTTGTCTTTATTGTGTGACAGACATTAGTCATGTGACCAGATCACCAGATTTATAAACCATAATGAAATGCAAAGCAATTTTAACAGAGATAGCCATACATTTTGAGATAGCAAAATACTATTCCTAACATACACCCAACTATAGAGTATTTATGTAGAACATTAAATGAACATGTGCAAGAGCAGTTGTAAAGACTACAAAAATGATAAGATAAGTTGTGTGCATTAATATGCATATGCCTTAAAGGAGCATTTAAAAGTGGGAAAGGAAGCATCAGATCTCTGTATGTCACTCAGTGATGGCGGCTTGGGATGATCCCTGAGGATTGATCTTCTTCAGCTTCTCCATGATAGACTTATACTGCGCATTCCTTTCATTCTCTGAGAGTGAAGACGGATTGATCTCCAGGAATTTATAAGCGTCCTTAGACTGAACGCTGAAGATGCCCTGTGCTCTCTGACAGCAATCCCCAAATCTCTTCCAGTACTGAAAGAGTAAAACACACCAGCATTAATCACAACACATTTACTGTAATACAGTGACAGTAATAACTTAAGTTATTGAAAGTAATAATTTTCAATGATTAGACACTTGTGTCTATGTTTGTTAAGTTTACAATGTTCTCCTGCTTTGGATTCTGGAAAATATAGTGTCAGTTGTACACCATTAATCAGAGTGCATTATGGATAGACATAAAAACTACATAGGAAATGAAATTGAGAACTCAGAAAATGAAACGCATAATCAACTTTCACCAGAAACATTTGCTCAACGTCTAACTAACCTTTCCTGCTTCTTTAATGGAGCCAATAAACTCATCCTTCATGTCACACAGTTCAATCAGATCCTCCCCAACAAAGGTCTTCTCTTTCAGTGTGTCCAGCATAACACCCACTTTCTCCCAGAACTTTTTAAGATCAACCAGAATTTGTCGGATTTGATCAAGGCACCGCTGGACTTCCTTCAGGTGGACAGGACTGGGAATCGCACCTGGACAAACGACACACAACAGATTCTGATTCACGAGAGATCATTGGGAGCCTTTAAACACACAGTGGTGAAGATGTAAACATGATATGCACACAGATGCATTTTCTATATGCTTATAATAATAATTTTAAAAGCACAGAGACACTTACCCAGCTTTATTTTGGAGTTGGCCAGCTTCAGCTGAAGATCAGTCTGCTGGACTTTAATGTTCCACTCTGTGCTTCGAAGACCGTTCTTCTCAGAGTCAATATGGGCCAGTTCGGCTTGTTTAGCTGCAATACCAGGCATGTTCGAGCAATCCTGATGGACTGCGAAAAATGGAATAAAGGCCCTGAGAAACCAAGAACATTGTTTGTTTTGTTCGTATTTTCTGATGTTATCCTGCAGGTCTTGGTTTTTCTCTCGATATCTTCTGTCAATTTCCTCCATTTTTCTGCAAGCATTTCTCAGCTCTGTTTCGAGATTGGACAGAGCCGCTTCCAGACCCTTCACCTCGTCAGTCTGTTTCGTTATTTTGTCTTCGGTCTCTTTCTGTTCTTGAAACACATCACTGGTGCATGATTTCACACTTCGGGTTTGTTGATCATACCTGAAAAATATGGCGCATGTACAGTGATGTGCTCCGGATTCACTGAACACAATCACTGAACAATTTTCTTAAAGAGGACCTATTATACCCTTTTACAAGGTCTTGATTTTGTGTTTGGGGTCTACTGATAAGGAAAATGATTATTAGTTGTGAAATGCTAAACTTCAATGTTTTCACCTCGTCACAATCTCTTCCACGGCCTTGATGATGTCATTGATCCACGCTCTGGCTTTCTCCAGGTATTTCTTAGCCAGGTCGGGTTTGTTCTTCTCAACAGCACTGATCAGCATCGGGAACAGGGAAGTGACCAGGTTGGAGCTCGTGCCGACACACTACGAGAAAACAACATTTAACCAAAAGGATAAAGTTTAAAAGAACCATAAAAAACAACGGCCCAGTGCACGGATATTTATGGAAGCTTGCTTCCACCTCAGAACAAAAATGTAGGTACTTGCAACTTTTTAAATGCACAATTCCAAAAAATAAAAAATAATCATCTTACAATTGTGAGTTTACATCCCACAGGTCTGGGGTTTTTTTGTTTGTTTTTTGCTACAATTTTAATACCTGACCACATACATATGCAAATTTTGAGGGGGAAACGTTGAACTCTTGAGCAAAAGGTGCAATTACCTTTTTTAAATTTTAATTTCATGCCAGAAATAAGGTTCTATAAGTGTCAGTCAATTAGGAAAGATAAAACACTTGTTCACAATTTCTGAAGCATTTAAACTGGTGGGTTTTTTTGTTGTTTTTTTTCACATAACACTTGCATGTCAAAATTAACAGCACGGTTTTTAAACGACTTGAGGGCGAGTAAATAATGACAGAATTTACATTTTACGATAAGTAAAGCAGAACATGATGTTTTAGTCTGACCTTCAGCAGAAGAGCCTCAGAGGATCCAAACAGCATTTGTGTGTCAATAGCTTGGTCTCGGATCAGACGCTCCAGCTTCGGGAAGCCTCCCAGACACAGGAATGACAGATTATAGAGGAGCGCCGTTCGCTCCGCAGACGGGAGAAGCTCCTGGATGAAGTCTGGACTCCATGTGGAGTCACTGATGGCAACCTGAGATCCTGATGAGATACAAACCAAACATTAGTGATGGTCAATCATGGGTGAAATGGGTCATAACATTTATTAATATAAATAAATGTATTTATATTTCTCCAGTGTGCTGACCGCTGTGCCTTAATGAAACTGTTCGTCTATATGTATTTGTTTACTGATTAATGCAGCATTTTGCAAAAAGGTATTTGCTGCGAGAAACGTATTTTGGGTTCGGGTCGTGTTTGGTCTTAAAATGCAACAGTGCCGGTCGGGTTGGGTTAAACAATCTTGGGTACAGGCTTCAAGAAAAAAGAACCACGATTGGTTTTATTAATCAACATTAACTTTCCTTATACAGTCTGATCTTTCAGTAATATTTTGAGAATTTAGTAGAGTGAACTTGTTTTACTTAGTAAATATGACTTTTTCACACAGTATGCATGCAGTCTGTTGCATTTAGACTATAAGAAGAACCCTTGCTGTATCTAAGATCAGTTTTGAGGTCTTGAGTTGCATTGATACGACAACATGTTCTGTGTGAAATCATGGAACTCAAATCACACACATTACAGCTTCTTCCAGGCATTTCTTGCAGGATCATTACGAAATGTGCAACACAGAACTCTTATTTCAGGATAAATGAATGAGTTGGAAATGGAAAGTGTCTCACCTCCATAATTGGCCATGTTGTTTAATTGAGCGTAGACTGGTAAAGGGTCCAAGGTCTCTAAAAAAATATGACAGAAGATGTGATGCAATTAAAATAGACAATTAAGTATAATTTTAAGTATATTTCTGAGAAGTATATAAAAAGTGGACTAAAAGTACACTCTTACTTTTAGTTTAAAAGAAGTATATAATTACCACATTTGAATAAACTTCTTTTTGTTAAGTGTAACCATGGTATTTCTAGTAAAACTGTGAATATACAACTAGTAATCAATCTGCCCCCCAATAAAACATGGTTACCACACTTTTCCTATAATAAAACCATGGTTAATTTTTTTAATGCTAGCTGGTGAAGTCTACTTTGGATATCCACTACAAAATATATATAAATTAAATTATGAATAAAAAGCATAATACACTTACAGTATATCCAGTGTTCTCCTGAAAGACTTCAGCATTCTCATGGTCTCACAGACAGATGTATTTATGCCTCAAATCAGAAATCACGTGATGATGTGGTGAATTAGGGACGGGTTATGACTTGCAAAGGCCCCGGGGCCAATTATCTCAAGGAAAGCTCAATATGTAAATAGTGTCCTTATCAAATTGCAAAAGGCTATGATTAAATAAAACACGTATGAAGTGCAGACTTTGCTCACATGATCAGCTCAAGATTCAGTGTTTTCAGAGCGGCACAACTTAATTTTTTTTAAATCATAAGCGCTAAAACACACTCCATTGCTCTCTCTAGGCCCGTTTTGGTGGATCATTTAGAATTTAGGCAATGTTTTAGTCTTCAACTTATAGAAAATAGTTCTGTTTCCAATACCTTTCACATAAAGAAAGCAGCACAAAGAGTGGTTCAAATAAATCAAACCATGGGACAATGTTTTTGGGGCCTTCGTATTCACACTGAGCCCAACAGTAACAGAAGTTCCAGCCCTCATAGTCCAAGAGCTGTGTTTAAGAGGCCTCATATATGCTATGAGACATATATTCAAGCATAAATAAACATTTTGATGGGTTTTCTGAACCCGTGGCATTAAACCCTCGCGTTACGATGCTTCCATAGTTATTTTTAAGCTTCTTGTCAGGCTGGGCATTCGGACAAGCAAACAAGCGTTATTGTCAAGCCCTGAAATTCAAATTGAACCAAAGTTAACCGTTGTTAAATGTTGATCAATTTAAAGTCTTACATTGACAAATAAATAAATAAATAATAGGTTAAGCTTAACATTGTACCTTTTCCTGCGCCCTAGAACGCTTTCCACATCGATCCATTTTTTGGTCATGGGACAGACTTAAAGTAGTCGCAAGTTGAGAGGTTGCTATTTATTTAATAAAATAATCAATTAAAATGCTAAACAAAAAGTTAAATAAAAACGTTTCCTTTCATCATTTTTAACAAACAATTTTTTATTATTAATAAAGTTTTATTAAAGGAGATTATTTTGCCACAATGGCGCCCTCTCCTGTCCGGCGCCCCTATGCACTGCATACCCCGTTTTTGCCACTGATCACGTGATGATGTGGTGAATCAGGGACGGGTTATGACTTGCAAAGGCCCCGGGGCCAATTATCTCAAGGAAAGCGCAATATGTTGTAGTGTCCTTATCAACAATTTTTTACATTTTAAATCATAAGCGCGCTAAAACATACTCCATTGCTCTCTCTAGGCCCGTTTTGTTGGATCATTTAGAATTTAGGCAATGTTTTAGTCTTCAACTTATAGAAAATAGTTCTGCTTCCAATACCTTTCACATAAAGAAAGAAGCTCAAAGAGTGGTTCAAATAAATCAAACCATGGGACAATGTTTTTGGGGCCTTCGTATTCACACTGAGCCCAACAGTAACAAAAGTTCCAGCCCTCATAGTCCAAGAGCCGTGTTTAAGAGGCCTCATATATGCTATAAGACATATATTCAAGTATAAATAAACATTTTGATGGGTTTTCTGAACCCGTGGCATTAAACACCAGAGCCCAGGATTATTTGAGTATTTATTTCAGAAAGTGTTAAAATGCATGACTGTGTTAAAAGCCGATTTTTAACATTTTTAAATATAGGAGTGTACAATTGGCTATTGTAATGCGATTGATTTTGAAGTCTAAATAATAGGTTTAAAAAGTTCACACAAAAGTACCGGAGAAAAAGTCAGCTGTGCTCAGATCTGTAAACCGTACAGTAGCTTTGGTTTTTCAATCCGTACCCGTTTCACCCCAAGGCTCAAAAGGGACGCAACAAACATAGGGACACACGAGAAAACCAAAATAGAATGCAAAATTTCTTAACAAAATATAACTATACAGAAAAAAAAAAAAAAAACTATGTACAAGCTAATATTTTGTAATATTCAGTTCCTGTGAAGTACTGTTCCAGTAGGTGAAGTTACACAACAATATGCTAATTACACAGCAATAATATTTGGATGTAATATTCAGTTCCAGTGAAAACCTGTGGTGTATACACAGGTGACGTGTAATATCCAGTACCAGTAAACTCCACCCGCTGGAGCGGTTTCTTACAGGAACTGAATATTACACCACATCACCTGTCACATATTTGTGGCCTATCCCTTATTTTAGAAATCTGTTTTTCTGTATATTTATTTATTGTGTATTGTTATGATGAATGCAACTGTCTTAAATGAATTGTTCTATGATTTGGCAATGGGGTGTGTAATGTATGAACTGAAACCACCACCACCCCCTCCACAGGTCTCCCGTATTTTGGTACCCAAATGTTGACAGGTATGATGCAGTGTACAATTGGCTATTGCTATTGTACTTCATTTTAATGTCTAAATACTGTGTTTAATAAATTCACACTGGCAGAGAAGAATCATGTTACAATCGTACACACAAATCCATAATAAAAAACAACAACAGCACACTTAAAAACTACAGGTACATGCAAAAAAAATGAGTCGATCGGTTGTTGTTGCTCGTGGTTTGCAGATGAAGTGAGCCGGTGCTCACAATGCTGCCATGTCTTACTTATTTAATACAACTTTAAAAACGGAAAGTGCATCGCTCATTCCTGAATACATCCGACATCACAGCCTGACCTTGACGGAAATAAATATCCTACGCCAAAACGTACCATATGCAAGTTTTTATTAATTAAATAGGACTATACAGAAAAAAACAATGTACAAGGTAACCGTGAACAAAAATTCATAATCCGTGCACGCTTTCGCAATCCGTTGTTTTGTACGATTCAGTTCCTGTGAAACATTGTGAAAAACTGTTCCAGTAGGTGAAGTTTTCACAGCAACTGATTACACAACAATAGTGCTATTAGATTATGAATATGGTTATTGATTAATATTTGTAATATTCAGTTCCTGCGAAAAACTGTTCCAGTTCATGGCGTGTTTACACATGTGATGCGTCATATTCAGTGCCAGTAAACTCCATCCACTGGAACGGTTTCTTACAGGAACTGAATACTACACATCGCACGCTCGATTTGCAAACTGTACTCACAGAGATTTAAGACTGTATTAAGATGAACACAACTGTCTTTACTGAATTTTTCTATGATTTGTCAATGGTTTATTAAGAATTGTGTGCATCATAATCTTGTCCATCTATTTATTTGTGGTATTCTAACTCCTCTCACTTTTCATAGACAGGGGTTGGTGGAGGATACTTTCAATACAAATTACATTTTACCAGCACTTTTACAAGCCTAATGCACTTTAACTTTTACAAACGCATGCCTCAGAATCAATAGTCGACCGGCAAAATTCTGGTATTTTGGATTTTTTTGTGTGGAAAACTTACTTTTGAGAACTAGCTCTATAGTTTTTGTCCAGATCAGAACCAAACCAGTGCAGCAAGATTCTCTGGGGTCTGATTGTCAATTAACAAATGTTTTTATTTTATTTATTCTATGGGCCACCAATAATGTTCAAAGTGGGAGGAGCCGCTTTTACTAAAATGGATACAACTTGTGAACGAAATGAGATATTTTCACCAAACTTGGCACACTGCAAGAGCTCATTCTGTGGCCGTGTGAAAAAGCATCTTCGTGTTTTTCACAAGCGTAAAGGATTGTATACCATGCACTATTCGGCACACATCCACAACATTCATACTGCATGGGAGAACTCCTCATTCTGAGCAACTTTGCCTAATCATTCATAAATATTGGAGATTATTTCAAAAATCAATTTTCATGAACTAGTCATAAGTTTCTGGCTCTACCTCTATAAAACCACTAAACAATACAAAAATAATAATAACTTTGGCCTTTGGATAGCTATTGCTGGGTCATTTAGAAAATACTTTGCATCATTTGGGGAGCAAATGCATCACATGATTCTAAAGAAGCATGGAAACTTTATGGACATCGGGTTGTCATCAATTGTTTTTTTGTTTTTTCGTATGCATATGGTCATTTTAATTTCCTTTTCTATGTAAAGCACTTTGAATTATCATGGTGTATGAAATGCGCTATATAAATAAACTTGCCTGCCGTCATGGGTCTGGTCCAGCAGAGATGAAACGGCTTCTATGTGCAGAAATCTTTATTGCAAACAAAATCAAACTAACAGAAATGCTGAGGATTCTTCAGAAATTCAAAGATACGAACTGAACAAACAAGCATATAGCGTTGTCGACAGACAGGACTAAACACAGGACTTAATTACATCATAAACTGAGGAACTAATGAGACTAATTAACAAGACACACCTGAACTAAGGACTCTAATCAATCTGTGACCAAGGAGACAAACAGGCAGGGCAAATAAATGCTGTAATGACGACAGAATTCACATTTTTGGTTGAATTAACCCTTTAACTGCTTCATCTGCAGGTCTTTACGTGTTTAACAGAAAATAAAGTTTTTGTGCTAGATAAAAATTGTGTGTGTATATGTGGTGTTTATAAAACAGTCCTTGATTCTGATTGGTTGAGCTAAGTTTGAAGCCGTTGTTAATTACTACACCTGTGTAAATTACTCATACACAACTATTAATTTGTGTATGTTTGCAAAACAATAAGCCCAGTTTTATAAAAGCTATTAGGGGCTTATAGTTTGTCTCGTGGAGTCGCGGTCCGGATGGAAGTAAGTTTGTATGTGAAATTAACCGAACATGTACAACAGCAGTTTTAATGATTACAAAGCATTACAAAAATGACAAGATAAGTTGTGTGCATTAATAGGCATATGCCTTATATGGAGCATTTAAAAGTGTGAAAGGAAGCATCAGATCTCTGTATGTCACTCAGTGATGGAGGCTTGGGATGATCCCTGAGGATTGATCTTCTTCAGCTTCTCCATGATAGACTTATACTGCGCATTCCTTTCATTCTCTGAGAGTGAAGACGGATTGATCTCCAGGAATTTATAAGCGTCCTTAGACTGAACGCTGAAGATACTCTGTGCTCTGTAACAGCACGCACCAAATCTCTGCCAGCACTGAAAGAGTAAAACACACCAGCATTAATCACAACACATTTCTCTTACAACTCAAAATAATTGAACCAATTTCAACTTCAATAATGATCTGCACTAGTGATGCACCGATATGAACATTTTGGCCGATACTGATAACCGATAATTCTTTATATTTGAAAGCCGATAACAATATATTGGCCGATAAATTTGAATCTAAGTTTTTATATAATTTTTGAGAGCCTGATTACAAAAACAAAAGTCTCACAATTAAAAGCCATTATTCTCATTATAATTGTATGTAGCCGATATGGAGAACATTTTGCACTGAACTGTATTTTCCTTTTTTGAAGTGATTTCAATTATTTCAAGCAACTCAAACCATCATGTTGAACATCTGAAGTGTCTCAGATGAAGGAAATAATACATTATTTATCAGCTTTAATGTATCGGCCAAATTTCCTTATCGGGCCGATAACGATAACATTAAAAATGAACATATATCGGCTGATATCGATATGGTGGCCGATATATCGTGCATCCTGAATCTGCAAGGATAAATCATTTATAATAAAAACTGCAATGTTACATAAAAAACAAGAGTCGTCGATTTTGATTTCATGGGGAAGTTTTTAAGTTGAATTTGGTGGAATAATAATATTGTAATACGGATGTGTATTGATGTAAATTAATGTGAGACAGTAAATGCTGTGAGATGCAAGACCGTTTTTGGAAGAAATTCCAACTGTAAAGTGAAACTGAAATTGAAAGGCGTGCATGAAAATGTGGCCACTGATGACCACACCATATACTGTACGTCCCTTTCCCTGGAATCAATCAACTTTCATTTGCTCGACGTCTAACTTACCTTACTTCCTTCTTCAATAGAGCTCAGAAACTCCTCCTTCAGGTCATCCAGGTCATCAATCAGATCCTCCCCGATAAAGGTCTTGTCTTTCAGTGTGTCCAGCATAACACCCACTTTCTCCCAGAATTTTTTAAGATCAACCAGAATTTGTCGGATTAGATCAAGGCACTCCTGGACTTCCGTCAGGTGGACAGGACTGGGAATCGTACCTGGACAAACGACACACAACAGATTCTGATTTACGAGAGATCATTGGGAGCCTTCAGGCGGTGAACAACTCTCATCCTTCCCTCAGGTCATTCTGACCCGGAAAATATTTTTAAAAAATAGTGTTCATCGGAGGGGTCCAAGACCCCAGGACTGTTGTCGCACTTGAACCACGAATACACACAAAAAAATTCATGGATTCGAGGAGTTTTGTGGTTGAAATTTAAAAAAGTAACAAATCCTTCCCTCTCGGGTCAGTTTGATCCTCTTAGGAATGAATGGAATGTGAGGAATGCTTCAGTTCACATAGAAAAACCTAAAAATGCTCAAAATTTAAACTAAAAATGCTAAAACTTTAACAAGAAATATTTACATGTGTATCTGAATGCACACTGAAGAGAACTACTTTAGGACCCAGAGGAACAGCTCATTTGCTCCATATAGAGCTATAAGGCCATATAGAGTCATGAAATATCATCTTATATTATTTATTTTCCACAAGAGGTCGGCAAAGACACTCAATGTAAGATATTTAGAGCTGAATTAAAAGGGTTATGCATGAAATTGTGAGTAATTTTGAATTTAAGTTGAAAGAATGTGAGGAATGTGCTTAAATTACTAAATTACTATTTATTTATTATTTATTGATCAAATCTAGTAATTTAAAGGTAAATATGAGCTTCCTGAAATTAATAAAATAAGCTTTCTGGGGGAAAAAAAGTATAATTTTAGGGCTTCGTTTAATTTTGACCCGCGAGAGAATGATGAGGGTTAAACCGCATATTTTGCACACAGATGCATTTATGTTTGTATTAATACTTTGAGAGCACAGAGAGAAACTCACCCAGCTTTATTTTGGAAGTGGCCATCTTCAGCTGAAGATCAGTCTGACTGACTTTGATGTTCCACTCTTCGTTTTGCAGATTTCTCTTTTTGGAGTTGAGATTGGACAGTTCGGCATTGACGGACTGAGTTTTAGCAGCAATATCAGAATCGATTACAGCATCACGAATGACTCCAAAAAATGGCACAATGGCTCTGAAGAAACCAAAACGATTTCTCTTTTTTTCCGAATCTCTGATGTGATCCTGCAGCTTGTGGTTTTGTTCGTCAATGTTTTTCTCAATTTCCTTCATATCTTTGACATTTTTTTCCAGCTCCATTTTTAGCTTGACCAAAGCATCCTCCAGACTCCTGATCTCCTCAGACTTTTCCGTTAGTTTATCTTCGGTCTCTCTCTGTTCTTTAAACACATCACTGGTGCACGTCGCCACACTTTTGTTTTGATTCTCGTACCTGTAAAATATATGCCGTTTTAGATGAATGATTGAATACAGTGATGTGGTCCGGACTTCACAAACACAACAACACTGAACAATTTTCTTAAAGACGACCTATTATACCCTGTTTCCAAGTCTTGATTTTGTTTTTGAGCTCTACTAGAACATGTTTTCATGCTTGAATGTTCAAAACCACATTATTTATTTCCATATTTGAAATTGTTGCAACTCCAATGAGGAAAGAACATTATAAAATGTAAAAAAAAAATGGCCCCTTTAAATATTTGTACGGGAAAACAAGAAAATCGTTTCATGCAGTGTACTGATGAAGAAAATGATAGTTTGCTGTGAAACACTAAACTTCCTTTTGATAAGACATTGCTAATGTTTTCACCTCTTCGTAATCTCATCCACAGCTGTGACGATGTCATTGATCCATGTTCTGGCTTTCTCCAGGTATTTCACAGCCAGTTTGGGTTTGTTTTTCTCAACGGCTTTCTTCAGTATTGGGAACAGGGAAGTGACCAGGTTGGAACTCGTGCCGACACACTGCGAGAAAACAGCATTTATCCACAAGGATAAGATTCATAAAAGAACTATAAAAATGTTTGTTGTATTTTTTTCTCAGAATTCTGAGTTTCTATCTCACAATTCTGTTTTTTTTTTTTCTTCCTCGGAATTCTGACTTTACATCTCACAATTCGTACTTTTTTTTGTTGGAATTTGGAGTTTCCGTCTCACAATTACATTTTTCTAGGAAATCTAAATTTCCGTCTCACAATTCGTACTTTTTTTTGTTGGAATTTGGAGTTTCCGTCTCACAATTACATTTTTCTAGGAAATCTAAATTTCCGTCTCACAATTCGTACTTTTTTTCTCAGAATTCTAAATTTCCGTCTCACAATTCATACTTTTTTCTCAGTATTCCAAATTTCCGTCTCATTATTCATACTTTTTTTTTCTCGGAATTCTAAATTTCCGTCTCACAATTCTTACTTTTTTTTCTCGGAATTCTAAATTTCCGTCTCACAATTCTTACTTTTTTTTCTCGGAATTCTAAATTTCCGTCTCACAATTCGTACTTTTTTCTCGGAATTCTAAATTTCCGGCTCACAATTCTTTCTTTTTTCTCGGAATTCAAAATTTCCGTCTCACAATTCATACTTTTTTTCTCGGAATTCTAAATTTCCATCTCACAATTCTTACTTTTTTTTACGGAATTTGGAGTTTCCGTCTCACAATTACTTTTTTTCAAGGAAATCGAAATTTCCGTCTCACAATTCATACTTTTTTTCACGGAATTCTGAGTTTACATCTCACAATTCATACTTTTTTTCTCGGAATTCAAAATTTCCGTCTCATTATTCATACTTTTTTTTCTCGGAATTCTTCATTTCCATCTCACAATTCATACTTATTTTATCGGAATTCAAAATTTCCAACTCACAATTCTTACTTTTTTTCTCGGTATTCTTACTTTTTTTCTCAGAATTCTAAATTCCCGTCTCACAATTCGTACTCTTTTTCTCGGAATTCTAAATTTCCATCTCACAATTCTTACTTTTTTTCACGGAATTTAGAGTTTCTGTCTCACAATTACTTTTTTTCTAGGAAATCGAAATTTCCGTCTCACAATTCATACTTTTTTTCTCGGAATTCAAAATTTCCGTCTCACAATTCGTACTTTTTTTCTCGGAATTCTAAATTTCCGTCTCACAATTCTTACTTTTTTCTAGGAAATTGAAATTTCCGTCTCACAATTCGTACTTTTTTCATGGAATTCTGAGTTTACATCTCACAATTCATACTTTTTTCTCGGAATTCTAAATTTGTCTCATTATTCATACTTTTTTTCTCAGAATTCAAAATTTCCATCTCACAATTCTGTTTTTTTTTCTCTCGGAATTCCGAGTTTCCGTCTCACAATTACTTTTTTTCTAGGAAATCGAAATTTCCGTCTCACAATTCGTACATTTTTTCGGAATTCTTCATTTCCATCTCACAATTCATACTTATTTTATCGGAATTCAAAATTTCCAACTCACAATTCTTACTTTTTTTCTCAGTATTCTTACTTTTTTTCTCAGAATTCTAAATTTCCGTCTCACAATTCGTACTCTTTTTCTCGGAATTCTAAATTTCCATCTCACAATTCTTACTTTTTTTCACGGAATTTAGAGTTTCTGTCTCACAATTACTTTTTTTCTAGGAAATCGAAATTTCCGTCTCACAATTCATACTTTTTTTCTCGGAATTCAAAATTCCGTCTCATTATTCATACTTTTTTTTCTCAGAATTCTAAATTTCCGTCTCACAATTCGTACTTTTTTTCTCGGAATTCTAAATTTCCGTCTCACAATTCTTACTTTTTTCTAGGAAATTGAAATTTCCGTCTCACAATTCGTACTTTTTTCATGGAATTCTGAGTTTACATCTCACAATTCATACTTTTTTCTCGGAATTCTAAATTTGTCTCATTATTCATACTTTTTTTCTCAGAATTCAAAATTTACATCTCACAATTCTGTTTGTTTTTTTTTCTTCTAATTTTTTATACCTGATTGCATACACATGCAGAATTCTAAGAATAAAAGTCTGAATTTTGAGTAAAAATTTAATTTTTTACATTTTTATTCCATGGCAGAAATAAGGTTCCATAAGTATCACAATTTCAGAAGCATCTAAACTGGATTTTTTTTTCACATCATACTTGCATGTCATTGCAAAATTTCTATGCTATTATTTTTTATGTAACACAAAAAGAAATTAGACGTCTGTCAAGCTCATGGTCATTGTCTGTCTTAAACAGAAAAAATATCAGCGTGGCTTTGAAAGGACATGAAGGCGAGTTTATAATAATAACAGAATTTAGATTTTATAAGTAAAGCAGAACATGATGATTTAGTCTGACCTTCAGCAGAACAGCCTCAGAGGATCCGAACAGCATTTGTGTGTCAATAGCTCGTTCTCGGATCAGACGCTCCAGCTTCGGGAAGCCTCCCAGACACAGGAATGACAGATTATAGAGGAGCGCCGTTCGCTCCGCAGACGGGAGAAGCTCCTGGATGAACTCAGGACACCAGAGTGAATCACTGACGACGACAACCTCTGAGATACAAACCAAACATTGAAAGAACCAGAACATTAGCTAAAGTTCCCTGGGACCTTAATGTTACATATTTGATCTTGTTGTAAAGGACACGTTACATACTCAAGCACTTCTCTGATCATGTTGGACCATTTATGGCAAGCCATTTTGACTTTTATTCATTCCTATATAAATTCTTGATATCAACAATTCAATTTTCACTAGTTATAATGTTAATTCTTGATATCAAAAATGACGTCATCACTCAAAGTATTACAAATTCTTGATATCAAGGATCAAATTTCAACTGGTAAAAACTATAAATCTTGAATATCTGTAACTGTATTTTCACTGCCATTCAAATTTAATTTGTTGATATCAAGAAGTTTAAATTTCAATTTCACTTTACAGAAATACAATTAATAATAATATATAAATAATAAAAAATAATAAAAAAATTAATAATAAAAAAAAATTCTCAATAATTGCTTTGTTACTAGTAAAAATACAAATTCTTGGTATCAACCATTCAGATGTCACTAGTTCAGATCTTGATATTTGTAAATGTATTTCAACATGTTACACTTGTTATTTCTGAGGTCTGAAAATGAATTTCTGATATCAATAATTAGGAGAGTAATTTCAGAAATCTTAAATGGATTATAGTTTTTACTAATGAAAATTTAATTGTCAATATCAAAAATTAATATCCTGGGAATGAATAAAAGTCAAAATGGCTTGCCATACTAGTGACGATCAAATTATATAAACATTTTTACTAATAGGAGTTTAATTGTTGATATCAAGAACAGACATTTGCACTAGTAACCACATAATTATTGATTATATTTTTTGACGCTGCGCTACATAAGGATCTCGTGTGAGTTCTTCACCTCCACCTGTGTGTGTGGATCTATAATCCGGCGTCTCCTGCCTCTCACTCTCCTCCAGCCTCGGCTTCTTCGCTGTTAGAATATGACAAGATGACTTTTAAATGTCAGACGAAAATAGAGATTAATCTGAGCTTTGGTTTTATGATATTTTATGTATTACAGTTATTGAAATTAATGAATAAGCTTAATGAATAAGTAAAGTGTCTCACCTTTGCGTTTAGGCATGTTTTCTACAGTGTCTCCTTCTGTAAGGTCTCTAAAAATACAACAGAAAGACATAATATGCAAGTTGAATGAACAGAAAATAAAACAAGAATAATAAAAAAAAAGTCAATTCATTTGAATTAATAATTAAAAGGGCTAAAATAAAGGACTGAAATAAATCCAGCAAAGTAGAAAGAGAAACATGAAGTTTTACAGACCTTAGATCAAACACTGATCTAATTGACATCAACTATTCCAAAGCTTTGCCTCCTCAAGACAAACATTAATACTCTGATATCCCTCTTTCTGATGGGCACACAATTGCTTCATCTCATTTCTCGTCTCTCAGGCTGATACTAGGCTACAGTACAGTATATACCTAGCCTATAGTTTTTTGTGTGTTTTTTTGTTTTTGTTTTGCACAAACCTATTCAGTTGTTTCTGCGTATACACAACAAACAACGAGACGAGTCTAGTCTGATTCCAGAACGAATGACTCTTAAGAACTGGTTCTTTTGAGTGAATCAAAGGCATTCAGCGTGACCAGATTATCCTGATTCCCGAATGAATGACTCTTGTGAACCAGTTCTTTTGAGTGAATCAAAAGCATAGAGAGCGACTAGATTTTCCTGAGTCCCGAACAAATGACTCTTATGAACTGGTTCTTTTGAGTGAATCAATGGCATTCAGCGCGACCAGATTATCCTGATTCGCGAACTAATGACTTTTGTGAATCGGTTCTTTTGATTAAATCAAAAGCATACAGGGCGACCGGATCATCCTGATTCCCGAACGAATGACTCTTATGAACTGGTTCTTTTGAGTGAATCAAAGGCATTCAGCGTGACCAGATTATCCTGATTCCCGAACGAATGACTCTTATGAACCAGTTCTTTTGAGTGAATCAAAAGCATTCAGCGTGACCAGATTATCCTGATTCGCGAACAAATGACTCTTGTGAATCGGTTCTTTTGAGTGAATCAAAGGCATTCAGCGTGACCAGATTATCCTGATTCCCGAACGAATGACTCTTATGAACCAGTTCTTTTGAGTGAATCAAAAGCATAGAGAGCGACCAGATTTTCCTGAGTCCCGAACAAATGACTCTTATGAACCGGTTCTTTTGAGTGAATCAAAGGCATTCAGCGTGACCAGATTATCCTGATTCGGGAACGAATGACTCTTGTGAATCGGTTCTTTTGATTAAATCAAAAGCATACAGGGCGACCGGATCATCCTGATTCCCGAAAGAATGACTCTTATGAACCGGTTCTTTCAATTCATTAAGAGAACCAGTATTTAACCCAACAGCTGGGTTATTACTAAAAATAGCCCAACGATGTTGAAAATGACATAGTGACCCAATATGTGTAACCCAGCAGTTGGGTTAAGAAATATATTTTTTGGTTTGGATTGGTGTGAGAGTTCTCATTTACAAATGAACGTCTCCAAAACTAAGGATATGACGATAGAATTTTATAATTCTGTTGAAACTCCATCTAAAGTAGTTATTGCGGGTAAAGAAGTTGAGAAGGTCAGTTCATACAAGTATTTGGGTACATTAATTGATGATGAGCTTAGGTGGGTGGAAAACACAAATCTTATTATATCGAAAGCACAAAAACGATTAGGCCTACATTTATGGAGGAAGCTTCAGTCCTTTGAAGTGGATAAACCTATATTGATAAGGTTTTATAGATCTTTTATTGAAACTGTTTTGACCTTTGCTATGATCTGTTGGTTTTATGGATTAAATGTTAAAAGTAGATCCCAGCTTCAGATCTTTATTAATTTAGGGTCGAAGGTTACCGGCTCTGTACAGCGGGGTTAGTCTGCTCGGTGTGAGACGAATGTTCTTTGACTATCCTGGATGATACTTCTCACATTTTGTTTTCAGGATTAGAACTTCTTCCCTCGGTATAGGCGAGATAGAGAGCCCAAGTGAAGGACTGTTGAAGCTTATAGGTCTTTCCTTTCAAATGCAGTTATGAGTGTAAATACTTATTTGAAAAAAAGATAAATGTAGGCCTACGTGAATTTTAATAGTAGCTATATGAAGAATTAAAGCTGCAAGCAGCGATGAAAAGGGCCCTCGCACCCCTGCCACCGCCACCCGGCACCTTAAGTAAAGGCCTTAAGATTAGACTCACCAAATTTGAAGAGGATCAGATCAAAACTGTAGGAGGAGTTCGTTAAAGTACAACATCAGGAAATGGCAAAAACTGCACAAAATCTGAGAGGAAGTTCAAAATAGCTGACTTCCTGTTGTGTTTAGGGCTGCGCTCCAAGAGACTTTTTTGTAGGTATTGGGTCATTACATGTATGTACCAAATTTCATACCTGTACGTGAAACGTAGAGCCGGGGCAAAATATAGGGGCAATAACTATGCCAATTTGCCCCACCCAATTCTGAAAACCATATCACACGTAAATTTTCACCACTTCTGAAGCGTGTGCAAAGTTTCATGATTTTTCGAGCACGTTTTGTATTTGCCACACTTCGTGCTACCAGCAGGTGGCGCTATTGCTATAACCAAATATGAGCATGGTCATGTGTTCAGGACAGGACTCTTATCAAACATGTGAAGTTTGGGACAGATTGGAAATTGTATGCCTGAGTTACTGCAGGCTGTCTGTGGTTGCCTAGCAACATCGGAACTGCAAGCAACATTAATATTGAACTTATCTGATCATGCATATATCACCAAAAGGCCGAAATTGGGTGAACATTTGTCAGGCCCCCGAGGGCACACCCTTCGACGAAAACTCAAGATCTTCGCAATTTAACGTCGCAAAGGCCTTAAGATTACACTCACCAAATTTGAAGAGGATCAGATCAAATTTGTAGGAGGAGTTCGTTAAAGTACAACATCAGGAAATTTAGAAAAATGCCCAAAATCCAGGAGGAAGTTCAAAATAGCTCACTTCCTGTTGTGTTTAGGGCTATGCTCCAAGAGACTTTTCTGTAGGTATTGGGTCATTACATGTATGTACCAAATTTCATACCTGTGCATGAAACGTAGAGCCGGGGCAAAATGTGGGGGCAATAATTTACCGAATTTGCCCCACCCAATTTTGAAAACCATATATTGAAGCTGCTTAAACTGCCCTGTAAAGGGACAAATAAAGATTTTACTACTGAACAGTTTGAATCAATCTGACGAATCCTTCAGGCTACTGAACTGAATCAGAGCGATCTGACTCACTTACTGAACTCTTAAAGTAAACCCAGTTTTTTTCTGTTACGAACTAAAGAATGCTTTAAATAAAGCACAAAGCATAAGAAGTCACCATTAGATAATGCTATATACAGATATGAACTGTACAATAAAGCTACAGGCGCCAAAGCCTCCCATAATGCCTGAAACATGAATCTTTTATTTTTAGAAGTTGAACATTTCTAAATAATTTCTTTTCAGTGAGCATGAAGAGAGATCATATCACATCGTAGATTTTATTGTTATGAGCATCTGTTAATAATCGTGTCCTGCATAAAAGGAACTGATGTGTACTTACAAGATCAGGTTCAGGTTCCTCTTCTTCTGTCCTGCATCGCTCACTTATATAGTGTGAGGTTCATCACGTGCTTTCAGATCATTCTCACAGATCCTCCACGACCTCGATCGAAGAGTGATTTAGACTCGCCTAGAGATGACGCAGAACACAGGCTATAAACTGATAAAGACAGATTATAACTGTTCAAATACTGAATGATAGTGAAAGTTTCAATAGTGTCTCTCGATGTAGGAGTGAAATAGCATGCAAAGATTTAACATCTGACTTATATAAACTAATTTACTTACAGAAGAATCAACATGTTTTCCTGCTGATACTGTGTAACATGAGTCATTATGTTTTACAGTATATCTTTAATTTACAGAGTTACTGCTAAAAATGTATTTTCTAAGACACATTGCCAAAATGGTGAAACTCTTCATGCTGAACGATCTGAGACTGAGAGAACGAGAGAGGAACAAACCCAGGCTTTACTGCTTTATGACTTTAATTACTGTAATGCTTTAGTGATGATGATGATGATGATGATGATGGTTTGACCTCATTTCTGGAGTGTTTGACCTTTGATGTTGAACTTTTATTAGAACAGAACAGACAGTTTTTTAATGTTGTTTTCTTGGTTAAGAGAACATTTCATTTGATCATTTTGCAAACATTATGCGAATGTTAGTTTTAAATTCTGAAACAAGTAGAAAAACGCTAGACGAGCAAAAACGTTTCAGAACCGCAGAACCAGAGGTTTCCTCAAGGGCAGCGGCTCAGATGTAGAAAAGGGGCATATATATATATATACTGGTCAAAAGTTTGGAAACATTACTATTTTTAATGTTTTTGAAAGAAGTCTCTTATGCTGCATTTATTTGATCAAAAAATACAGAAAAAAACTGTAAAATTGTGAAATATTACTACAATTTACAATAATGGTTTTCTATTTTAATATACTTATAACCTTTGATACTTTTTTCAGGATTCCGAGTTTAAAAAGTTACAAAAAGAATAGCATTTATTTCAAATTAAAGGGATAGTTCGCCCAAAAATGAAAATTCTGTCATCATTTACTCACCCTCAAGTTGTTTCAAACCTGTATGAATTTCTTTTTTCTGCTGAACACAAAAGAAGATATTTTGAAAAATGTCGGTAACCAAACAGTTGATGGACCCCATTGACTTCCATAGTATTTTTTTTTTTTCCTACTATGGAAGTCAATGGGGTCCATCATTTCTATTTTAATTAAATGCTGTTCTTTTTAACTTTTTATTCATCAATGAATCCTGAAAAAAGTATCACAGGTTCCAAAAAAACATTAAGCAGCAAAACTGTTCCAACATTGATATTAAATCAGCATATTAATGATTTCTGAAGGATCATGTGACACTGAAGACTGGAGTAATGATGCTGAAAATTCAGCTTTGATCAAAGAAATAGATTATATTTTAAAGTAGGCCTATATTAAAACCATTATTTTAATTTGTAATAACTGTTTTTTGTATTTTTAATCAAATAAATGCAGGCTTGAAGCGCTTAAGAGACTTATTTAAAAAACATAAAAAATAGTAATGTGTCCAAGGACTGCACTATTATATATACACTATTGCTGCATAATTATCAAAAATGTTAATATAATAAAGTCCTTTCACGTCACCATTTCCAGTGTTGTTGTCAGCCTACACTTCACATCACAGGCCTGTAGGGGGCGCCGGGGCTTCATCTAAACAACTATGATAGTTTTCAAAACTGTATGGCAAGCCGTTTTAACATTTAATCCTTAAAACCTACTAGTATCTATTTTCATGATACTACTTATTAATTAGCTACCAGTACTTATTCAATAGATACTAGTACCTATTATTAGATACTAGTATTTATTCCAAATGTTACAAGTACGATTTTTTATTCAACTCTACAGTGGTTGTTCTGACTATTCACAACATAAGACGAGTAAAAAAACAGTTGTGACTAGTAAGATAAGAAATGTTACAAGCTACAGTTAAAAGTGTCTAATAAATACTAGTACCTAATGAATAATTACTAGTATCTATTAAATAGATACTAGAATCGAATGAAAATTAATTGTATACAATAAATAAGTACTAGCATCTAATGAATACTTATTAGTAATATTTAAAAATATACTAGGCAATATTGGAATAATTACTAGTCATAAATTATTAGATGATATCAAAACAGAGTAGCTACTATCTATTAATTTGTGGATATCTTCAACCTCATAAGGAACTAGTAAGCAAATATTAAGAGATATCTTTTTTTAACAGATCATTACATAAACATGAGTATACTCTCAACCATCCAATCAGAGTTCATATGGTAATGAAGGCTAAACTAAGGCTATAGAAGATTGATTTTTTGTAAGTAACTGGCTTTGTTGGTTTATCTAGCTAATTGGTTAGCATGAACACAAGGAAAGATATATGTTTAATATGACATTTATTGTTTTGAATATACAGTAGGCTATAATAAAGACTTAACTGCCAATAATAAAACTCAAATACCAGTTCAGTAGATCCACCGGTTCACACCCACCAGCCAAACAACCAGAGACCCGGAGACTGGGATTTTTGGTGAGCATTCATAATTCCTCACAATCAAAAATTCTGAATATTAATCTGCGTCTGAGAATGAGAGTCATGTCAAAATAAGAGTATGTATGAACTATATGCCTATTCATTATATTTTTTAACTCTAATACCATTAAAAAGGTAGGCTATTATTATACTGTTATTATAAAAACGGCCTTCTGCAATTCAGTCCGTTTCCTGTGTCTCTTTGATATGTTGTTGGTTCATTAATATTCATCATATTATTTGCATATGATTATTTAAATAGTACTATCTATTAAAGTAAGGATATCTTTGATCTAGTAACTAAAAAATAAGCACTAGTTCTATTTTTCTTAACAAGTGAGGTATAATTAAATACTATTCACTATTGGAATAAGTACTAGTACCTAAAACTAAAAAATAAGCACTAGAAGCTAATGAATAAGTCCTAGTACTTAATGGAATAGAGACTAGTATCTAAAAAAATAAGTACTAGTATCATGAAAATAGAGACTAGTAGGTTTTAAGGATTAAATGTTAAAACGGCTTGCCATACTTAGTTTCATTGGTAGAGTCTCCTGCTCTCTCTCCCCCCCCCCCAACCCCCCAACCCCCCCCACCCCCCCCCCCCTCTCTCTCTCTCTCTCTCTCTCTCTCTCTCTCTCGCTCGCCCCCCCCCCTCTCTCTCTCTCTCTCTCTCTCGCTCGCTCCCCCCCCCCTCTCTCTCTCTCTCTCTCTCTCTCTCTCTCTCTCTCTCTCTCTCTCTCGCCCCCCCCCTCTCTCTCTCTCTCTCTCTCTCTCTCTCTCTCTCTCTCTCTCTCTCTCTCGCCCCCCCCCCTCTCTCTCTCTCTCTCGCCCCCCCCCCCCCCCCTCTCTCTCTCTCGCCCCCCCCCTCTCTCTCTCTCTCTCTCTCTCGCCCCCCCCCCCTCTCTCTCTCTCTCTCTCGCCCCCCCCCCCTCTCTCTCTCTCTCGCCCCCCCCCCCCCTCTCTCTCTCTCTCTCTCTCTCTCTCTCTCTCTCTCTCGCTCGCTCCCCCCCCCTCTCTCTCTCTCTCTCTCTCTCTCTCGCCCCCCCCTCTCTCTCTCTCTCTCTCTCTCTCTCTCTCTCGCCCCCCCCCCTCTCTCTCTCTCATGCTTTGGTGAATTATAATTATGACAAAACAGTCATGATTTATTCACACCTACTAAGTCTAATTATTACATACTAAGTCATAGTTATGAGATAAAAAATAGAAATTATGAGAGAAAAATGTAACTTTTTTGTCATAATTTCAACTTTCTTTGTCCTAATTATTACATTTTATGTTATAATTTTGAACTTTTGTCATAATTATGACCATGTCAGAATTTTTTTTTTTTTTTTTTGGGGGGGGGGGCAGAATTTTGCCTTTTAAATGTCATAATCATGTTTGTCATCATTTTATTTTTATGTCAGAATTTGTAGTTTTCAAGTCATAATTTTACATTTGTAATAATTTTGAGTTTTATGTCAGAATTTTGACCGCTTGTCATTATTTTGACTTTTTTTATCAGTATTTCGACTTACATCGTATAATTATGTCGACTTATGTCGACTTTTTAATGTAATAATTCATTCATACTTTTGGCTGAGCATGTCATAATTTTGACTTTTAAGTCAGAATTTCACATTTTTATGTAATAATTTTGAATTTCAACTTTTTAATGTCATAATTATGACTTTTTTCAGTCATAAGTTTGGCTTTTTATATCATAATTAAAGTATTAACGAAATGTTCTCACACTGATTAAAATTTTTGAATGGTAGTGTATTACACTTTCCACAAAAATATGAAACAGCTCAACTGTTTTCAACACTGATAATAATCATAACTGTTTCGTGAGCATCAAATCCTCATATTAGAGTGATTTCTGAAGGATCATGTGACACTGAAGACTGGAGTAATGATGCTGAACATTCAGCTTTGATCACAGGAATAAATTACACTTTACTGTATATAAAAAAAACAGATATTTTAATATATATATATTACTGTATTTTTTTATCAAATAAATGCAGCTTTGGTGAGGAGAAGAGACTCTCAAAAATACACACACACACACACACACAAATCTTAATTATTCCAACATTTCTAATTTTTGGTACTGTATTATTATTATTATTAATGTATTACTCTATTTGTTAATTTCTGTTATCTTTAATGTGCAAATTGATCATTATGATTTCAGAATCACTTTTCTGCTGTCTCTTGCGTCTTCACAGTGATTGTTTGGGGTCATATAACACACACACATACACACACCCTCTGTAGATAAGCGAGCAGAAGGGGGTGTGTGTGTGTGTGTGTGTGTCTTTAAGGCGCCTGCGTGTCTTTGTGTGTGTGTGACTCTCAGCAGAAGTACTCTAGTGTAGTTCAGTTCGGGTCTGTTCTGATCATGTCTTAAATCCTCTGCAGCGGATCCGTGTGTGTGTGTGTGTGTTCAAACCTCCTGGAAGACAAGAACAGCTTCATTGTCTCGCGGTGAGTTTGTGATTTTGTGTGCTTGTGTTTGTGTTTGAGAGAAACTTCTTCAGACTCTCAACGAGGCTTTAGATCGTTTCGCTCGAGCACAAAGTGAATCAGTGAGAGATTCATACACGTTTATTCTGTGTGTGTGTGTGTGTGTGTGTGTGTGTGTGTTGTTGTGAGACTTGCCTGAAGTCCCGCGTTACTGTAACACGTGCTCGACACATTCGCACTGTTACTTTCAAACGCGTCTTTGATGTTGCCGCTCGCGCGCGCGTCACGATCAGTCGGAAGCGCGTTTGTCTTTGATGTCGCCGCTCGCGCGCGCGTCACGATCAGTCGGAAGCGCGCTTGTCTTTGATGTTTGAACTGTTTGTTTATTGCGTCTGTCTGTCTCTGTCTCTCATTCCTGTGCTCATTCAGGTCCGGTGGATTCGGCTCGGTCGTAATGCAGTCTTCATCTTCTTCATCAGTGTTTCTTCTTCTTCTGTCAAGTTTTTCTCTTGCTTTGGCCTGTAATAAAGCCCTGTGTGCCAGTGACGTCAGCAAGTGTCTCATTCAGGTAAGAGTCTCACAATCTGTTTTTTTGTTGTTGTTGTTTTTTTTTTTATGGATCACAAATAAACACTACAGAAGCTCGAAGCTGAAGTTCAGTGAATCGTGTTAGATATGATCATGTGGAAGGTAGTTTTCTGATGCATTCTCAGCTTCATAATCTTTATAATTTTAATGTGCAATATATATTTACATGTGCATTATGCTAATTCAGTCATATTCATTAAGCAGCCTGTACTGTCATTTTGCTTTGCACATATTTGGAGATGCTAACTGTTATAAAATCTAAAAAATGTTGGCTTTTATACTAGATTATTTTCCTCATATTTGTCACCGACAAATTCCTTTGCTATAATAAAGCTTAGGATTATTTTGAGACTCATGTTTCTGATTATTGTTCTCATTCTTGTGTGTAAAATTCAGTATTTATGTATTTTGCACTTTGTAAATGTAATTTGAACAGCGAAACACTGAACCTTCTTGTAGGAGCCATGCATATTTTTACTTTGTTACTTTTATTATTATTATTATTATTATTAAAGCTTTTATGTTTAGTGTTATGGTTTTTATGTTGTGTAGAAAGACATTAAAATTCACTTGCGTGTTAAATGAAGTGAGATGTTCGGTGTTGTTGGATTAGCTTGATGTTGTTTAACCGTGTTGTTGTTGTTTAACCGTGTTGTTGTTGTTGTTGTTGTTGTTGTTTTCGCAGGAGTTGTGTCAGTGCCGGCCATCCGATGGGAACTGCTCGTGCTGTAAGGAGTGTATGATGTGTTTGGGAACTCTCTGGGAAGAGTGCTGTGACTGTGTGGGTAAGAACATCATATTATTATTAATATATGACACTACAGAAGTATATAATATCTGCTGCATCATGTCTGTCTGACGGCAGAAATCATAATCAAGTGCAAATAAACCTGTCTAGCCATGTTCACTTACATGTTTCACTTAGGTCCAACTCTTCTGCATGAAATGAATACATTTACATTTTTTGTTGATTCAGATCATTTTTAATAAAGTGAGGCTTTAAATTACAATTTTTTTTAATTGAAAATAAACAATTGTATTTTTTATTATAATGATATTATGATATTTTGCTCCTTTTAACCCGTTTCTTGCCATTAAAACAGCCGTGATCGCTGACATGATGCTTCATTACAAACAAACCTCAAATTTGAAATTCCATTTTTCATCCTGTTTCCTATTACAGTCTATGGAGGCTTTTTTCCTCCATGGAATAAAAAAATAAAAAAGGTAATTAAACACAATTCCGACTTAATTACTCGAGTTTATATCTCACAACTCTGGTGAAAAAAGTAGGAATTGCGAGAAATATCATATTAAACTCGCAATTGTGAGGGTAAAAAAGTCAGAATTGTGACATTATTATCCAATATCCAACATTAATTTACGATTTCTCGCCATTACGACTTTATTTCTCGTCATTACGACTTTATTTCTCGCCATTACGACTTTATTTCTTGTCATTACTACTTTATTTCTCGCCATTACGACTTTATTTCTCGCCATTACGACTTTATTTCTCGTCATTAAAACTTTATTTACGACTTTATTTCTCGTCATTACGACTTTATTTCTCGTCATTAAAACTTTATTTACGACTTTATTTCTCGTCATTACGACTTTATTTCTCGCCATTACGACTTTATTTCTCGCCATTATGACTTTATTTCTCGCCATTACGACTTTATTTCTCGCCATTACGACTTTATTTCTCGTCATTACGACTTTATTTCTCGTCATTAAAACTTTATTTACGACTTTATTTCTCGCCATTACGACTTTATTTCTCGTCATTACGACTTTATTTCTCGTCATTACGACTTTATTTCTCGTCATTACGACTTTATTTCTCGCCATTACGACTTTATTTCTCGTCATTACGACTTTATTTCTCGTCATTAAAACTTTATTTACGACTTTATTTCTCGCCATTACGACTTTATTTCTCGCCATTACGACTTTATTTCTCACAATTACGACTTTATTTCTCGTCATTACGACTATTTCTCGTCATTACGACTATTTCTCGTCATTACGACTTTATTTCTCGTCATTACGACTATTTCTCGTCATTACGACTATTTTTCTCGTCATTAAAACTTTATTTCTTGCCATTCCCACTTTATTTCTCACGATTCTGACTCTCACAATTCTAACTTTTTGTCCCGCTATTGTGATTTCAAGAAAAGTCTGAATTTTGAGTTATAAATAACTCACAATTACCTCTTTAATTTTTTTAATTCCGTGGCAGAAACAAGCTTCCATAACAGCCTTTAGAGTGTTTTTTTCAGTCTAAATCAGGTTGATATATAGTTTGTGTGCGTGATGTGTTACGTGAGTGTGTGTGTGAGGCAGTAAAGTGTGTGTTCTCGTCCCTCAGGCATGTGTAACCCCAAGAACCACAGCGACACGCCGGCGACGGCCAAGAGCACGGTGGAGGAGCTGTTCCGGCCGATCCCGTCGCTCTTCCGCGCGCTAACCGAGGGCGAAGCGCCCGTCAACATGATGGTGGTGTCGTTCCCCGTGGCCGAAGAGCTGTCGTATCACGAGAACCTGCTGTCCTTCCTGGAGACGCTGGAGGACTCGCACCAGAACGTGTCTCTGCCGGGGAACAGCATCCACGCCAGCTACGACACCACAGGTTAGCAACCAGCGCTACGACACCACACACACTGCGTTTACACTGGCACAAAACTTCTTATGCTAATTTACTCCTACCTCAGAGTCGGTCTAAACCAGCGCTATAGGAACTATCCGTGACGTTAGTGTTCGCTGATTGGCCGAACACATGCGAAACACCAGCACGTGTAAACACACAGATTATAGCCGATATATTTACTGCACAAACTAACTCTATGAACATGTAAAACAGAGACAGATGAAGCTCTTAATCTTTACGCTGAGGAGGAAATCCAACACAACTCTGAGGAGATCAAGAGAATCATGATGATGTATTTCTGCTCAGCAACACTGGACATCACACACACACACACACACACACACACACACACACATACGCTAATAACTCTTCATCACGGTCTCGCTAATAGCTCTTCATCACGGTCTCGCTAATAACTCTTCAACACGGTCTCGCTAATAACTCTTCAACACGGTCTCGCTAATAACTCTTCATCACGGCCTCGCTAATAACTCTTCATCACGGTCTACCTTCAGTGTGTAATAGTTATATCTAATGTCGTATTAGACAGGACTGTCAGACAGATCTTAAACTAATGAACAGGAGAATGTGAGCTCAGTCGTTCTCAGCGCCGTCAAAATAAAAGTTCCAACAACAAGCGTGTCTTACATCACTTCATAGTTCCTCCTGGCGGTGCGAACGCAACCAGGAAAACCTTCCTAGAGGAACCATTAGTTCTCGGAAAACCATCCTGGTGGTATCCAGTGCGAAAGCCATTATTCATGTTGCTGCTGATTGGATTGTCATTTTTGACACACACACCAAACAAGAGAAAACACACAGCATCTCAAACCCCGTTACACACCGTTACCAGGAAACATGTCGTAAACCGAAGCAAAACGCTGCGCACCGGTTTGAGCTTGAACGTGCCTTAGCGCTTCACTGAGCAGGAACGTCGTTAGCTTGAGCTTCATCCACTGGGATGTGGATTCCTGAGGTGACCCCGTGACCCCGAGCTGAGATGGTAATGAGACGTCCAGCGGCGAGCAGGTGTTCGGACGGAAACACACCAGATCACTCGCCGACTACGCCAACGCTCATTTACGTCCCGCTGGAGGTTATACATCAGACACACACTCGAGTCTGGAGTAACTGAGACGCATTCATGTTCCTGAAAGAGGCTCTTCTGCTCTCCAGGGCTGTGCTCATGTGGTCAGAAATACGGGAAAAATAGTGAAATATTATTTGAATGTAAAATAGATGTTTTCTATGTGAATATATAGTAAAGTGTAATTTATTTCTGTGATCAAAGCTGAATGTTCAGCATCATTACTCCAGTCTTCAGTGTCACATGATCCTTCAGAAATCATTATCATATGCTAAAAACATTTGAAAGAAATCGTAGTTATTCTAAACCTTTCATCAGTAGTGTACTATTTATTAATGAGAAATTAGTTGTTTAAAATGATGAATGTATGCAAGTTACTTTCAGTGTGAACTGTGTGTCTTTAAAGCAGTGATACATTTAAAAAAAAAAAATAGTTTTCATAAAAACTCAATCAGAAAACTTAATAAAAAGTTGACATTATAATTTTGATTTTATGACTTGGTATGTCAATTTCAACTTTGCATGTCATAAATAAAACATTTTTAACATCTTAATTATGACTTCACATTTCAACTTTGTTATAATCTTGACTTTTTAGGTCATAATTGTGACAGTATGTCAATTTCGACTTTGAATGTCATAATGTAGATTTTTTTTTTTTGGTCATGATTTAGATTTTTGTTAATGTTATGATTTCAACTTTTTTGTTATAATTTTGACTTATGTCCATTTTCGACTTTGCATGTCAATTAAATTTTGTTGTAAATTGTTATTTGGCTTGTCAAATAAAAATTTCTCTGTTTTTACTTTGCATGTCAAAATTCTGATTTATCAGAGCATGATTTTTTTGTTCTGTGTCAGATGTGCTTCCACACACACACTGATGTGATGTTGTCCGTGTGTGTGTATCGTATCGGTGTGGTTTCCTGATCTCTCTCTCTCTCTCTCTCCAGATAAGATGTGTACGGTGGTTTACTTCGACGACTGTGTGTCCATCCGCCAGTGTAAGCAATACTGCGAGTCCATGGGCGGCTCCAAGTACCGCTGGTTCCACAACGCCTGCTGCGAGTGTATCGGCCCCGAGTGTGTCGACTACGGCAGCAAAGCAGCCAAGTGCATCAACTGCCTTTACTGACTTCCTGTCCGTCACTGACTTCCTGTCCGTAACTGACGTCTGATTCTCAACTTCCTGTCCGTTACTGACGTCTAATTCTCGACTTCCTGTCCGTTACTGACGTCTTATTCTCAACTTCCTGTCCGTTACTGACGTCTAATTCTCGACTTCCTGTCCGTTACTGACGTCTGATTCTCAACTTCCTGTCCGTTACTGACGTCTGATTCTCAACTTCCTGTCCGTTACTGACGTCTAATTCTCGACTTCCTGTCCGTTACTGACTTCCTGTCCGTTACTGATGTCTAATTCTCGACTTCCTGTCCGTTACTGACGTCTAATTCTCAACTTCCTGTCCGTTACTGACGTCTGATTCTCAACTTCCTGTCCGTTACTGACGTCTAATTCTCGACTTCCTGTCCGTTACTGACGTCTAATTCTCGACTTCCTGTCCGTTACTGACTTCCTGTCCGTTACTGACGTCTAATTCTCGACTTCCTGTCCGTTACTGACGTCTGATTCTCAACTTCCTGTCCGTTACTGACGTCTAATTCTCGACTTCCTGTCCGTTACTGACGTCTGATTCTCAACTTCCTGTCCGTTACTGACGTCTGATTCTCAACTTCCTGTCCGTTACTGACGTCTAATTCTCGACTTCCTGTCCGTTACTGACGTCTAATTCTCGACTTCCTGTCCGTTACTGACTTCCTCTCCGTTACTGACGTCTAATTCTCGACTTCCTGTCCGTTACTGACTTCCTGTCCGTTACTGACGTCTAATTCTCGACTTCCTGTCCGTTACTGACGTCTGATTCTCAACTTCCTGTCCGTTACTGACGTCTGATTGTGTCCTGCGTTTTAGGCTTCACGCAAAAGAGTTTGTATATATATATATTATTTTTATTCTTGTCAGATTCGTGTGTAGCCGCATTCATTTAGACCAGCGTGATGATTTTGATAGAGAATAGACGGATCTGCGATCGTCAGGTTATTATTCATATTCAGCATATATTATGACTAACTATGACGTGTCTAACTCAAGGTCTTTAAGTTGAAATCATTAGTTTGTCCTCAAGAAAAGAATATCCCCCTGTAAATGATCATTAAATATCGTCCAGCGAGAGAGAAGTGAAGCGTGTGTGTGTGTGTGTGTGTGTGTGTGTGTGTGTGTGTGTGTGTGTGTGTGTGTGTGTGTGTGTGTGTGTGTGTGTGTGTGTGTGTGTGTGTGTGTGTGTGTGTGTGTGTGTGTGTGCGTGATGTAGACGACGAACGCCAGCCAGAGAAATCACTGTAGTTTCAATAAAACATCATCTCTTTAATCCGGTCATTTCATTCGATTCATTTTCCCTTTCTTTGTCTTTTTATCATTTTATTAATTTTGTATTTTAATTTTTCCATTTTTCTGTTTTTAAATTAATTTATTTTTTATCATTTTATTAAAATATTTATTTTTCCTTTTTTTGTCTTTTGTTCGTTTTGTATTTTTATCATTTTATTAAATTATTTATTTTTTCTTTTATTTTTTCTATTCGTCATTTTGTATTTTTCTTTTATTTCTCCTCATGTGTTCAGCTCTGTTTCCGCTGTTAATGGCGAGTCTCTCGGCTCACAGGTGTCCTAATGAAGTGTCCTAACGAAGCGTCCCACTTTCAGTCAAACACAAAGAGCTCATTCAGTCCCATGAGCCTCCAGTCATCCGTCAGACTCCACAAACTCACTGGAGTGTCTCGAACAGAAGCGCTGGACTGTTTCTCCGAGCAGAACACACAATTATTCATCATTATGAATCTGTCAATATGAAACGTTTTGCTTTTCACTGGTGTACATGTTCCTGATCTTTATTAGAAATCATTCAGTGAGCAGAAAAAATGCTTCATATTTAATCTAAATGTCACTTCTTTGGCATTTTCATTTTGAAGTTGTCAACAAAAAGGGTAAAACTTTACATTAAGGTTTCATTAGTTAACATGAACCAACAACAATAATTATTCATCTTAGACTAAACTAATCTCAGTAGGTCATTGTACAGATCATATCAGATTTATGGATTATATTACAAGGTCAAATGTGTCAAACATTTTTATTAAGGTTAATAAATGCTTTAATATATGTGTTAATGTATTAACTAATATAACGAATGAAACCACATTGTAAAGTGTTAAAATTGAACAAAATCTTAGTGTTTGTGCTCAAAGGGTTCGACTGATGAAAGGGTTTAAGAATCATTAATCTAAATTACTGTTGATTATAAGATAACATAAATTGATCTCTAAATACTACTGATCATTGTCCATAATAAACAGTTAATTTATTAAAATTGAAATTGTACTTTAAGTGGAGTGTTGAGTCGGATCGTCTTCATCTGAGCGACTGCGAGAACAACAGGAAGTGATTTCATCTGAAACTTTATTCTGGACAGGTTAAGAGAATAACATCAGCTATTCATGATCAAAAACAGGAATATATACAGAAGAGGTTTGCATTAAAACACTCAAGGCTTCAAGTGAGTTTCAGACTGAATGTTCACATGGACCACTCGCCATATCCGTTAAAAACACTATCTAAGCAGAGTCCGCCAGAGCAACAATGTGCTGCGCTGAAGATTAAAAGAGCCCTTGAGATCACTGATGTACGTGTGTGTGTGTGTGTGTGTGTGTGTGTGTGTGTGTGTGTGTGTGTGCAGCATATATTAGAGCCGGTTCCTCTGGTCACATGTCATCGGGTTAGTCGTTTGATTCCTCCAGCTGTTCAAGTATTCTCTGGTTTAAGGAAGACACGTTTAAGGCTTCTGTGGCAAAAATAAAAGAGAATGCACAAAAACCCCACAAAAGGTTCTGTAGTGAGGTGCATTCTGGGAAAGCTGTTCAGTATGTGGAGGACGTGGTGCTCATGGCGTCCTCGTTCACACGCGTGTTTGCCGGATGGACGCTGGCGAAGTATTTGACGTCCTTGTCCACGTCCGTCTGCAGGGAGACGAGTGTGTGTTCAGCGCCTCCTGCTGGCAGCCCGCGGACGACAGGAAGAACTCTGCAGGACACACACACACACACACACACAGTCAGTGTTCACACGGACAGGGCGAGAGGAAACGGGAAATACATGTGCATGAAAGAACAAAAGAAATAAAACAAGGAAAATATGCATAAAAATAAATTTAACAAGAAAAAATAATGCATAAAAGCACAAAAGAAAATGAAAAAATACAAGAGAAAAAATAAAGGAACAAAACAATGAAAAAAGAAATAATGAAAGAAAGAAAAAAGAAATGTTAGATAAAAGACCAATAGAACTAAAATAACTAAAGGAAAAGACAGAAGACGGCAAAAAGGACAATAAGGAAAAAAAATACATAAAAATAAAATATAAAAGGAAAGAAAAGAAAAGAAAAGGGTAAATAATATAAAGGGACAAATAAATGAAAGAGGAAAATAAAAAATAAGACCGAAAAGGGAAAATAAAAGGTAAATAAAAAGGAAAAACATGAAAAAAGAGGAAAACATTTATAAATAAAATGAAAATACATAAATACATGAATGAACAAAATAAACAAAGTGAAAGGATAGAACAAAGAAAATATATAAAAAAAAGAAAATTAAAGAAAATAAATACAAAGAAAAAAGAAACAAAAACAGAAAGAAAATAAAGATAAATAAATAAAATTAAATAAAAAAGACACAAAAGTAAGATACATTAACACACACACACACACCTCGCTCCAGCAGGGTCTGCCTCAGGGTTTTGGCCAGCAGGACTCGCACGTTCGGACGGGATCGGACGCCAGCAGGAGCAGCGGAGGGAGGAGATGCTCCGAGAACTGATCCAGAGACACACACTCCTCCTCGACGGACAGCTGACACACACACAGAGACACGCGTCAGGACAACACACACACACACTGATGAGGAGGAGGAGGAAGAGCGCATCTCACCTGACAGACGAAGGCAAACGCCTGCCGACCGGACCACTTCCGGGAGTGACAGAACTTCTCCACCAGTTCTCCCAGAAAACCCACCAGCAGAGACGAACACGAGGACAGCTTCGGATGATCTCGCTCACCTGCAACCAGAGATTCAGGAGTTCAGGAGAGAACGACTCGTTCAGGAGAGAACGACTCGTTCAGGAGAGAACGACTCATTCAGGAGAGAGCGACTCATTCAGGAGGAGAACGACTCATTCAGGAGAGAGCGACTCAATCATGAGAGAGCGACTCATTCAGGAGAGAGCGACTCGTTCAGGAGAGAGCGACTCATTCAGGAGAGAACGACTCATTCAGGAGAGAGCGACTCATTCAGGAGAGAACGACTCATTCAGGAGAGAACGACTCATTCAGGAGAGAGCGACTCAATCATGAGAGAGCGACTCATTCAGGAGAGAGCGACTCATTCAGGAGAGAACGACTCGTTCAGGAGAGAGCGACTCATTCAGGAGAGAGCGACTCATTCAGGAGAGAGCGACTCATTCAGGAGAGAGCGACTCGTTCAGGAGAGAGCGACTCATTCAGGAGAGAACGACTCATTCAGGAGAGAACGACTCATTCAGGAGAGAGCGACTCAATCATGAGAGAGCGACTCATTCAGGAGAGAACGACTCATTCAGGAGAGAACGACTCATTCAGGAGAGAACGACTCATTCAGGAGAGAACGACTCATTCAGGAGAGAACGACTCATTCAGGAGAGAGCGACTCATTCAGGAGAGAGCGACTCATTCAGGAGAGAACGACTCATTCAGGAGAGAGCGACTCACTGCAAACAGAGAGATTCATTCATTCATTCAGGAGAGAATGACTCATTCAGGAGAGAGCGACTCATTCAGGAGAGAACGACTCATTCAGGAGAGAGCGACTCATTCAGGAGAGAACGACTCATTCAGGAGAGAGCGACTCAATCATGAGAGAGCGACTCATTCAGGAGAGAGCGACTCGTTCAGGAGAGAGCGACTCGTTCAGGAGAGAGCGACTCATTCAGGAGAGAGCGACTCATTCAGGAGAGAGCGACTCAATCATGAGAGAGCGACTCATTCAGGAGAGAACGACTCATTCAGGAGAGAGCGACTCAATCATGAGAGAGCGACTCATTCAGGAGAGAACGACTCGTTCAGGAGAGAACGACTCATTCAGGAGAGAACGACTCAATCATGAGAGAGCGACTCATTCAGGAGAGAGCGACTCATTCAGGAGAGAGCGACTCATTCAGGAGAGAGCGACTCATTCAGGAGAGAGCGACTCATTCAGGAGAGAGCGACTCATTCAAGAGAGAGCGACTCATTCAGGAGAGAGCGACTCATTCAGGAGGAGAGCGACTCATTCAGGAGAGAGCGACTCATTCAGGAGAGAGCGACTCATTCAGGAGAGAGCGACTCATTCAGGAGAGAACGACTCACTGCAAACAGAGAGATTCATTCATTCATTCAGGAGAGAACGACTCATCAGGAGAGAACGACTCAATCAGGAGAGAGCGACTCATTCAGGAGAGAGCGACTCATTCAGGAGAGAGCGACTCATTCAGGAGAGAGCGACTCATTCAGGAGAGAGCGACTCATTCAAGAGAGAGAGCGACTCATTCAGGAGAGAGCGACTCATTCAGGAGAGAGCGACTCATTCAGGAGAGAGCGACTCATTCAGAAGAGAACGACTCACTGCAAACAGAGGAGATAATTCATTCATTCAGGAGAGAGCGACTCATTCAGGAGAGACGACTAGGAGAGAACGACTAGGAGAGAACGCTAGGGACGACGATTCAGGAGTCACGATTCATATGTCACTACATTCTCATCCAAAATAACAAGCAAGACAGATTAAAAAAAGGAGAAAGATAAATAAAAAAAAAAAAAAAAAAATTATATATATAAAATACAACAGAAAAAAAAGAAAGAAAAAAAGAGGAAAGCAATTTAAAAAAAAATAAAATTAAAAATGATTAAAGACAAAATTAAAAAATGAAAGAAAACAAAGTAAAAAATGATTAAAAATAAAGAAAGAAACAGATAAAACCTTAACCCAAAGTGAAATAAAGAAAAAAAGAAAGAAACAGAGAAAGTGAAAGAAATAGAAAGTGAATGGAAGAGGGCGAGAGAGAGAGAGAGAGAGAGAGAGAGAGAGAGAGAGAGAGAGAGAGAGAGAGAGAGAGATAGAGTACCAGTCTGTATGACGTCCAGCGAACGGAAGAGGACTCGGTCCGTGCAGAGACAGAAGGCCAGCGGTCTCAGATAATCATGGACGTCCTGCGCGCTGTACAGCTCCAGCAACAACACCAGCTGCCTATCACACACACACACACACACAGAGTCATGACATCATCACACCCTACAGAAGGACTCGTACTCGGCCAACTCAGAGTGAAACCCGTCTCACACACACACACACACACACACACACACACGTACTCGGCCAGCTCAGAGTGAAACCCGTCTCACACACACACACACACACACACACACACACACACACGTACTCGGCTAGCTCGGAGCGAAACCTCCAGTTGCGGCTGTTGTCGGTCACCAGGAACTCCTGCAGCTGGTACAGATACTTCCTCCTTGTGTCCTGATGCAGAAGCTGAAAGAGGAACACAGGAACATCAGGGCAACATGGATGAAAACATAAACTGCAATTTCTTTCTTAAATATTAGCAACATTTGAATTATATTTGAATTCTAAAGGCAATACTTAATGTTAAAGGTGACATATTATGCCCTTTTCACCAGATGTAATATAAATGTCTCCAGAATGTGTGTGTGAAATTTCAGCTCAAAATACCAGATCATTTATTATAGCTTGTCAAATTTGCCCTTTTGGGGTGCGAGCAAAAACGTCTTTTTTTGTGTGTGTCCCTTTAAATGCAAATGAGCTTTAGATCCGCCTCCGTTCAGAAGAGGGCGGAGTCTTTACACAAGCTTCAGAAACTCCGGCAATAACAAAACACTCCAATCTCACTCTGAGTGATGAAGAGGACGGACCTTGAGGAAGTCGTAGAGGTGCTTGAGGACGCCGATGCGAACCTCGTCCAGATCCTTCAGGAAACTGTTGAAGACGGAACCAGATGAGCGGCCGTCAGCTGATCGCCCAGGATCTGAGCAGCTCGTGGATCGAGAACGCCAGCGTCCGGCGCACCTTCCACTGACACGAGAGAGAGAGAGAGAGAGAGAGAGAGGGAGAGGGAGAGAGGGAGAGAGAGAGAGAGAGAGAGAGAGAGAGAGAGAGAGAGAGAGAGAGAGAGAGAGAGAGAGAGAGAGAGAGAGAGAGAGAGAGAGAGAGAGGGAGGGAGAGGGAGAGGGAGAGGGAGAGGAGAGGGAGAGGGAGAGGAGAGAGAGAGAGAGAGAGAGAGAGATCAATATTCAAGATAAGGGGAAAAACCTCTGTATGTCTTATATTATATCATTTAATATAGTTAATAAATATTACACCAAGAGTGCCATTTTTTTCCTCCAAATATCAGCATAATTACAAAAGCAATATTGATTTTATACAACAGTTTGATAAAACGTTAAAATTAAGTGACTTATATTTTAGACACAATATCACCTGTTTTTGCTCTATTTCACCAATGAAAATAGCTCAAATAAAGACACAGACTGTTCTGCGTCTCTGAGCGACACACTGAGGTGTTCATCACTGAATGAACGAATCAGTTGAATGAATGATTCAATGACTCAATGACTCACTCATTAACAGTGACTCGCTGCACCTACTGGTGAAAAAGCTTCTGGTCCCTCTGTACCTTCCTCTAGCACGCTGTGTGCGGCGCATGCATCATGAACGATTAGAAACGCACCTGCATGTCTGAGGCCAGCGTCTCGTAGGTGTCGCGCAGGCAGTGCCAGTTCTGGCGTCCTAGCGTTAGCGCCACGCCCGGCAGACTGTAGGCGCAGTGCTTAGCGATCTCCATGTCCACGGTCTGAGCGCGC
>CM040840.1:28498522-28546022 GCA_022828995.1 Vimba vimba
GTGTGTTCCAGCGCCTCCTGCTGGCAGCCCGCGGACGACAGGAAGAACTCTGCAGGACACACACACACACACACACACAGTCAGTGTTCACACGGACAGGGCGAGAGGAAACGGGAAATACATGTGCATGAAAGAACAAAAGAAAATAAAACAAGGAAAATATGCATAAAAATAAATTTAACAAGAAAAAATAATGCATAAAAGCACAAAAGAAAATGAAAAAATACAAGAGAAAAAATAAAGGAACAAAACAATGAAAAAAGAAATAATGAAAGAAAGAAAAAAGAAATGTTAGATAAAAGACCAATAGAAACTAAAATAACTAAAGGAAAAGACAGAAGACGGCAAAAAAGGACAATAAGGAAAAAAAAATACATAAAAATAAAATATAAAAGGAAAGAAAAGAAAAGGGTAAATAATATAAAGGGACAAATAAATGAAAGAGGAAAATAAAAAATAAGACCGAAAAGGGAAAATAAAGGTAAATAAAAAGGAAAAACATGAAAAAAAGAGGAAAACATTTATAAATAAAATGAAAATACATAAATACATGAATGAACAAAAATAAACAAAGTGAAAGGATAGAACAAAGAAAATATATAAAAAAAGAAAATTAAAGAAAATAAATACAAAGAAAAAAGAAACAAAAACAGAAAGAAAATAAAGATAAATAAATAAAATTAAAAAGACACAAAAGTAAGATGCATTAAAACACACACACACACACACCTCGCTCCAGCAGGGTCTGCCTCAGGGTTTTGGCCAGCAGGACTCGCACGTTCGGAACGGGATCGGACGCCAGCAGGAGCAGCGGAGGGAGGAGATGCTCCGAGAACTGATCCAGAGACACACACTCCTCCTCGACGGACAGCTGACACACACACAGAGACACGCGTCAGGACAACACACACACACACTGATGAGGAGGAGGAGGAAGAGCGCATCTCACCTGACAGACGAAGGCAAACGCCTGCCGACCGGACCACTTCCGGGAGTGACAGAACTTCTCCACCAGTTCTCCCAGAAAACCCACCAGCAGAGACGAACACGAGGACAGCTTCCGGATGATCTCGCTCACCTGCAACCAGAGATTCAGGAGTTCAGGAGAGAACGACTCGTTCAGGAGAGAACGACTCGTTCAGGAGAGAACGACTCGTTCAGGAGAGAACGACTCGTTCAGGAGAGAACGACTCGTTCAGGAGAGAACGACTCGTTCAGGAGAGAACGACTCGTTCAGGAGAGAACGACTCAATCATGAGAGAGCGACTCATTCAGGAGAGAGCGACTCATTCAGGAGAGAGCGACTCATTCAGGAGAGAGCGACTCATTCAGGAGAGAACGACTCATTCAGGAGAGAGCGACTCATTCAGGAGAGAACGACTCATTCAGGAGAGAGCGACTCATTCAGGAGAGAACGACTCATTCAGGAGAGAGCGACTCATTCAGGAGAGAGCGACTCATTCAGGAGAGAGCGACTCATTCAGGAGAGAGCGACTCATTCAGGAGAGAGCGACTCATTCAGGAGAGAGCGACTCATTCAGGAGAGAGCGACTCATTCAGGAGAGAGCGACTCATTCAGGAGAGAACGACTCACTGCAAACAGAGAGATTCATTCATTCATTCAGGAGAGAACGACTCATTCAGGAGAGAGCGACTCATTCAGGAGAGAGCGACTCATTCAGGAGAGAGCGACTCATTCAGGAGAGAACGACTCACTGCAAACAGAGAGATTCATTCATTCATTCAGGAGAGAACGACTAGGAGAGAACGACTCATTCAGGAGTCACGATTCATATGTCACTACATTCTTTTATATATATATAAAATACAACAGAAAAAAAAGAAAAGAAAAAAAAGAGGAAAGCAATTAAAAAAATAAATAAAAATTAAAAATGATTAAAGACAAAATTAAAAAATGAAAGAAAAACAAAGTAAAAAATGATTAAAAATAAAGAAAGAAACAGATAAAACCTTAACCCAAAGTGAAATAAAGAAAAAAAGAAAGAAACAGAGAAAGTGAAAGAAATAGAAAGTGAATGGAAGAGGGCGAGAGAGAGAGAGAGAGAGAGAGAGAGAGAGAGAGAGAGAGAGAGAGAGAGATAGAGTACCAGTCTGTATGACGTCCAGCGAACGGAAGAGACTCGGTCCGTGCAGAGACAGAAGGCCAGCGGTCTCAGATAATCATGAACGTCCTGCGCGCTGTACAGCTCCAGCAACAACACCAGCTGCCTGTCACACACACACACACACACACACACACACACACACACACACACAGAGAGTAATGACATCATCACACCCTATAGAAGGACTCGTACTCGGCCAACTCAGAGTGAAACCCGTCTCACACACACACACACACTCGGCCAGCTCAGAGTGAAACCCGTCTCACACACACACACACACACACACACACACACACACACACACAGAGTCATGACATCATCACACCCTACAGAAGGACTCGTACTCGGCCAACTCAGAGTGAAACCCGTCTCACACACACACGTACTCGGCCAGCTCAGAGTGAAACCCGTCTCACACACACACACACGTACTCGGCCAACTCAGAGTGAAACCCGTCTCACACACACACACAGAGTCATGACATCATCACACCCTACAGAAGGACTCGTACTCGGCCAACTCAGAGTGAAACCCGTCTCACACACACACGTACTCGGGCCAACTCAGAGTGAAACCCGTCTCACACACACACGCACACGTACTCGGCCAGCTCAGAGTGAAACCCGTCTCACACACACACACACACACACACACACACACACACACACACACACACACACACACACACACACACACACACACACACACACACGTACTCGGCCAGCTCAGAGTGAAACCCGTCTCACACACACACACACACGTACTCGGCCAGCTCAGAGTGAAACCCGTCTCACACACACACACACACACACACACACACACACACACACACACACACACACACACACACACACACACACACACGTACTCGGCCAGCTCAGAGTGAAACCCGTCTCACACACACACACACACGTACTCGGCCAGCTCGGAGCGAAACCTCCAGTTGCGGCTGTTGTCGGTCACCAGGAACTCCTGCAGCTGGTACAGATACTTCCTCCTCGTGTCCTGATGCAGAAGCTGAAAGAGGAACACAGGAACATCAGGGCAACATGGATGAAAACATAAACTGCAATTTCTTTCTTAAATATTAGCAACATTTGATATTATATTTGAATTCTAAAGGCAATACTTAATGTTAAAGGTGACATATTATGCCCCTTTTCACCAGATGTAATATAAATGTCTCCAGAATGTGTGTGTGAAATTTCAGCTCAAAATACCAGATCATTTATTATAGCTTGTCAAATTTGCCCCTTTTTGGGTGCGAGCAAAAACGTCTTTTTTGTGTGTGTCCCTTTAAATGCAAATGAGCTTTAGATCCGCCTCCGTTCAGAAGAGGGCGGAGTCTTTACACAAGCTTCAGAAACTCCGGCAATAACAAAACACTCCCAATCTCACTCTGAGTGATGAAGAGGACGGACCTTGAGGAAGTCGTAGAGGTGCTTGAGGACGCCGATGCGAACCTCGTCCAGATCCTTCAGGAAACTGTTGAAGACGGGAACCAGATGAGCGGCCGTCAGCTGATCGCCCAGGATCTGAGCCAGCTCGTGGATCGAGAACGCCAGCGTCCGGCGCACCTTCCACTGGGGAGAGAGAGGGAGAGAGAGAGAGAGAGAGGAGGGAGAGAGAGAGAGAGAGAGAGAGGAGAGAGAGGAGAGGGAGAGGGAGAGGGAGAGGGAGAGGGAGAGAGAGAGAGAGAGACGAGAGAGAGAGAGAGAGAGAGAGAGAGAGGGAGAGAGAGAGAGAGGAGAGAGAGAGGGAGAGAGGGAGAGAGGGAGAGAGGGAGGGAGAGGGAGAGGGAGAGGGAGAGGGAGAGGGAGAGGGAGAGAGAGAGAGAGAGAGAGAGAGAGAGGGAGAGGGAGAGAGAGAGAGAGAGATCAATATTCAAGATAAGGGGAAAAACCTCTGTATGTCTTATATTATATCATTTAATATAGTTAATAAATATTACACCAAGAGTGCCATTTTTTTCCTCCAAATATCAGCATAATTACAAAAGCAATATTGATTTTATACAACAGTTTGATAAAACGTTAAAATTAAGTGACTTATATTTTAGACACAATATCACCTGTTTTTGCTCTATTTCACCAATGAAAATAGCTCAAATAAAGACACAGGACTGTTCTGCGTCTCTGAGCGACACACTGAGGTGTTCATCACTGAATGAACGAATCAGTTGAATGAATGATTCAATGACTCAATGACTCACTCATTAACAGTGACTCGCTGCACCTACTGGTGAAAAAGCTTCAGGTCCCTCAGTGCCTTCCTCTAGCACGCTGTGTGCGGCGCATGCATCATGAACGATTAGAAACGCACCTGCATGTCTGAGGCCAGCGTCTCGTAGGTGTCGCGCAGGCAGTGCCAGTTCTGGCGTCCTAGCGTTAGCGCCACGCCCCGGCAGACTGTAGGCGCAGTGCTTAGCGATCTCCATGTCCACGGTCTGAGCGCGCGACGGGTCCGTCATCGACAGATACTGATCCAGCAACGCCTGAGGAACCACGTCCTGCAGCGGGCGGCACACGGTCAGAGCAGAGCATCATGGGATTGAGCTCATGATGGGATCATGAAGTCAATTTACGTTATTTATACAGCGCTTTTCACAACACACATCCTTTCAAAGCAGCTTTACAGAAAATGCATGAGTCCACATTACAAAGAGTGATCTGATATCAGAGGAAACCGAAGTTAAGCATTTCAGAAATACAAAATCACAGTTAGCTAAAAATGTAGTGATTTAATGCAGACACAACGAGCTCACTGAAGTGATCCTGATGATCATCTGACCTGCTGTTTGGATCTCCTCTCGTCGTCAGGATTGGCGCCGCCGTCGCTCACGTCAGAGTCATCGGCCGAATCACGGCTCTGAAACACATAAACATATGAAACCGCTTCAGCGTTTTACCCGTAACACACACTTTAAACAATCAGGACATGATTAAAAACAACATGATTGCTTCCTTTCATTTCTATTCACAAATATAGTTTACATTGACCTACAGAGATTTGACAAACATTTTAGTGCATGAAAAATGCCATGTGTGACAAACAAATCAGTTTGGAATCAGATTCACATCAATCGAACTTATTTTAATGTGCGAAATAAGAATTTCGAACTCCTTTAGTCTTTGCACGTTGGCTTTGTAAACACTGGGTCGGTTCTTACGCCTAGGTCACGCTTGACCTTTCAACCTGTTTACGTGATGTGTGTCTCATCACAGCTAGTGCAAGACGAGCATTCGTGGTTAAAAATTATATAAATGTTTATTTTGTTCTAAAATGTCCGCTGGTTTGTCTAGATGAGACTCTTATTCCTCGGCTGGATCGTGTCGAGACTTTGAAGCTGCACTGAAACTCACATCTGGACCTTCGACCCGTTGGACCCCATTGAAGACACTATATGGAGAAACATCCTGGAGTGTTTAACTCAAAAACCCTTCATTTCTTTTCCACTGAAGAAAGAAAGACATGAACATCTTGGATGACGTGCGGGAGAGTGAATCATCAGGACGTTAATTCTGAAGTGAACGACTCCTTTAAAATACAGAGCATCAACATGATCCCAGTTTTGAACAGGAGCTCAGGTGTGTGCGTGTGTGTGTGTGTGTGTGTGCGTGCGTGCGTGCGTGCGTGCGTGTTCACCTGTGTGTTTTCTGACAGGAGCTCAGAGGGGTTCTGGGAACTGAAGGGATTGGATTGGGCCGCTCGAGGCTCCAGGAAAGCGTCTTCTAGTCCCGAATCCAGTGCTGTGGCTCTCAGAGCCGCCGTCAAGACGTCCACTTGTGCTGAAACACACACACACACACACACACACACACACACACACACATATCAGCACAGAACATGTTTTCCTGCTTGAATGTTGATTATTCTCCTCATATTCTCCATTGTTGCGGCTCCTCTCTTCCCAGTCTGTCAGTAACGCTCTGTTTACTTCCTGTCTCTATGAAGCCCCGCCTTCTGAAAAGCATACTGTGCTCTGATTGGTCGGCTGGAGAAGTGTGTTGTGATTGGTCGAGCACTTCGAGTGTGTTTGGGAAACGTCCCGCCCCTTTTCCATAACCGCCAGTTTAACACACTACTAACTAACTCAACCAGGCCCCGCCCCTTTATTCTGCGCATTAATTATTATAATGAGGAATATTGTGACGTTTGTTCCCGGAAGAAACTTAAGACTACAGTGGAGGCGTTTCAGGAGTTCAGGAACACTAACGCTGATATAGAGAAGAGCTGGAGCTTCTTCCTGATCACACACTGAGGAGAAATAAAGATCTTCCTCTTCTGAACAGTTATTGTGCGTCACTCCTTCTGTTTTTCGACTTTTGAGTGTTTCAGCAACTTCCTGCACTCGCTTCCTTCCACCGACACAAAGGTCTCGGTTCAGCCGCTTTAAGCCTTGTGTTCCTTAAGACCACAACAAACTGGGAAACACAAGCTTGTGATTCAGCCATTTCAAATCAGATGCCTTGTCCAAACACACACTCTTAATGCACACTAATCCACACTGCGCTAAGCGTATCCCATCATGCATCATGTGCCCTGAAATCGCGAGATGTCGAGGAAAACACTCCACTGTAATTTAAACTAATTAGATGCATATAATTTGGTAGTAAAAACAAAAAGTGTTGCACATTTTCTTGGTGCAGATTGTGTGTGTGTATGGTGTGTGTGTGTGTATGGTGTGTGTGTGTATGGTGTGTGTGAGTATGGTGTGTGTGAAGTCTATTGTGTAACACATTTGCAACTGTTTTTATCCCTTAATTAGAAGCAGCGCAGTGTCTTCTGTTAGTTACACAGCGACTACTGAACACAAAAGCACTGAAAATATAATAAATAAAAGCTCTGTAATCACTTAAGACTATAAGTGTGTCCCATTGAGTAATCAAACGTTCTACACACACTTGCAGGGCCAAATAGAGGAAGTCATTCATGGATCATTCATCAAGTTCTTCAATACTACATCAAACACTGCTAGCCTGATAAAGGTCAAACATTATTAAAAACAAGTGAACAGTCAGTAATAAAATAAGAGCAAATACACAAATTACAAGCAGAGATTAACACTAAATAAAGTCTAACAGTAGTGTTCAGGTACAGACATTAATAATGAAGCCTAATGTAAAATAACACTATTTGTTCACTGTAGAAATTAAATATAGTTTCATCTGTTAAAGCTGTATTCTGTTGTTTTATTAACATTAATGACAGACGACAGCAGGAATATTAGAGGCTGCCGTCACTTTAAGACGAATAAACCGACACACATCCGGTCTCTTTCTCAGCTGTTCACTGACAGGACCGAGAGAACACTCGCAGAGACGGTGTTTAGACATCATTGTGTGTGTGTGTGTGTGTGTGTGTGTCCGTTCAAGCGCAAGGAAACACAAAAGAGGAATCAATGCAGTGTTCGAGCTCTCTCTCTCTCTCTCTCTCTCTCTCAAACACGTCCAAATCATAAACTTTCACTCTATGATAGTTAAATTTAGCAGTTAATCCACGAAATACACGCGTGCCGAACCGTGGGGCAGCCGATCCGTACGGATCACCCCTAGGAAATACGTCATGCAAGTAGAGAAGTGGCCAAGCGCAGGTGTGGGTGTTTGGAGAAGGAGGACCTTGCGCTCACCTTTGACATCCGGGTCGTCGATGTGCGGCTCCAGGTTTTCGATGAGCTCTTCCAGCTGTTTTCTTCCCAGAGCCGGAGCGGATGACCGATTCTTCTCCTCCCCTGTCTCCTCCCCTTTCTCCTCCTCTTTCTCCTCCCCTTTCTCCTCCCCTCTCTCCTCCCCTCTCTCCTCCCCTCTCTCCTCCCCTCTCTCCTCCCCTCTCTCCTCCCCTCTCTCCTCCCCCTTCTCCTCCCCTTTCTCCTCCTCTTTCTCCTCCCACGTCTCCTCCCCTTTCTCCTCCCCTTTCTCCTCCCACGTCTCCTCCCCCTTCTCCTCCCCTTTCTCCAGCAGGTCCAGGCTGATCTCTGGGATCGGTGTCCTCCAGTATTGGAAGGAGTTGAAGATCTCCTGCTCCTCTTGTGGATTGGGATTATCCGGCGCTGACATGGGAGATTCCCGGTCCTCTGCCTCTTCATGAAGCCACTTCACGGACTTGACCTCCGCCTCACATCCCGAGGGATTGTGGGAAACTGCAGGCGTCTCTGCGTTTGTGCTGAAGGAGACACAAATGAGACGTGAGCGAATTTATATCACAGTATTTTTCACAATTATACCGGTTTCACGGCATATGACAGTATTTTTTTCTTTTTTCCAAGCATGACTGGGTGTTAACCTCATTTTCTACTGCTTGAGAGGAAACACTGCAGTAGACAGACTCAGAATGCTCTATGTCATGAGTGAATATTGTAGCATTAATACAGGTTTGCAGTGTTTATAAAGAGGTCCAGCAGGAGGCGCCGTAGGAGCGGCAGAAGTCTCGTTCATAAACGCTGCCTTATCAGGAAACATAAAGAAAGATTCAAATGAAATAACATCTAAACAAAAACACCCGCTCCGCGTTTAGACTGTGAAACGTGCTCATGTTTATTCAACGATGTCAAAGCCTTCTGCAAAATCTATTTGTGGCGGGCAGTGTTGATATAGTGAAGCAATGTATGGAAAACACTAATATAATTTGACAGCTATTAATTATAGTTGAACCCATCCACCTTCACCGTCAGGCTCAGTAACACACACACACACACACACACACACCTGAGCATCACCAGTGAACAGTGAAAAGACCCTCTCAAACAGTGTCGCGTTCACAACGTTGTTTAAGCGTCATACACCGGTGTTGAAAAAAAAAAATATATATATGATACAGTATATTAAAAATTCATATCATAACAAATAAACACCGGTATTCGGTATGAATAAGAACTAAGGTTCGTTTCTCATTTCTCATTGTGTTTAAATCTTTTTATTTGGTATTTTAACAAACGACTATTTGTAATTACACTTTTTTTAAATGCAAACATCCTAACAAATACGCATGAAAAGAGAAAAGACGTGGGGGAGTAATAACTGAACAGGAAAAATGTAAATAAATGTAAATAAAAAATAAAAACCTAACCAGACAGAAGACACATCCACCCGAAACTCCACCTGAAAGTGCTATCCGGTGATAGAGCAGGTAACGAGGGCACGCTCAGCTCTTCTCACCTGTGTGTTTGCGTTTCGCTCCAGTTCCCCTCGTCTCTGAAGTACTGACCCGCGTTACCGCTGGGACTCGCGAACGTGGAGATGAACTGACCTAGCGACTGAAACGCGGCCTGACGCACCTGGAGACCGAAGCACACGCTCATTAAAGGAGTCGTTCACTTCAGAATCAATGTCCTGATGATTCACTCTCCCGCACGTCATCCAAGACGTTCATGTCTTTCTTTCTTCAGTGGAAAAGAAATGAAGGTTTTTGAGGAAAACACTCCAGGATGTTTCTCCATATAGTGTCTTCAATGGGGTCCAACGGACATTTTATAGCAAAATAAACATTTATATACTTTTAAACACAAATGCTCGTCTTGCAGGTCCAGGACTTCACACATTACGTAATTGCGTTGAAAGGTTGCGCATGTTCCGGTTCAGAAATGTAGTAAAGGGCGAATTTTTTCCTCAAACTTCAAAATTGTCCGACATCGTTGTTTTGCCTTTTATTTAAATATTTATTTTCGGACATTTTCATATGCGTTTTTCAGTATTCTGTCATTCGGTGGCTCTGAACTGTCACAAAACTTGCTTACGGATGCGAAAAACGCAGAAAAATCAAACCTGATCCAAAAAATTTTATCACAGACGAAAGTTTCGGAGGAAGTGTGTAAACGTGATTGACATAACGTGAGGTTGTATTTATTTTTTTAACGATCGAAATAAGAATTTCGAACTCCTTTAGTCTTTGCACGTTGGCTTTGTAAACACTGGGTCGGTTCTTACGCCTAGGTCACGCTTGACCTTTCAACCTGTTTACGTGATGTGTGTCTCATCACAGCTAGTGCAAGACGAGCATTTGTGGTTAAAAGTATATAAATGTTTATTTTGTTCTAAAATGTCCGCTGGTTTGTCTAGATGAGACTCTTATTCCTCGGCTGGATCGAGTCGAGACTTTGAAGCTGCACTGAAACTCACATCTAGACCTTCGACCCGTTGGACCCCATTGAAGACACTATATGGAGAAACATCCTGGAGTGTTTTCCTCAAAACCCTTCATTTCTTTTCCACTGAAGAAAGACATGAACATCTTGGATGACGTGCGGGAGAGTGAATCATCAGCAATGTGAACTCTGAAGTGAACGACTCCTTTAACACAGAACTGGTGAAGGAGCAGAAGTGTGTGTCGTACCCAGCGCGAGGGGTCGCTGATCAGACTGATGAACAGAGAGGAGAGTTTGGTCCGCCGCACTTCTGGAGACGTGGCCGAGGACACGGTCATGAAACACTCGGCGCAGGCCTTCCTCACGCCCCACACGTTATCCGAGCAGAGCTGGAAGAACCGGGGAAGCTGGACCGGATCGGGAGAGAGGAGCGACAGGAAGACGCATCACACGACAGGAAACCAGCAACACAAAACACAGAGCTGATAACATCACAGCATTTATAAAGGCTTTCCTGCAGCTCTAACAGTGGAGCGCTGGCGCTTGCAACGCTAAGGTCACGGGTTCGATTCCCAGGGAAAGCAAGAACTGATAAGAATGTAAATGTGTACCTTGAAATGCAATGTAAGTCGCTTTGGATAAAAGCATCTGCCAAAATACATCAATGTAAATAAATGTATAAAGAGTTTTTAAAACCCTCCTCAATAAAATCTGTTCTAAACTGGCCTGAAGACGCATCTTTTTCAGCAACTCTTGATCCATTAATACTAACACCTTCTCTTCTAAAACTAACTTTTTATCAGGACAACTTTATTCTAGAGCTGCTGTAAAGCCAAACAATCTCTGTTACTGTAATCTCCTGTTATCACTAGCCGCGTTTCCATTACCCTTCAAATTGCGCAAATTGAAATTGCGAATTGAAAATACGCCCAATGGAAACGCAACGATTTCGCAAAACTCCCATTTATCGCAAAGAAGTTTTTACGCTCGCATGAGGAGGTTTTTCAGGCAATTCGAAAATGGAATATTTCGCAAAACTGCAATGGAAACAGTTTTGGGGCATTTACAGTCACCTGACGTAGACGACGCGGTGTGATTGGACAGAATACGAGACAGAGCTCTTTATTAAATTCATAGAAGACAAAATAATTACAGGAATAATGGATTCTAAACCTCAAAGAAATGCCACAATCAAGAGCTCGACGCAGATCTGAGGGAGAAACACCCAGAAAGTCCTCATATGAGCCGCTCTCAGTATAAGGGTCTTTCCTTGACATTAATGCTTGATAACACGCCTCCGTTTCCTTCCATTAATAATAATAATGTCTAGTGCGGTGGCTGTGATATATATAAACTAACCAACGTCCGTTGCCATGATTTTTGGAATGACTGATCGCGAGAGGAAAAAAAATGACGTTTTAGTCGCATAACTTCGGTTAATGGAAACGCCGTTATTTCGCAATAGTTTTTAATCGATATTTAGAGAGAAAGAAAATAAAAAAATAAAAAAAAAAATAATCGCAAAAGTATTGCGCAAATCTTTAATGGAAACGCGCCTACTGTAAAGCTGCTTTGAAACAATCTATATTATTTAAAGCGCTATATAAATGAAGGTGACTTGACTTGTATATATATTTATTATAATAAAAAAAACTTCATAATATAGATAAGAATAAAAGTGTAAAGTTTGGTGAAACACCCATGTGTGCCACTCACAGTATAAGGGTCTTTCCTTGCCAAAGCCCCGCCCCCTTTAGTTACTGTTGCTATGTCCGACACTGACAACACACTGAGGTCATTTTTTAAAGAAATGTACACAAATACGGTTTTGTGTCTCTTTAATGTGTCGTCGCTCAGTTAAAGCGGCTCGTGAACTGATCATCTCTTCCTTTTAGTTCATTATAGCATCAAATAACCATGAATGAACATCAGAAGGAATGTTGTTTCAACCGCGGAAATACGTCAGTACACACCGTTTAAAGTTCAAATCCTCCAACGTTAATGTACTAACTCTCCTGACTGCTTTGTCGGACAAAAAGGGCGGATTCGGCGGATTATGATTGGTCAGATCGCCTGTCAATCAAACTCCCTGCGAAGGGTCAACTGTGCTATATAAATAAAGTTGCTATTGCTGTGTGTATCATACCAGCAGTTCCTCTGTTGCCTCTCCTCCAACAACACTGCAGATGTCCCCGAAGTTCGCCGCACACACCTGTCAAACACACACACACACACACACACACGATCAGCCCTCGCCCTCTCGACTCCCAGACACGGGCCAGTCAGACTCACACACACCTTGCGCACGTGGAACATCCTGCAGTCGCAGCACATCTCGCAGAAGCGCGGCAGGAAGAGCCGCTCCGTGATGTCCTTGCCCACCATCGGCGCCATCTTACAGATGATCTGCGGAAACACCGGAGACGCTGTTCAGTGGGACAGAACTCCAGAAGTTTAGCACAGGCATCACCATCATCAACTTTGTGCGGACCATTAATTATCATATAAAGAATTGCAAATAAACGATTTCATTCTGTTTTTCTCGACACTTGGTGCATTCATTATCAGTTATTTTTTTACTTGTAATATAATAGGCCCATATGACTGACTTTAATGTTATGAAAATTAATATTAATATAAGATGATAAAAAATAACCATATTATTTACTTATTGCCGTGAAAATTAATACTTATATAATATATTAATACTAAAAATTATAAGATAGGCACATATTATTTAATTTAATGCTGTGTAAATTATTATTAATGTAAATATAATACAATATCATAAAAATGATAAACACATATTACTTTTAATGCTGTGAAAAAAGATTTATATAATTCTAATATATCCGGAAAACATAATTAAATAGGCTCATATGACTTACTTTAATGCTGTGAAAATTTATATTTAGATAATTATAATATATAATAAAAAAATTATAAAATAGGTCCATAATATTTACATAAAACGCTGTGAAAAAAGTATTTATATAATATAATAATTATAGAAATAGCTGCATATTTATTTTATTGCTGTGAAAATTTATATTTATATAATTTCATAATACAATATAATAATAATAATAATAATAATAAATAAGCCCATTTTATTTTGTTTAATGCTGTGACAATTTATAGTTATATGATTATTATGCCCACGTTTAACTTTATTGCTGTGAATATTAACGTGATGCATTATATTATATTATAACGCAGACTGATTAAACCCACAAACCTTCATTTCGTATGAAGGAAGTCATTTATTATAATGGTTTCATTAGGTTTATTATGATATTAAGTAATATTTACATAAATATTAATTTTCACACAGATTCTCACCGCCATGGCTTCGGTTTTGACGTCGTCGTTGCTGTCAGGAGCGGTGAGGTCCACCAGAACGGGACACACCAGACTCTCCACGTCTCCTCGCTCGATGAGCTCCTGCTCCAGCAGAACCAGCAGCGCCGCCTGACTCGTCTTACGGACCTGAGCCAGGAAACACGTGAAAACACGTCACGACAAACACGTGAGAACACGTCACATGACCAGGAAACCGTCACATGACCAGGAAACACGTGAGAACACGTCACATGACCAGGAAACACGTGAAAACACGTCACATGACCAGGAAACACGTGAAAACACGTCACATGACCAGGAAACACGTGAAAACACGTCACATGACCAGGAAACCGTCACATGACCAGGAAACACGTGAGAACACGTCACATGACCAGGAAACACGTGAAAACACGTCACATGACCAGGAAACACGTGAAAACACGTCACATGACCAGGAAACATGTCACATGACCAGGAAACATGTCACATGACCAGGAAACACGTCACATGACCAGGAAACACGTGAAAACACGTCACGACAAACACGTGAGAACACGTCACATGACCAGGAAACCGTCACATGACCAGGAAACACGTGAGAACACGTCACATGACCAGGAAACACGTGAAAACACGTCACGACAAACACGTGAGAACACGTCACATGACCAGGAAACCGTCACATGACCAGGAAACACGTGAGAACACGTCACATGACCAGGAAACACGTGAAAACACGTCACGACAAACACGTGAGAACACGTCACATGACCAGGAAACCGTCACATGACCAGGAAACACGTGAGAACACGTCACATGACCAGGAAACACGTGAAAACACGTCACGACAAACACGTGAGAACACGTCACATGACCAGGAAACCGTCACATGACCAGGAAACACGTGAGAACACGTCACATGACCAGGAAACACGTGAAAACACGTCACATGACCAGGAAACATGTCACATGACCAGGAAACATGTCACATGACCAGGAAACATGTCACATGACCAGGAAACGCATGAGGCTTGTTCGACTTGAACCGGCGCTGCACAGACCGATCGGTGAATGACACCAAAGTACCGTGAGAGCGAATAGAAAGTAGACGGCTCCTTATGCTTTTGAATTGCTCTCGCGGTACTTTGATGTCATAAACCGATCGGCCTGTGCAGCGCTGGTTCAAGTCGAACAAGCCTATGGAATCACGTCACATAACCAGGAAACATCACATGACCAGAAAAACACACGTCACATGACCAGGAAACACGTCACATGACACCACACATGACCAGGAAATATGTCACATGACACGACCAGGAAACGCGTCACATGACCAGGAAACATGTCACATGACCAGGAAACGAGTCACATGACACCTCACATGACCAGGAAACAAGTCACTCGACCAGGGCTGCGTTCAGCACCGACAAAACGTTGCACAACGTTTTATAAACAGAAACGGCTCTGGTTGAACACACTGTTCTGATGACGCAAGAGTTGCAACTATGGCAGCTGAGAAGGCCATTCTTTGTGAAGAATTTTCGGAGCCTGATGAAGTCGGTATAAATATGTGTTTAATACTACAAAATATGCCCGATGTTACAGTTACTGCACTTGCCGCCCAGAACAAAAGAGAACATCCCAGTCGAGTGAAGGGATTGCTGAAACTGAAGCACACATCTCAACTTATTCAGACTAAAACATCTATTTAGCCTCACATACTGACTTTATTTGTAGTTCATACTGTTTTAATACCCTGTATTTTCTTTCTCATTTTTAGGAAAAGCACTTAATTACCATTGTTTATTTCTATACCAAATGTCATACACTTGCAATGAAGCTAAAAATATAAACAACTACATCATTATGTTGATATCCTATATTTGTACAATAAAACTTACGACAAACATGTCTTCTAATATCCTCAGTTGTTGCGTATCCCGAGCTGCATCCAACACAGTAAATTACTTTCCTTGAACCCATTGTGCGAGTTCACTTTAATACCGCGTGCTTTATACACATGTTGCTGCTGATTGGACTGCAGTTCTGACACACCCACCAAACAAGAGAAAACGTATCTCAAACCCCATTGCACATTTTTGCACGCCGTTTCCAAGAAACATGACGTTCAACCCGGAAACCGTAGCAAAACGTTGCGCACCGTTTTGAACTTGAACGTGCCCCTGGTTCAAGTCGAACAAGCCTATGGAATCACGTCACATGACCAGGAAAACACACGTCACATGACCAGGAAACACGTCACATGACACCTCACATGACCAGGAAACAAGTCACATGACCAGGAAATGTGTCACATGACACGACCAGGAAACGCGTCACATGACCAGGAAACATGTCACATGACCAGAAAAAAACCTCACATGACCAGGAAACGCGTAGAAACATGTCACATGACCAGGAAACGCGTCACATGACACCTCACATGACCAGGAAACAAGTCACTTGACCAGGAAACATGTCACATGACCAGGAAACACGTGGAAACACGTCACATGACCAGGAAACACGTCACATAACAGGAAACACACACATCACATGACCTCTGCCCTGAAGAGCTGGAGCAGCAGAGACTCACACTCACCAGGTTGTTCTGGTCGGCCAGGTATCGGACCACGATGGGCAAGAGGAACTTGGAGAAGGCGAAGGGAATGGAGGGCCGGTTCTCCTGACAGAAGATGGCGATGTGTGGGATCTGCTCCATGAGCTCCGCTCGAACCGTCGGCTCTGAGGAACAAACGTGTTTATTTATATATAACACACGATAAGGTTAGGCGACCTCACACGACCAAGAGTCTGGAATACCATCATGAGGGAAAATATGACACTGATTTCATACATTATCAAGTAATTAATATTAAGTCACTTACATTTTAGACGCAATATTGACTGTTTTTGTTCTATTTCAGCAGCGAAAATAAACGAGTTTTAAACGAAGATCACATCAGAACCATAACAAACATGCTAAATCTGACTATTGCCTCAGAATAAATTACATTTACAACAACAACAAATCCTATTTTTATCTTGACAAGAGACCGGACCGTACCGGAGTCGTCTGCGAGTCTGTCGATCCTCTCCAACACGGACACACACTCGCGCTCATCCTCGCTGACGGCGCGGAGTGTGTCCAGGAGACTGCGGGCCACCATCTGCCTGAAGCACACCACAGATATCATCATCTGACCGTTCAATGGCCTGATTATCCCAGAAATCCCAGAAAACAGACATATAACTGAAGGAGTGTGACGGAGTGTGAAGGAGTGTGATGGAGTGTGACGGAGTGTGAAGGAGTGTGTACCTGTTGAAGACGTTCTCGCTGCTGATGTACTTGTCGAGTCGGCCCATCGGAGTCAGCATCTCATCCTGAGACACGAAGTCCAGCACTGAAGGCACAATAATGGCGTCAGACTCTGAGCTGTATCCATCCACACCAACTAGACACAGAGACAGCATGAGCAAAACACACACACACACACACATCCCACAATCCTCTGCGATTCCAGCTTCATCAACCTCAGCGATGAGCGCAAGAGCCTAAACTTCGCAATAAACTTCTCAGCGAAATTCAGCGTTTTTCATAATTCTGATTGTTTCAGCCAATCATGATGTTATTAATATCTCAGATTATGAAGATATAAAACAATCAAGAAATTGAGATTTGCTATATTCGTATATATCGCTTTATGTGATTGAATGTGGATAATAATGGATTTATTGATGTGGAAATATTGAGGATTAGGGAAACCTGTGAGGTATTTGTTCAGTTTGATGACGTGACGAGTCTAATTAAATGATGTATATAAATGACAGGGTTAAAATAATACTTATCAGATCTTTGACTGTCTTCTATTGGCTGAAACTGAACCGGTCTCATATCTGATGATGAAGTTTGCATCATTGATTCTATTATCTTCAAACCCAAACACTGCTGTCCATCAACAAGCACTGTGTTTTTACCCTGGTATTACCATGATTTTGGACGTCACGTTCTTTGAAGGTCTGCTTACGTCAAGTGTTTTCATTTTGCGTGTATATACATGCACACATCTCGAGTTACCACAGTAAAGCAGCGGGTTGTGCGGGTCACGTGACCTGCTGTTTATGAACCACGTTAAAACGTAAAGTTGACAACATGCTAACGCTATTCACACAAACACACACACAGAGAGATGAAACTCACATCCGTCCGTGTCCTCCTGCGAGTCTTGCAGCAGAGAGAGATCTGAAACACACAACACGATCAGTGAATGTGTGTGTGTGTGTGAGAGAGAGTGTTTAGTCAGAAGTGTGTGTGTATGTGTGTGTGTTCAGCTGTACACACCCGCCATCGTGCGCCGCTTCTACATTTAACCCGCTTCTGTGCTGATGGCCAACAAGCGCCGCAACACAAACTACACAAAACTACACAAAAACACACAAACACGCGCCTCTGAACTCCACTCGAGCACTGCCGCCGGGCCCGCGCATTGATCCTTTATCACGCACGCGCCGAGGGCAGCCTCTAGAACGCGCACGCACGGATACTTTTGAACGCATGCGCAGTGACGATTACCAGAACTCGCTCTATTGATGGTTATTCGTATTTGTGTATTTATTTACTTATTTGTTTATTTATAGGTTACACAATTTTAAGCCATTTAATTATTTTATATATATGTATTTATTTATTTGATTGAATTTCAATAAAGTACGACAGTAAGAACAAGGTACATTCAGAATCAGAACTACAGTAATATACAGGAAGTAATACGATTAAAATACAAGAGTATAATATAAACTTATTGGGAAGCCTTGGAATGACATCGTTTTGGTTAAAGAATAGTTTTATTGTATTTTGTTTTTAATTTTAAAATTTAGATTTTTTTGTTTTTGTATTTAATTTTTAATTTAATTGCTTTTCATTGGAGTCTAAAAGTGAGACGTTTATTTGTTGCACATGGTATATTATATTATTTTATTTTTTGAAATATGCGTCGTGGCAGAAGGCTACGCACACGCACGCGCGCACACACACACTTTACCAGTTCGACCAGTTTATGTGCTTTTATGTATTTGTTGTCTAGAACGACGTGTAACCCCAAGGGCCATCAGTCACCGCGCATGCGCACTGTGACCACAGCTGCTGAAGTGATTCAGATTAACCGAATTATTCCCGCGTCTTTGTCTTTTAATTAAATAGACGTATGTGGAAATAGGATAACAGCTGTGAGAAAAAGAAAATAAACTACAACAGTTTCCCCTGTGTTCATCTGAGTGACGTGTCCCGCCGTGTGCGCGCAACTCGCCTGCCTCCTCCAGTGCTCGAGCCGCGCGCGGCTCTGTGTGTGTATGTGTGTGTGATCGTGAGTGCGCGCGCGTCGTGGCCGGGGCTCTTGAGCAGCACGCGAGTGTGTGTGTCCCGTTTAACGGCTGTCATGTCCAAACTGGAGCAGATTCTGATCCTCGACCCGTCGAGCGACCTCCGTTTCAGAGGTAAAACGGTTTAATCACGAATAACCGGCCGTCGTAACCGAGCCGGCTCGCGGAGGCCTGTTCGCGCGCGCCCGCATGCCTGCATCACTCCCTCGGCTGCTGTTTAACGCGACGCCCGGGGATCTGCAGGCCTCTGGGGGAAAACGCATATAAGTGATTTTTGTTTTAACATCCGCTCTCTCTATAAGACGTGTTTTGATCTGTAAAAGGCTCGTTCACTCGTTAGTGTGTTCAGTGAGCTGTCACAGTTAGCCTCAGTGCTAACAACAGATTAAAGATTCACATCTTGAATGAATCTGATCTGTCTAGATTATTGCTTCTCGGTCAGATCTAGTGTTTGAAGGCAGTTTTGATGATCAGTGTGATCAATACTGCACTGTCTGAGGCTGATTTAAGGTTAAACGTGTTGTTAGACTGATTTAAGGCTCAAAATTCTGTGTAAAGATGCAATGCTGTATAAAGTCAGACTTATCCCTGCTCTTAGCCATTAGTAAAAAAGTACACAATTAAAATCACTGTGAATATGCATTTATGCCACATCTGAGCCGCATTAAACGCCTAATAGAAGTGCTTCAAAGTGTAAATATGATAGTTGGAAATATAGTGTATGAAGGGTCATACTTTATGATCAATACTGCATTAATAGCTCATTAAAATCAAGTGTTTGATTCAGTTTAATAGACTATATTAATCCCTCTATATGCATTGAGTCATGATGGAAGAATGTTTGATTCTCCAGGTCAGTGTTTGTGCTGTAAGGATAGGAAAGGGTTTTTGCATTATTTATGAATGACTTGAACAAACCAACCCATCTGACGACATGTGAGCCTTACAGACGAAGCTTCATTACATGGGATTCACCATTAATATTCACAAATATACTCGTTATTATCGTCCCAGAGAACCTGCACTGCACTGTAAACATTATTGTAATTTTAACCGTATAAATGCTACTGTAAAAAACAGTGAATTCACTTACTATATACATAATAGTTCATAATTAGTCATCTCATTGCCTAATTTACAGGGAAAGGTCTTAAACTGACATTCCCAGAATTCCTGTGTGCCGCTGCATTTGATTGTGTGTGACATTCCTGCAGGTTTTAACATATGTTGTTGTGTGGTGTGTGTGTGTGTGCAGGACCCTTCACAGATGTGGTGACCACTAACCTGAAGCTGAGGAACCCGTCCGACAGAAGAGTATGCTTCAAAGTGAAGACCACAGCGCCTCGCCGCTACTGCGTGCGGCCCAACAGCGGCCTCATCGACCCCGGGGCCACCGTCACCATCTCAGGTCAGAGGTCACACACACGCTCGCCATGCTGACACACAATTGCACATCACTGTTCTCTGGGGTTTTCTTTAATTTGACGAGATTTTGCTGAGTGTGTTTAGGAACAGCTGACAAACGTTTCTTACATTCTTCATATTCTGTGTGTTGGTCAGTGACAACAAGTTTAACTTGATTTTTTACCTTTATAAAGCCATTTTTCTTAACCTAATTAAATGTGTGCATCATCTTTTGTGTCTGATTCTAATGTTTAATCAACTTAAATTAAAATAATAAGACATATTAGGGCTGTTGCCAATCAAATGAAATCAGTATCAACTAAATTGATCTTTGCGCTGCAGAGGAAACAGAATCTGCATCTGAAGTGGATTTAGATGCTTTTACACAGACTGAGGGATCAGAGGGACATGAATGTGTTTAATCTGCTGTTACACATGCAGAAATAATGATATTTTAAACGTAAAACTTTAAATATCGATATTAGAAGTGATTACCAAAATTAAGATACATTACATGTGATATTAAAACTGCCAGTAGGTGCAGCGAGTCACTGTTAATGAGTGAGTCATTGAATCATTCATTCAACTGATTTATTCAGAAATGAATCATTTGACTGTCTTAATGAGTGAGTCATTGATTCAACTGATTCGTTCATTCAGTGATGAACACCTCAGTGTGTCGCTCAGAGACGCAAAAACAGTCCTGTGTCTTTATTTCAACTATTTTCTTTTGGCGAGATCCTAGAACTGAGATCCTAGAGCCGAGATCCTAGAGCCGAGATCCTAGAGTCGAGATCCTAGAGTCGAGATCCTAGAGCCGAGATCCTAGAGTCGAGATCCTAGAGTCGAGATCCTAGAGTCGAGATCCTAGAGTCGAGATCCTAGAACTGAGATCCTAGAACTGAGATCCTAGAACTGAGATCCTAGAGCCGAGATCCTAGAGTCGAGATCCTAGAACTGAGATCCTAGAGCCGAGATCCTAGAACTGAGATCCTAGAGTCGAGATCCTAGAACTGAGATCCTAGAACTGAGATCCTAGAGCCGAGATCCTAGAGCCGAGATCCTAGAGTCGAGATCCTAGAACTGAGATCCTAGAGCCGAGATCTTAGAGCCGAGATCCTAGAGCCGAGATCCTAGAGCCGAGATCCTAGAGCCGAGATCCTAGAGCCGAGATCCTAGAGCCGAGATCCTAGAGCCGAGATCCTAGAGCCGAGATCCTAGAACTACCCGGAGTGAAAGCCACTATAATTAACCTCTTTAATGTTGTTTATTGAACTGTTGGATAAAATCAATACCGCATTTGTAATCATGCTGATGTTTGGAGAAGAACGGCACTCTTAGTGTGATATTGGTGAACTATATTAAATGACAGATATAAAATACACACAGAGATGTTTTCTCCCCTTATCTTTAATATCGAGGGCATTATAAATACATTTTAATAGAGTAAATCACGCAGTGAGAGTGTGTGCTATAAATGCTCAAGCGCACTAGTCTAACCTACTAGACGACATCATCATGTAGTGAGTGAGAGAGAGGGAGTGTGTGTGTGAGAGAGTGTGTGTGTGTGTGAGAGAGAGAGAATGTGTGTGAGAGAGAGAGTGTGTGAGAGAGAGTGTGTGTGTGTGTGTGTGTGAGAGTGTATGTGTGTGTGAGAGAGAGAGTGTGTGTTTGTGTGTGAGAGAGAGAGTGTGTGTGTGTGTGTGTGTGTGTGTGAGAGAGAGAGAGAGAGAGAGTGTGTGTGTGTGAGAGAGAGAGAGAGAGTGTGTGTGTGTGCGCTTGTGTGTTCTAGAGTGAAGTACATACTCCACAGTGTCAGATCACACATCATTAGAGCATCCCTCAGGACATTAGCGTAGATGATGATGTAAATCACACACACACACACTCACTCACTCACTCACACACACACACACACAGACACTCATGATCCTCCTCTTCTCTTCCAGTGATGCTGCAGCCGTTTGATTACGACCCGAACGAGAAGAGCAAACACAAGTTTATGGTGCAGACGATCTTCGCGCCGGCCGGAGCGACGGACCTGGAGGCGATGGTGACTCTCCCGCTCCCGCCGTCATCACACACTCATATTCATATTCATATCCATATCCAGCACTCACACATTACAGCTAATGCACGGGTTATACACTGTCGGGTCACACTTTACTTTACAGTGTCATTGTTACATATGTCACATGTACTTATAGTAATAACTGTAAATTATGCACAATTACATAATCCTACCCTAACCCTATAGTAAGTACATGTAGATCATTAATATTACTCAGCACTGAAATATATAATTACACTAACAGTGACACCTTAAAATAAAGTGTAACTCACTATTGTAAGGTGATGTAGTGACATGTACTTACTCAAATAAGTGCTGGGTAATATTAATGAACTACATGTACTTACTATAGGGTTAGGATAGGATTATGTAATTATGCATAATTTACTGTTATTAATTTAGTGAGTACATGCAGTAATGTGTAACTGTCACTTTAAAATAAAGTGTTAGCAATAAATTTTAATGTGAGGTTGATGTTCATCCCAGAAATCAATCATCCTCAAAATCCTGGAAACACTGTTTTTATCTGCTCATGTCTGACTGGGTGTGTGTGTGACATCACTTCCTGTGAAACAGCTGATCTCAGACGCTGTGTGTGTGAGCCTGTGACATCACTTCCTGTGAAACAGCTGATCTCAGACGCTGTGTGTGTGAGCCTGTGACATCACTTCCTGTGAAACAGCTGATCTCAGACGTTGTGTGTGTGAGCCTGTGACATCACTTCCTGTGAAACAGCTGATCTCAGATGCTGTGTGTGTGAGCCTGTGACATCACTTCCTGTGAAACAGCTGATCTCAGACGCTGTGTGTGTGAGCCTGTGACATCACTTCCTGTGAAACAGCTGATCTCAGATGCTGTGTGTGTGAGCCTGTGACATCACTTCCTGTGAAACAGCTGATCTCAGACACTGTGTTTGTCGTCTGCAGTGGAAAGATGCCAAGCCGGACGACCTGATGGACTCTAAACTGCGCTGTGTGTTCGATATGCCGTCAGACAGTGAGAAGATGGTGAGTGTGTGTCACTGTCATCATATTCATATTCATATTGAAAGATAATAAAGATATTGTTTGATAAGTGAGATCTCTGATTTACGTCCTTGAAAACAAAGTAGTGCTTAAAGTCCTGGAAGTAGATTTGACCGTGTGTGTGTACGAACCGTGTGTATACTGACCGTGTGTGTACTGACCGTGTGTGTGTTGTGACAGAGCGAGCTGGAGTCCACCAAAGCCGCGTCGGGAGTGAGCGCGTCGAGGGCCGAGGGCCCGTCAGGAGCCAGGAGCATGGATGATGCCGAGATGAGGAAGGTCATGGAGGAGTGCAAGAGACTGCAGACGGAAGTGGGAAAACTGCACGAGGAGAACCGCCAGCTCAAGGTACACACACACACACACACACACACACACACACACACACACACACACACACACACACACACACACACACACAGGCTCTGCTGTTTGAGAGCGTTCACACTGAGCCAATATTACTATCATGATCTAAATCATGGATTCCCAAGCGTTTGCCGAACACCTTATTAGATCTAAAATATCTACTTCCTGAGAATTGTATATCTTGATTAATAAACACGTTCTCTGTTTTAGGTTAATATTGAAATTGAAATGTTAATATATTTAAAATTTGAATATAATTTTTCGTTGTTGACATTTTTCACTATTAAACATTTTTTCAGTTGTAAAAGTGTCAGTCCACATAACTTTCACACTGCCATTTTATGAACCTAATCAAATTTGATAAATAATTATAATTATTTAACTCTTAAAAGAGAAATGTAGGTAATTACTGCTGTAAAATGCAATCGTTCTGTAAAATCGATCATATTTTAAGTGTTTATTTGAAATATTAATATATTTAAAATATGAATATTGAATATGAATTATTTTTGTCCTTGACATTTTTCACTATTAAATTTTTTTTTTTTTTTGTCTAGGTCCACATATCTAACTCTTAAGAGAGAAATACTGGCAATTACTGCTGTAAAATAGATATTTCAAGTGTTTTATTTGAAATATTAATATATTTAAAAAAATGTTGACAGTTTACTATTAAACCTCTTTTTTTAGTTGTAATAGCGTCTCCGTCCACATTACACACACACTTCATTTTATGAACCTAATCAAATTATAAATAATTATTATTTAACTGTAATTATAAATCTGAAGACTGTAATATAGGCAGTTACTCCTGTAAAATAGATACAATATTTAATATAATATTTTAAGTATTTTATTTGAAATGTAAAATATGATTTTTTTTTTTCTGACATTTTTCACAATTAAACCTCCATTTTCTATGATTATTATTTAACTCTTTAAGACAGAAATATAGGCAATTACTGCTGTAAAATACAATTGTACTGTAAAATAAGTTAATATTGGATAATTATATAATCATTTTTTTGCTCTTATGATATTTGTCTAAAATTCTTAAATGTAAAACATTCAAACCCTCAAGAATAAAATGAGAAATGTTTTAAAAATGCTAAACAGCAGCAGAAGCGCTTGAGCTCGGACTCGTTGGCATCAGATGATGTTCACCGTCTCAGTGCGCTCTGTGAACACTAGATGGCGTAATCTCACACATCATCATCATTATTCCAGCATGATTTCCCTGTGTGTGTGTGTTTACCTGTGTGTGTCGCTCCCGATCAGGACGAAGGCCTGAGGATGAGGAAGGCTAATCAGTACGACAGCTCGGTGTCGAAGTCTTCGTCGATGCTGAGTAAAGACCCGGGCTCCCGATCTCTCCCGTCGCTGCTCGTGGTCATCGCCGCCATCTTCATCGGCTTCTTCCTCGGGAAGTTCGTCTTGTAGAGTCCGTGTGTTCTGGGCTGGCGAGACAAGCGTGCGTTCATGTCGATAACCGTCGAGACGAGCCCTACGGCAGCGGAAATAAACGTGTCTGTGTACAGGATCATTCAAACAGGCCTTGCCTTTCTCACTCACACACTCACACACACACACACACACACACACACACACACGCACACACACTCACTCTCAGAAACGATGGCTCGTTTCTCCCTCTTTTCCGCCGTCTGTGGGTCTTTCTGTGGGTCGGGGAAGAAGAAATCGTCCATGTTGTCGAAGCATCACTAGCCGTCTCGGTGGAGGCACTCGTGTGTGTTTAGAGACCTTGAAAAAATCAACCTATGAATAAATAAAAGGACGTGTTTCTCTTTTTCTCTGTGGTTTTATTAAGAGTTTAATGGAATGTTTTAAGTGTCATGTACATGTTCTTTTAGATTATGTTGAGAAAAATGGGAAATGCAGATTCATCGTTAATAAAAAGAAAAACAAACCAGTCGTCTTTGCTACTTTGTCGCTGGATTGGTCACGTGACACACGTTCCCGTTCCACTTTTATTTTCTTGAATGTTTGACGGGACAAACATGTTTTCCCGCTGAATCAAAACCAGTCATTTCATGGATTTTCTTTATGCAGATTATATATTCAATTGTGAGGCAACTTGACTGAATAGAGCGCCATGTTGCAGTCCTGTCCCGTGGTGATGACCGTTGCTCAAATAAAGAATCTTTAACACTCGTCTGTGTGTGTGAGAGGATCTGTGTGTTCATGCTTTGCACGTCACATGACGCTCGGAAATGTGTCTAGATCGAGTAAATGCAGAGATTGACGATAACAAGCCATTATTCTACAAACTTACTTCAAGACTCATTAATGGCATCAGAAGCTAAAGTGCTTATACAATGTTTTACTTTAGTATCGCTACGATACTATAATAGTTTTTATGAATATTTTGTCATTTTAGTACTTTTTAAAAAAAAAATGTCTATATAGTTTTTATAAATTATTTTATTTTAGTACATCAAGTTAAACTACAGTAGATTAAAATGAGGAATGTTTTATGGTTTAGTTACCGGTAACTATAATAACCCTGAACTGTAAGTGTTAAAGTATCACGATACTGTAATCATTTATTAATATAGTGTTTTTTATGTACATTTATGTTTAAATAATCTATTTTAATTTTAGTTCCAGTATTATTTTTTTTGTCAGTTCAGTCTATAAAATTTTAATTTCAGTTTTACTGATTTCAGCAAAAGTTAAAGGGAATGTATGAAAGAATTTATGTATTAATGGCTTTTTTATTGCCAATGTTCCTGTGACTCTTGAAACAAATGCTTATACAATGTTCAGGATGAACATGTCATTGATAAACATTGTATAAGCATTTGTTTCATGAGTCTCAGAAACGAAACAAACGTTGTGTACGGTAATGTCAATGCGCCAGAAAATGGATTGAATCAAATGATAGTCTCATATACTTTATAATAGTGTAATTTTAACATCACTGTGATCAGATGCTTTCTGAACTGCTGTTTTCTCATGTTTGTGTTTATTCTGTTATTTAACAGTGTATCACTGCAACGGCAGATCCAACTTTTTACTTTAAATGAACGAATTCTGAATTCAACATATAGACCCTTTAAACTAAATGGAAATGACAAATGTTGCCTTTTCAACTAGCTGAAGAAAAATCAAGTCAACTATTTAAAGTATGGATTTTTTTAATGGTTTTAGTTCACTATAGACCTTCTGTAGCCCCGCCCCTTCTGTAGCCCCGCCCCTTTTCAGCGCTAGGCTCGTTGTCTTTTGACTTCCAGTCTGTATTTTCACAACGATCTTGCGTATTTATGAATGAACGGCTCGTTTTAAAATCTTCCCGGTCTACTGACATTTGTTGTCTTGAAGCTCCGCCCCCTGTGCCGCGAGCAGCAGCTCATTTGCATTTAAAGGGACGGTGCGTTTTTGCTCACCCTCAAAAAGTGACAATTTTAACATGCTTTATAAAATATCTGGGGGGTATTTTGAGCTAAAACTTCACACACACACTCTGGGGACATCAGAGACTGATTTTACATCTTGTGAAAAGGGCATTATACCAAGCTTAAGTAAATGTGACTGTACAGAATGAACAGGAATGAACGTTAATACGCATGAATGTCCAATCAAACCGTTCCCTTTTGAGTCTCTTGGATGCTCACATTGTTTAAGTCGGTTCACCTTTACGATGATCAGAGTTTAAAACATATAAAGCAGCTTCAAATGGTGATAAAGACATGCCTATCCAAATACCCACACTCGACCACTCGTCTACTAGCATGGCGTATTTCCTCTATTTGGCCCAAGTGTTCAAGTAGGCGTAAAGACTGCAAGTGTGTGTAGAACTTTTGATTAAAGTTTGATGGGACACGCTTATAGTCTTTTATTTATTAAATTTTCAATACTTTGCATTTTGAAATAAACGTCTACATGTGTGTTCAGTCGCTGTGTAACTAACAGAAGACACTTCGCTGCTTCTAATTAAGGGATAAAAACAGTTGCAAATGTGTTACACAATAGACTATACACACACCATACACACACACAATCTGCACCAAGAAAATGTGCAACACTTTTTGTTTTTACTACCAAATTATATGCATCTAATTAGTTTAAATTACAGTGGAGTGTTTTCCTCGACATCTCGCGATTTCAGGGCACATGAGTTCCTGAAACATAATGCATGATGGGATACGCTTAGCGTAGTGTGGGTTTAGTGTGCATTAAGGGCACTGCACTGTGGCATTATTAACACATGGGACAGTCTTGCGCACTTAATTCCTGTCGTGTGAACGCGAGACCACAAGTGTGTGTATTTGGACAAGGCATTGGTGTTTCTCCTTAGAAATCCAGCTTCTGAAAAACTAAAGCATGGTATTATTTTAACTGATCGTTGACTGTACAGAATGAACAGGAACTGCGTTAGTGCGCATGCATGTCAAATCAAACCGTTCCCTTTCAGTCCGTTGGATGCTCACATTGTTTTTGGTTTTTAGTCGGCTCACCTTTACGATGATCAGTGTTTAAAAACATACAAAGCAGCTTCAGCTAGTGCAAACGGTGATAAGAGAGTCTCTCCTCAGAGATCCAGCTGCATACACACATGTGATACGACGAACACCACGAGTCCGCCGATGATCTGTGTGTGGCTCGCGGCGCTCAGTCTGAAGTGCTGGTCTCCTTCTCGACTCGCGTGTTGCGGACCGCAGCGGATCAGCGGCGGCTGGTAAGACGTGGGCCGGCGCTCGACCCGGTCCGGACTGGAGCCGTTGGTGGGTCTCTGGCCGTTGTAGAGCAGAGTGTGTCCTGAGGAGTCCTGGCCGACGGTGAAGAGCTCGAACTCGGTGTGAGGCAGGCGGATCCCCAGCGGCACACACCCGCCGGTCGAGGTCACGTCCTGAGGAACGCCACGCTCCCACGAGCCCTCGCCACACACACTCACACGCCCGCTGAACACACTCAGGAGAGACGTCGTGGCGGCGTCCATCGGAGTCACCGTCATGTGGGTCACTGGAGGAGCAGGAGAGGTTAGACTCAGTCTCAGACACACACACACACACATACACACACACACTCACACGCCCGCTGAACACACTCAGGAGAGACGTCGTGGCAGCGTCCATCGGAGTCACCGTCATGTGGGTCACTGGAGGAGCAGGAGAGGTTAGACTCAGTCACACACACACTCACTCACATACACACACACACGCCCACTGAACACACTCAGGAGAGACGTCGTGGCAGCGTCCATCGGAGTCACCGTCATGCGGGTCACTGGAGGAGCAGGGGAGGTTAGACTCAGTCTCAGGCACACACACACTCACTCACATATACACACACACACGCCCGCTGAACACACTCAGGAGAGACGTCGTGGCAGCGTCCATCGGAGTCACCGTCATGTGGGTCACTGGAGGAGCACGAGAGGTTAGACTCAGGCACACACACACTCACTCACATACATACACACACTCACACGCCCGCTGAACACACTCAGGAGAGACGTCATGGCAGCGTCCATCGGAGTCACCGTCATGTGGGTCACTGGAGGAGCACGAGAGGTTAGACTCAGTCTCAGACACACACACACACACACTCACACGCCCGCTGAACACACTCAGGAGAGACGTCATGGCAGCGTCCATCGGAGTCACCGTCATGTGGGTCACTGGAGGAGCACGAGAGGTTAGACTCAGTCTCAGACACACACACACACACACTCACACGCCCGCTGAACACACTCAGGAGAGACGTCGTGGCGGCGTCCATCGGAGTCACCGTCATGTGGGTCACTGGAGGAGCACGAGAGGTTAGACTCAGTCACACAGACACACACACACTCACTCACATACATACACACACGCCCACTGAACACACTCAGGAGAGACGTCGTGGCGGCGTCCATCGGAGTCACCGTCATGTGGGTCACTGGAGGAGCACGAGAGGTTAGACTCAGTCTCAGACACACACACACACACACACTCACACGCCCGCTGAACACACTCAGGAGAGACGTCGTGGCAGCGTCCATCGGAGTCACCGTCATGTGGGTCACTGGAGGAGCACGAGAGGTTAGACTCAGGCACACACACACTCACTCACATACATACACACACTCACACGCCCGCTGAACACACTCAGGAGAGACGTCATGGCAGCGTCCATCGGAGTCACCGTCATGTGGGTCACTGGAGGAGCACGAGAGGTTAGACTCAGTCTCAGACACACACACACACACACTCACACGCCCGCTGAACACACTCAGGAGAGACGTCGTGGCAGCGTCCATCGGAGTCACCGTCATGTGGGTCACTGGAGGAGCAGGAGAGGTTAGACTCAGTCACACAGACACACACACACTCACTCACATACATACACACACGCCCACTGAACACACTCAGGAGAGACGTCGTGGCGGCGTCCATCGGAGTCACCGTCATGTGGGTCACTGGAGGAGCAGGAGAGGTTAGACTCAGTCACACAGACACACACACACTCACTCACATACACACGCCCGCTGAACACACTCAAGTCACACACACACTCAAGTCACACACACACACACACACACTCACATACATACACACACACACTGAACACACTCAGGAGAGACGTCGTGGCAGCGTCCATCGGAGTCACCGTCATGCGGGTCACTGGAGGAGCAGGAGAGGTTAGACTCAGTCACACACACACTCACTCACATACATACACACACACACGCCCACTGAACACACTCAGGAGAGACGTCGTGGCAGCGTCCATCGGAGTCACCGTCATGCGGGTCACTGGAGGAGCAGGAGAGGTTAGACTCAGTCACACACACACACTCAGTCACTCACACGCCCGCTGAACACACTCAGGAGAGACGTCGAGAGACGTCGTCACTCACTGGAGGAGCACGAGAGGTTAGACTCAGTCTCACACACACAGACACACTCACTCACATAGACACACACACACGTCCGCTGAACACACTCAGGAGAGACAGTGAGATTGGTGTGTTTTGTTATTGCCGGAGTTTCTGAAGCTTGTGTAAAGGCTCCGCCCTCTTCTGAATGGAGGCGGAGCTAAAGCTCATTTGCATTTAAAGGGACACACAAAAACGGACTGTTTTGCTCAAAAAGGGGCAAATTTGACAAGCTATAATAAATGATCTGATATTTTGAGCTGAAATTTCACAGACGTATTCTGGCGACACCATAGATTTATATTACATCTTGTGAAAAGAGTCATAATATGTCACCTTTATTTTCTTTTCGACTGAAGAAAGAAAGACATTAATATCTTGGATGACGTGCGGATGAATATATTATCAGGAAATTTTAAATTCTGAAGTGAACGACTCCTTTAATAAATGAAAGCTGATTGTAAAGTGTTAGTGTGAGGAATCAGCAGGGGAGGTTTGGCGTTTCCTCTCAGTGTTCACCTGTGCTCAGACGTCATCGCTCACGTACCGGTGAAGGTGAAGTCCACGGCGCCCATGACGGTGTCTGACGGGTCCCCGCGGGTGTAGCGTCCGCTAGCCGAGATGCTAAAGGTGGGGTGACGGCAGACGGGGTCGGAGAAGTGCTCGTACTCTCCTTCCCAGGTGTGTGTGTGCTCGTGGAAGGCCAGCCGGCGGGTGAGGAAGAGCACGCCGGGTCGAGCTTCACAGCGAACGCTCACCCAGTGCCCGTCGAGACGCACCGGACGCTCGCTCTGGGCCGGCAGAACCGGAGGGTGATGGAGATCGGCCGACGCCACGATCTGACAGATTCGGTCTTCGCTCTGAGAGGAAGAACAGATGCGGATGAGCAGACTCACTCTTAACTGTCAATCATTCATGATTAGGGGTTTAACGATACCCTCACGATTCGATACATATCACGAAACTGAACTCAAGATACGATATTACTGCGATACTCCAATACATACGGTAAAAGGTTAACAACATTTTTACTGTTGATTAAAATGCTAAATTTGGTATTACATTGTGTGTGTAAATGAATATTCTTGGACTTGGTGCTGAAACCCAAAGCACAGGACAATAGAGACACCAGAATAACAATATTCATGATTCACAGTTTATTCGCTATAGTTTAGAAAAAGGTAATAAAATATGACAAGAGCTCAGTCTAACAGAAGGATGGCCAGAACCAGTGAAATATCAACTGATTTGATAACTCTGTCTCACACATGAATTATGTTGAATATCTGTCAGCTGTTAAATTTAACTACACAATTAGATAATACCAGTTTAGCTCAACCAATCACCAAGCAATGCTTCATTCTGTTCAGTCTGTGTGTAAAAAGAGCATTAGCAATTAAAGACAAAACACTTCAGCAGAACATGATCAGCTCAAAGTGTCCCAATCATTTTAGTCTCTGAATGAAGAATATCTGGGTATAATATGCCTCAGTTTACTTTATTCTGCTCTCCTCACTTACATAATGAACTATAGTGTCCTGATCACACTAGTGAAAATATATAAAAAATTATAAATGATATCTGGTGTCTGAGTAACTTTAGGTTTGACTGTATCTGTGCATTCATTCTTAAAGGGACAGCAGCCTCATAAACTGTTGCCATACGTTTCATTAATGCTAATAAAAAAAAAACATTTTTTATCTTTAATGTGAATCCATTTATATTTAATTCATACAGTTATTCAGAATTACAGTTTGCATTGTATGACACTGTTTCAACAAAAACTCATTTATGTTATTGAACAGCATAACATTACCAGTAGAATTAGTCGAGAGCAGCAGAAAGTGGAAACGCTTAAAAGATCAATGCATGAACTCAAGCACAGCAGTAACAGCGCATGAAGCCTCGGGGATGTTGAGGAGTCGAAAGCATAATGTGAAACAAGGACAGATCTGGATCATAACTCTGTCATAATGCCTTCAGAGCCTCGCGTCATCCGATTACAGAACGGCTTTCTCAGCGCGCCGTGATTTAATCGCAATCAATCAGAGAGCTCACGGGACACGTGTGTGTGTGTGTGTGTGTGTGTGTGTGTGTGTGTGTGTGTGCGCTTGACTTTGGATCAGTTGCCATTGCTTACTAGAGTCGTCCTGCCCATCAATTATTCAGCCTGAACCAGAATTCATTAACATTGCATTACATGTTTCCAGCCTCTTTCAGTGACAGTGGGGAGTCGCACATGAAAGAAATGAATCCATCAGAAAAGCTCATTTCTCTCTCAGGCCCCGAGACCCAATCCCGACCGCAAACACCATTCCCACATTCCCTTTGAAGCCGATGGAGGATCAGCACTGCCGACATGGCTCAAATCACACTCTTTAAACGGCATGATGGGAAATGCATCAATCTCGCTTCAGATCGAGCCGACGAACGGATCGGTAATGCCGAAGTGAAATTACGGATGAATTGGTGATGCGACGAAGGCCGTGACCGCCGGCGGCACGCATGAATTAATCAGACCATGTCACGTCCCAAATTAAGCACAATGTTATGTATTAAACAGACTTTTACTTCAGCGAACATGGCACTTCATGCATTAATCATTCTTCTTTCAAAAGCTTCATGTATTTTTTAGGTTTGCCGGGGTTTTATTTTAACTCGGACTGAACGTCCGTCACTCAAGAGTGTTTCTGTGTTCTGCTGCTTCACACACACTTATTAACTGCATTTGCTGGAAGGATGAGTTCGTTCGGACACGTGAAACACACACACGCCTGTATCTGAGCTTTAACACACCAGTTCATGACGTGAACTGCACACACACTGGAATTACAGGTCATAAATCACGTGCATATGCATGATATTTGTGTACAGAAGACTTTATATCAGTGGTTCTCAAGCTTTCTGACTCCAACAGTGGAGAAGAAATGGTGTTGGAAACGTTTTTCACTGCTAGCACATTTCACAAATAATTACAAAAAATCATTGGATTAAACATGATTTTTTTTTTGCAGTAGAAAGACTGAAATAGTATTTTCTTGTAAATCATATTTTATGCATCTCAAGTTTAATTTACAGAAACTAAGATTTTTGTGTATTTAAAAATATGTACTAAAAATAACGGAGATTTTCAGGATTCTCACTCTTTTCCAGTTGCTTCTGATTTACTGATAAGGGTTAAGAAAGAAAAATATTTTTTACTCACAAATTTCTACCCGATAAAATACTGTAGAATTAAATTGGCATAACCGGAAAAATGTATAGCCTATTCATTATGACGTTTTAAGATTTTATAAATTTCCATGATTTTTCCAGGCTTAGAAATCACTCTTCTTCAAATATCCCGGTTTTCCAGACCATATGAATCATGGTTCTTCCCACAAAAAAAAAAAATTAAATAAGAAATATCTTGATTTTTAGTTGTTTTAGCTTATTTTAATGCTTATTTGGTCTTATTTCAAATAGTTTGACTCTACTAGAGCAGGTTTTCCTGCTTGAATGTTGATCATTTTCCTCATATTCTCCATTGTTGCGGCTCCTCTCTTCCCAGTCTGTCAGTAACGCTCTGTTTACTTCCTGTCTCTATGAAGCCCCTCCTTCTGAAAAGCACACTGTGCTCTGATTGGTCGGCTGGAGCAGTGTGTTGTGATTGGTCGAGTGCTTCGAGTGTGTTTGGGAAAGCCCCGCCCCTTACCATAACCGCCAGTTTAACACACTACTAACTAACTCAACCAGGCCCCGCCCCTTTATTCTGCGCATTAATTATTATAATGAGGAATATTGAGACGTTTGTTCCCGGAAGAAACTCAAGACTACAATGGAGGCGTTTCAGGAGTTCAGGAACACTGATATAGAGAAGAGCTGGAGCTTCTTCATGATCACAGCAACATTACACACTAAAAAAAATGCTGGGTTGTTTTCATTTGGATAAACCCAGATGTTGGGTTAAATGTTTTATTTGACACAAATTTGGGTTAAAATAACCCAGCATGTTTTGATGAAACATGAAAAAATGTGTCTGTTCTTTTCTATTCCACTGCACTTTACTCTCTATGCACTGCAGACAATGTGTGTGTGACACAGCCTCTTCACACTCTCTCAATATTAATGCTCTGCGCTCAGCTGTGGCTCTAGAACACATTCACATGAGATCCATCAATATGTATCAGCGCAGACGCGAGTTCTCTGACCTTGGCGCTGTGAAGCGGGGTCTGGTAGCCCGAGGGCTGGTGGCGTCTCCTCTGAGCGCGCTCAGTGTGAACGTCTCCGAGGAACAGCTCCTCCTCCACCCGTCCACCGGCGTCGCCATGGCGACCGCGCCGCTCCACGCGGATCAGCCGTAGCTCCTGCATGGTGAAGTCGAGCCCGCGGGTGCAGTCGAGAGGCTCCGCCCACATCTCGAACGCCTCGCCGGGTCTCAGCCGGATCTGCCGCGCACAGGCCGGATCCAGGCGCCGCTGGACGAGCTCGGCCGCCGCTGGCCCGTGACACCGCAGCGTTACGCTAGTTAGCCGGTACTCGCACGCCGCGGCTCCGCGCACTAGCAAGGAGGCCTGAGCCGGGCCGAAGCCGCCCCGGACCCGCAGGCTGTAGACCGGCCGACGGCACCGGCTGTCCTCGTAGTAGAACTGAAGCGCGTCGAACGTGTGGTTCGGGTAGAAGCTGTAGGAGCGCGTGAGGAATTCTGGGCCGGGTCGAACCTCGCAGCTGGAATCAGAAACAATGATCATATTAACACACTTTATGCTAGCATGTTCAAGGCAAAACTAGTGTTGATTCATGCACTGCTCAGCTTTGCTTCCATAACATGCGACCAGTGGAAATAAAACCTCTGAAACACATTTAAGTGTTTATTTTATTGAACACACACACACACACACACACACACACTCTCACTCACAGCTGGAATCATGGTACCATGGTAACACACCAGTGTGTGTTGATATAATGGCTATGTTCGAAGATTGTTCGTGTTTTTTCATTATATAATCATGAACACTTCAGGCGAAACTAGTGTTTATTCAAGCACTGCTGTTTCCAGCTCGACGTCTATAACGAAAGAAACAGTCACACACACCCACTCAACACACACTCTCACTCAACACACTCTCAAAACACACACATTCTCTCTTTCAACACACACACACTAACCCTACCCCTAAACCTACCCATCACACACACACACACACACACACACCCTCACAGAAAACTTTCTGCATTTTTACAATTCCAAAAAAAATTCTGTATGATTTATAAGCTTGTTTACCTCAATTTAGGTTCCCAGTGTGACACGAGTGTGTGTGCATTCAGGCTGAAGTCCCCACCGGGATAGAAAAACAGGTACACACTCACACACTCTCTCAACACTCACACACTCACTCACACACACACACACACACACACACACACTCAACACACACACTCACCCTCACACACTCTCTCAACACTCACACACTCACTCACACACACACACACACACACACACACTCAACACACACACTCACTCTCACACACTCACTCACACACACACACACACACTCACACACTCTCCCACACACTCTCCCACTAACTCACACACACACTCTCCCACACACACACACACACACACTCACTCACTCACTCTCACACACACTCACACTCACTCTATCTCTCTCACACACACACACACACACACACACGTAGTGTTTTCATGTTTTATGGGGACTTTCCATAGACATAATGATTTTTATACTGTACAAACTGTATATTCTATTCCCTTACACTAACCCTAACCCTCCCCATCACACACACACACACACACACACACTAACCCTACCCCTAACCCTCCCCATCACACACACACACACACACACACACTAACCCTACCCCTAACCCTCCCCATCACACACACACACACACACACACACTAACCCTACCCCTAACCCTCCCCATCACACACACACACACACACACACTAACCCTACCCCTAACCCTCCCCATCACACACACACACACACACACACTAACCCTACCCCTAACCCTCCCCATCACACACACACACACACACACTAACCCTACCCCTAACCCTCCCCATCACACACACACACACACACTAACCCTACCCCTAACCCTCCCCATCACACACACACACACACACACACACACTAACCCTACCCCTAACCCTCCCCATCACACACACACACACACACTAACCCTACCCCTAACCCTCCCCATCACAGAAAACTTTCTGCAATTTCACATTTTCAAAAAAACATCACTTTTTTGATGTCCCCACGAACAAGGATTTCGGATATTGCCATCCTTGTGGGGACATTTTGTCCCCATAATGTAGGGTTTACCAGGCCGCACACACACACTCACACTCACACACTCAACACACACACTCTCTCTCACACAATCACACTCACTCACACCACTCACAAACACACTCACTCTCAACATTCACATTCACTCACACACACACACACTCAACACACACACTCACACACACACACACTCACTCTATAAGGCGGCGAGTTTGAGTTTACACACACCGAATTTTACAGTTTTATTCATATCTATATTCTGAAGGCTTGTTCACATCATCCGCCTGATTTATGCAACATTTCACTCCTAAAAACATGGTAAAAAAAAGAATTTCTGGCTGTTGACTGTTTTTTAATTTATAAAATGATAAAAAGAGAAATACAAAATCCTCTCTGTAAAAAAAAAAAAAACTTTAATATGTTGACAAAATCAAAAAAGAATTATGAACAAGGCTTCATCCAGTATTCAAATTTCTGGTCTGGAAAAGGAAATGTTCAAACGTAACATTCCCAGACAGCAACATAGTGTCGGCCCAGATCCGGCCCAGATCCGGCACATGTGGACTCAAGGTGTTCCAGATGTGGGCCGGATCTGGGCCGACACTATGTTGCTGTCTGGGACTGTATATGTGATTATTAAACTATAGTGATGATATCACTGTGTTCGAAATCGCCCCTTAAACCCTCATCCACTATTCCCAACATTACTCCACTTGAAGGAGTGAATGGAAACAAGCGAGCGAATTCGGAAACACTGAGGTGAGACCCCTACAGTGCATTATGGGTGTTCTCTAGCCGTTGAGCATACATCAGTTGTACACTCGTTATCGCGGTGCATTATGGGATTGAATGAGTGCACTCGCCACTCGATAACGTCCACTATGGTTTTGGACACCAGTACAAATGTCTGCCGCCTCAAATGGTGCCCTATTCAAGGGTGTATGGGGCGATCTGGGACACAGCCCAGGTGTCGAGCTCCTCACCTGTTGGACACCCAGTGCCCTGAGATGTTGGGTGGGATCTGGACCGTCACTTGCTGTCTGGCGTGAAGATGTTTGAGTTGGGAGAGACACGGGGAACTCCTGTCCAGCAGAACCGGACCAGCGCTGACCCTCAGCACACACACACTCACTGCAGACACACACACACACACACACACACACACACACACACACACACATCACATCAGAGACTGTCACTGAGAGTATCTTTCTCAGCTAACAAGGAACGTTCTGATAAGGTTCTGTTATGAACAAACATTCTTCCAATAACGTTCTTTTAAAGTTATAATAAAAATAATAATGTTCTCAAAATATTAGGAACAAAAACATTATTCATGGAACGTTTTTTTTCCTCAAAAGCTTCAGAAGGAAATTCAAATATCGTTGTTTTTTTTGCATTGTTATACTTGTTACTTTTAAATGTTCTCCAAACATTCTCTAACGTTCTAATTATGTTTTTAAAATAATTAAATGGAATGTTCCCTTTTCACGTTTAGAGAACGTTAAAAAATAACGTTATATATAAACTTAATGAGGACGTTAGCAAAATATTTTTAAACCATATTTTTGTTAGCTGGGTTAAAATCTTCAAATCAGACGATTTGAAGTCAAATCAAATTTATTCGGTCATCTGCATCTGATTCATAAACTCGTATACACACCTATCTTCTGGAATATTTAAGCTTTAATAACATTTTGAGATATGAAAACCACAAAGTTACTCACCAGAGGAAAGCAGAACGACAAGAGAATATAAAGACAACATCTTAATAAATCATCTGACAAAAAAACAGAAAGTTTCGTATAACTGACGAGCCTCGTGATGAAGATGAGAATGTTAAACGCGTTAAAGTTTCACATCCGCTCTTTAATGTGCTTTTCTTGTCGTTACATCCTCAGGATCAGCCTTTAGAGTCCAGAACGAGAATAAACACAGAGAGTATGATTGTATGAGCGACACCTTTCATATCTGAGGAGAATCTGAGGAGAATCTCTGTCGCTCTCGCGCTAGTGAAGCCTGATTCGCGAACGAGTCATTCGTTTGAACCAATTCTTTTTAATGATTCGATTAAAATGATTCTCAAAGTGCATGTAAATCATTTGACTATTACAGGTACTTTGCAAGCAGGAAAACGGTAAGAAATATTGTTAACAATAGCTGGAATAACTTATGATCACTAGTAGGCTATTAGTTAACTTATAGTGGGGACAGTGTTGATTTTGTTTTTAAAGTCCCCCTGTGGTGAAAATCCAGCTTTTAATGTTGTTTATGTGTCTATGTGGAGTTTTTAATATGCTTTAAGACAAACCATGTGTAAATTCATAAGTCGACTCCATTGCTGAGTATTTCCTCCTTAAAACTGCAGTGAACCAAAGACAGTCTCAAAAACACGCTTTGAAATCGCTGGTGTTTCTGACGTCACAAACCACCTTGCAACCAATCAGATCAACGTGTGATCGTCAACCAGTGGATCTGTGAGCTGAGTGAGTGAGTGGAGGCGGGGCTCATTTGAATATTCATAGAACCGCGCATACTAAATGAGGCGAGGGTGTCGAGTTACATTCAAGATATTTTAAAAACGAAAAAAAACGTTTAAATGTGTAATTTTGGTGATCAAAGATGAGTTTTAAAGGATACAAGTATTGACTACAGGGGGACTTTAACAATTAGCCTATCTTGGAACACAACATCTAATGTAGGCTAATCCATATAACCTAATTTAAAAACGTAGTTACAATCAGCAATATTACTACAAAGATCAAAACGACACATAGTGATGAATCAAGAGATTCAGTGACTGCTCTGTGAATATGTTCATTTAAATGAATCGCTCAAATGAATCGATTTGCTCAAATGAATCGAACTCCCCGCTGAGCGCAGTCGTGGGCGCGCATTGTGGGCGCGATCTCTGATGGATCGGACCGCAGGACTCGGATTCAATCACCATGATCTTATGAGTCACAGTGTGTGTGTGTGTGTGTGTGTGTGTGTGTGTGTGTGTGTGTGTGTGTGTGTGTGTCGTGATCACATATAAAGGCGTACAGGTAAATAAGAGCAGTCTGTGTGATTATAAGTTTCACATTATGACATTTACAGCACAGGAGATCATATATATATATATATATAGGCACAGGAGTTTTTCCTCTGGCAGAAAACACGCACGTACATTAAGATCCTGTTCTGACTGTTCTGACTGGAAGCTGTTTCAGATCTTATGCATTTTTTACTCGAGTTCTCTTGTATTTCATTTTAATGACATGCAACTTTTGAAACAATTAGGTGACTCACATTTAGTCAGAAAACCACTTAACACTTGACAGTGAACACACACTGTCAGCCGGTCATTAAAATCTGGATTCACTTTTAAATGCATGCAAATATGCTGTTGTTATGATATAATGAAACGATACTGTGTTTTTCCTCATGCATCATGCATCATGCAATAATGTTATTTTCTAGTCATGTCAATGCATGGATATACCAAAAATGATTTACAGTGTATGTAATGTAAATTATGCATAAGCCTACATTTCAGTATTCTTTTCATAAGGTCAAAACAAAACCAGGAGGCATTGGAGGTGGTGGAATATGAATCCACATCATGAACTCAACGGCATTTACTATAGTATCACAGAGATGTTTACCGTAAATGCATATGTGCCTTTAAAGGCTGATTGGTGACATCATCATCAGATATTAACGACCGCTGTATAATGGCCTGCCACTGAGTGTTCAATTACTGCTGGAGAACCTCATCTTTAATTCATGCACGAGTGTTTTTATAGATCAGTGTGTATGATGCTGGTTTGTTTTGCTGAAGCGGCTCAGGTGTGGCTGATTTGGTTATTTGTCATTTAGATCATTTCTCACTCGGCGTACAGTTGAGCTCGGGTGAGTCCGGAGGGTCCGGCTCCACACTGCAAAACATTACTGGGATTTTAACGGTAAAAGACTGTAAAAATGCTACGGAGAAAAACTGTTAATTAGTTAACAGAAAGTTTCCGTACTATATTCGGTAAATAACTGTGATAGATCTAACAGTTTTTTATAGTGAAAAAGAACAAGTCACTGCATAATTTACTGCGAAAAAAACATAAATTGACATTCCCACAATTGCGTGACACTTCACATTTGTCGTATTTTTGTTGAATTAACTGTTTCTTCATAGTTTTTTCTAATCAGTTATGTACATTAGGGTTTTATGTTACATTTAATGTTGTTTAATGAATGTTCATCACATTTTTAAAATGTCATGTGTGTTAGCATTAGTGAATGACAGTGTTCAGCTTCTATATCTCAGTATGATCTTTCTCAGCTTGTGGAGAAGCTGTTTGTGAAGAGCTTTGATTCATCATGTGACTCTCATCTCCGCTGTGATTGGTGGTTCTCAGTGTATTACAATTGTACAAAACAGATATTAGTACTTCAATAGATCGGTAAATTAACATTATATCAGACGGTATATTACTGTAAAAAAAAAATTTGCTACTGTATTTTTTACAGTAAATTTCTGGCAACCACAGCTGCCGATTTTTTACCGTAAATTTATTTTTAAAAAAAATTTACAGTGCATGTCTGTGATTACCAGTGTCAGACGAGCAGAAACATCTCTCTCTCTCTCTCTCTCTCAGAAACCCTGATTGTCCTGCAGGAGCGAGTGGGCGTCCGTCCGCCAGCCAAACCCACCGAACCGTCAGGGAACCGGCACACACTTGACAAGACCAAAATATACGTGTTGAGATGAGTGAGGAAAACAGCAGACGCTTCACACACCTACAGGAGCTCAGAGAGGAACACACTGCAGGATAAACATGATAAACACGGGTCGATGAAGACCACATGAGGAAGACCAGACCGGCGGGAACCAGTGAGGCTTTAAAGACCCCCTGATATCAAAATGTACGTTTTTTAGCTTTTAGTATGAATGTGTTAGCCTTAAGGTTATGAATAAGCTGGTGTTTTCCAAAACAATGACAACATTCGCATTTAGGAGATATAAACATTCAAAACTTACAGTCTCTCACTTCCTCTAATGGATCAGGGATTTTTATGACTTCAGCTTCTCATCACATCTTCTGTCCAATCAAATGCTCTCTAGAATCTGAAGCTCCGCCCCCTGTGATATAAACACCACCTGGCCGAAGCGACCGTTTTCCAACTGTGCGTTCGTTAAGAATGAAATGGCTAGAATTTATTAAAGACTTTTACTTGATAAAAGAGTCTAAACTATCAATCAGAGACAGAAGGACTGGAGGAGATTGTGTGAAACTTTTAGAGGCCTTAAAAATTCACATATCAAATATGGGTTAAACATGTTTCTGCTTATAGTTTTACAGGGTGAATTTCACAAATTAATCATATTTCACCCCTCAAATCAATAAAAACTGAAATTCATCTCTTTGGGTGAAGTGAGCCAGGTGTTTTTGAATGAGTTTGAAGGTCTAGAACCGGATTCAGAAGAGCATCGGTGACGGTCAGTCGGGGTCAGAGGTCGCTGATCTGAGCCAGAACAGCCGGATTTACAGAACCGGTTCAATCCAGCTCAGAACTCGTTTGTGATGCGGGAAAATAACAGGACTTCCTCTAAAAGCAACCTTTCTTTAATCAGAGGAAGACAGTGACTTTATGAGATACCATGAATAAATGTATGAGCAAAAACTAGACACCATGTCTGCTATTAGGCCAGAATGGATAATTAGCTGCTCTTCTGAAATGGATGGTGCAAAAACACACAGCGTCATGAAAAATACATCCAGAACTGAGCCAAGCTTCAAAGACGCCCATGTTTTGTGCTCCGAGGATCAGAGGTTCGTCATATGACATCCCAGCTAACGAAGATGCGTTAAGAACCTTTTCCCAACGTTCCCATTAAGCTATGAAAACGAAAGTTCTCAAAACATCAAGTTTTTAAACACAAGGTTCTTGGTTATGTGAAAGTCAAGGAAACATTCCATTGTATAATTCTGCAAACATTATGGAATGTTACTTTTGAATGTTCTTTGAAGATTCCGAAACAAATAACATTTCTCTGAGGATTCCGAAACAAGTAACATTTCTTTGAAGATTCCGAAACAAGTAACATTTCTCTGAATATTCCGAAACAAGTAACATTTCTTTGAAGATTCCGAAACAAGTAACATTTCTTTGAAGATTCCGAAACAAGTAACATTTCTTTGAAGATTCCGAAACAAGTAACATTTCTCTGAATATTCCGAAACAAGTAACATTTCTCTGAAGATTTCGAAACAAGTAACATTTAAAAAATGTTCCATGAACGATGAGAACATTATCTAAAACCAGATAAGTTTGAATGAACATTCTATTAATGTTACTGGAAGAACGTTTGGTCGGAACTTTTAAACAATCATTTCCCAAAGCTTTGTACGCCTGAGTTGATTGTAAACTAATTACACTTGGGCTCACAATGCCAGACAGCAACATAGTGTCGGCCCAGATCCGGCCCAGATCTGGTACGTGTGGATTCCACAGATTCCAGATGTGGGCCGGATCTGTGTTGCTGTCTGGGTGCTATTGGGAAATTGGGCCCAGAACGTTCCCTGTTAGCCGGGATGAACCCAAAGCCATCGGAGAAGCTCATCTCTCCGTGTTCTGGCTTCATGAGGCGAGTAACAGCTGTAAGTGTGTGTGCATCTGCTGCGCCGACAGACGAACACATGTAAACAAACGCTGATTTGAGAGACGAGCTGCTGGAGTTACACGGCCCGGAACGTTCAGAACGCCTGCATCTCATCCCTCAGTGAGGAGAAAACCAGGAGGAAAAACAGCTTGGTGCCGTTAAATATGCAATGGCAGACTGCCAGATGACAGACACGCAAATCAAACTCACACAAACGGTGCGAAATCTAATGCTTCTTCTGTAAAGACTAATTTTCCAAAGGCAGAATCAGACAAACTTTTTCGCCTGTTTTAAAATGAGATGCTTAATTCAGTTGTGCTCTGCTCGTCTCATTTACGGATAAACGGATTCCCACTAATAATACCGTCTGGAGGCGGCAGAAAAGGTTTGATAAATGATTTTACTATGAAACATCGGCCACACACCCCCAGTTTGAGGCTCATTTACATAGTAAAATCAGTGAAGACGACAGTCAGAAGCAAACCCAAACGAGTTCTGTTAGGATGGGTCTCGACTGCCAGACTGCCTCTAATCCGCAGGATAAACAGTGGGAAAAATCCTTGTTCGGAAAACCTGTGCCGCAGCTGAGAAGACTGATTACCGGCGGAGAGAATCAAGCATTCTGGAAGTACAAAAGAAAGACGAAGAGCTTTAGCCAGATGGAGCAGAAGCAGAACCTCAGGGCCAAACGTCTTATTCTCAAGGTCAAACCTGCGTTTCACTTCTTAGTGCATCTGAAGAAACTCATCTGACGAGACACTGATGTGAAAAAGAAACGTTGAAAACCAAAGGAAACTCCAGCTATCAAAAACACGTTCACAATGATCTATTAAAATGTGATTTCTAAATGTTCTCCGAGCGTTTAAAACATTTAGTTATTAAAACGTCATGGGAACATTTCATTTGATCATTTTGCAAACATGAACATTCTGAAACTAGTAACATTTAAAAAAACGTTTCAAGAAAAAATGTTTCATGGGGAAAAAAAGTTGTGTGCTAACATTATAAAAGATCAACTTGAATGAAATCCGCCTATGTTGAAAATCCAGCTTTTTTATGTGGTGTTTTTAATCTGCTTTAAGACAATCCATGTGTAAATTCATAAGTCGACTCCATTGCTGAGTATTTCCTCCTTAAAACTGCAGTGAACCAAAGACAGTCTCAAAAACACGCTTTGAAATCGCTGGTGTTTCTGACGTCACAAACTACCTTGTAACCAATCAGATCAACGTGTGATCGTCAACCAGTGGATCTCTGAGCTGAGTGAGTGAGTGGAGGCGGGGCTCATTTGCATATTCATAGAACCACGCATACTAAATGAGGCGAGGGTGTCGAATTACATTCAAGATATTTCAAGGCATTTTTCTCAAGGAAAAAACATTTAAATATGTCATTTTGGTGATCAAAGATGAGTTTTAAGGGATAACATTATTGATTACATCATGGGGACTTGTTATGTTTGGGATCTTAGAACGGAAAGCCTCAACTAAAAGACTCTTTTTGGCTTCATTTAAAGTGCAGAGGAACACAAACTCTCAGTATTCATCATGAACCACAGTCGTGTTTGTTCTTTGTTCCTCTGAATAAATCAGCACTTTGCCTCAGAAACCACATGAAGGAGTTTAGAGCCGCTGTTCATCAGATCCTCATCGACTCCGTGCGGAGCAGAAAAACAAAGTGTCAATCACCGGCTGTGCGGATGATCGTGGACATCGTTCTGTTTTCCCGCCATTCTTCCGAAAGCTTTGATGTGGCGCTGCGACTGATGGTCCAGATGGGACTCGGAAACTGCATAAACACACGACCAGCAGGAGAGAGTCACGACGACAACAAGCCTTAATTAAAAAAAGACATGTATTAATCTGGGCTGCGTAATGAAAAAACGATTAACGTTGATATTATTGAACCCCTGAGGGTCAAAGGGCACATAATCAACATCTCTAATGTCATTTTCACTATAATCCCTGAACGACAGTTACTGGAGAAACATGATGTCAAGCTGCCAGACACTCACAGACTCAGAGAAATAAATGTAGGTGAAACAACTGGGTCGAATAAATCTTTAGCTGGATTAAATTCACCTTGAAATATTGCAGTGTTTATTCTAAATGATTTATGGGTGCACATCATCATTATTTTAGCAATCTTGAATCAGAATAAGTTCCTCTTGCAGCATCTCTTCTCTTCTCTGATGATGAGGGCGGGGCAACCTGTCAATCACATGAGATCAGCCAATAGCAAACCACAACCGACAGAATCAAGCCCCGCCCTACATTTGTTCTTGTTCCCAAAGCCTCTTCACTCGGATATACGGCACAATAGGGAAGAAATCTCAGGCTAGTTTAGCATAATATAGCCACAAAACTTAATCGGCATCTTTCACAATTAACCATGTCTGCAAATTACTTGCTTACTCATAAATAAATAAATAAATAAATAAATAAATAAATAAATAAATAAACAAAATACTTGAAGTACAGGGAAAAACTGTATAAAAAAAAAAAAAAAAGTAAAAAATAAATATTAAAAAAAGTAATTAAATTATATATATAAAAAATCAAAATTAATAAAGTGCTTACATGTTAAATTTAAAAATATAATATATAAAAAGTAAATAAATATAAATAATAAATAAAGTAATTAAATTACATAATTAAATAAGTGCTTTAAATGTTAAATTAAAATAGGATTAACGTAAAAATAAATCTAATAAATTAATTAAAATAAAGTGTTAAAGTCTAGTGAAAAACGTTAAAAAATATATTAAAATAAGTAAATTTGATTAAAATAACGTGGAAAAATCAAGAGAAAAAGCAAAAGATGTACAAATATATTAGAAAAGTGAATACATTCGATTAAAATGAATAAATGTGATTTTTTAAATAAAACAAATAAGATTAAATTCTAGAAAACAAAAAACAATAAGATATAAAAAAATGTATGTAAATACATTCTATTAAAAAAAAAAGACTAAAATTAAATAAATACATACACATTATACACAATATATAATAAAATGCAACTTAATTGAAAAAATTATATTGTACATTGTTACGGGCGGACGGACACCACCCCTAACATAAATGGAGAGACGCACACAGATCAGCTCGTGTCCAACATAAGGGGTATGTTTATTTAGTAGGTTGTTCAGAAACAGAGGCAGTAATACTGAGGCGGAACGCTTTTGTTTCCCGGGGTGGACTCCTAACGCTTCAACGACAGCACGGCAGTGCATAGACTCCTGGCTCAGGCTCTGTGTGCGTGCCCAGGTGTGCTTCCGGAAAGCTTTTGTAGCTTCAGTATACGGCTGCGCTCAGGTGTGGCTCATCTGTAATTAAGAGCAGGGGAAACTCAAACACATAATTAGAACTCAGCGGAGCTGAGGGACGTAACACCCCCATCCCGAAATGGTGACCTGTCGCCATACTCTAAACATAGGAAATACTTATTTTTACTCTAGCCTTCTGTGTTCAGCTTTCAGGTATCTGTATAGGCTTATGGAAACAAAATAGAATTACAGGAATGTAGTACTTTGGTGTATAAGGTCAACTCATAGGCAATACACACTTATGTGTAAAAAAGAAAAAAAACATCGCTAGAGACTTATATTAGATTAGCAGGCTCAATAAACCAAAGTAAATCTCAGAGTAAATAACGAGTATATACGAGTATATATAAAAAAAAATTCACAAGAAAATTATTACTATTAAGCATCCACCCTAGACAACGCATCTGCGACAATATTGTCTACTCCTCGGATATGTACAATTTGGAGGTTAAACGGTTGAAGCAACAAACTCCAGCGCATTAACCTGCGGTTAGAATTGTACATGCGACTGAGGAACTTGAGTGGATCATGGTCAGTATAGACCTTA
>CM040840.1:28551022-28606022 GCA_022828995.1 Vimba vimba
AGAGGTGGCGATCAGAGCCACACAACGCTTCCCAGAGGCTAGAGTAACTCTGTCCACACTGCTGCCACACACCGATGTGCCGATCCACGTGATCCACGGGAATAATGTGGAACTCTCCAGAAGCTGCGCACTCATCCCTAATGTTCATCTCGCCCATCACAAAGACATACAGCCTCATCATATGTATGACTATGTACATCTCAATAAACAAGGAGTGAAAGTCTTCGCCAGAGTGCTGAAAAGCACAGCCCTTGGAAACACAGCAAGAAACAGCAGAAACTCTGATAACAGGCGAAGCTCTCAGCCACCAAGAAGCCATCGTCCTCCAACAGAGCCCACCGGACCTCCATCACTACACAAGAGCTACACAGCACAGAGAAGCCCTCGTCCTCCAGCAGAGCCCACCGGACCTCCATCACTACACAAGAGCTACACAGCACAGAGAAGCCCTCGTCCTCCAGCAGAGCCCACCGGACCTCCATCACTACACAAGAGCTACACAGCACAGAGAAGCCCTCGTCCTCCAGCAGAGCCCACCGGACCTCCATCACTACACAAGAGCTACGCAGCACAGAGAAGCCCTCGTCCTCCAGCAGAGCCCAGACCGGCCGCCGGACCTCCATCACTACACAAGAGCTACGCAGCACAGAGAAGCCCTCGTCCTTGTTGGAATATACAAGGTCTGCACTCTTCTACTTTTGGTAATAAGACTGCAGACCAAGACTTACTCAGCAGTGTGAGAGACATGGACATCTGTATCTTTCAAGAGACGTGGTGTCGTAGTAATGAGACCTTACATTGTCCAATAGGATACAAGGAAATTATGGTTCCTTCATCAAAAAATTCTAAAATTAAATGTGGCAGAGACTCAGGTGGAATACTTATATGGCACAAAGACGATTTAAAACATTCAATTAAAATTGCTAAAAGTGGAAAATCATCCATTTGGCTTGAAGTGAAATCCGTCATATATCAGTCAAACCTTTATCTCTGTGCAGTCTATATTCCCCCTCATGACTCTCCCTATTACGAAGAGCAAAGCTTCCCAACATTACAGACTGACATCTTACACTTTCAGTCCAGAGGAAACATCCTCATCTGCGGAGACTTAAACGCCAGAACAGGGCGAGAAACTGATTATGTAAATATTGTAGATAATGACCACATCCTCACTGACACCACGTTTCACCCCTCATCGAATATCACACCGAGAAACAGCTATGATACCTCAGTGAACATTAGTGGAAAACACATGTTGAAACTCTGTAAAGGTTTAGGATTATACATTATTAACGGCAGAACTCGTGGAGACACATTAGGTAGATTCACTTATTGCTCCAGATTAGGAACCAGTGTGGTTGATTATTCAATAACAGATATTGATCAAAGTTTTATCAATGCCTTCACAGTCAGACCTCAGCTCCCGATGTCCGATCACTGCCAAACTGTGCTTTATCTGAAAGCCCCATGTCAAATAACCAAAACTGCTCCACCTGAATCTGAAAAACTGTTTCCTCTGAAACAGAAACTCAAGTGGAATCAATCCAACTCAGAACAATTCAGAGAAAATATGAACAATCCGACTATATTAAAAATGCTAGGTGACTTTATGTCCACTGATTTCACCTTAGATATTAATGGAATAAATTTAGCAACAAAAAACTTAAATTACATATTCATAACATTGATAACTCTATCTAATATTAAACAGCAAACCAAACATAGAACCAATCAACAGAGAAAGAGAAAGGATGTCTGGTTTGATGATGAATGTGCCGGTCTCAGAAAAGAACTCAGGAGACTTTCTAACAAAAAACACAAAGATCCGTCCAGCCAGACATTACGGCTCTCTTACTCAGACTGTCTGCAAAAGTACAAAACACTTCTGTGGAAAAAAAGAGAAAAATATTTTCAAACTAAAATTGAAGAAATTGACGATTCAATAGATCAAAACACTTTCTGGAACTTATATAAAAAACTCGAAAAACCCAAGTTAGAGATGTCACTCCAGAACGGCACAATTTGGAAATCTTACTTTGAAAATCTGTATCAAAAAATTGAGCCGGCTGACCTCAACCAGCCTCAGAGTAAAGTAAAGAAAACACTAGAAGACATGGAAAAAACTATTAAGAATTATCAAAATCCATTAGATAAATCAATAACAATATCTGAAATATTAGAACATATTAAAAATCTTAAATTAAAGAAAGCATGTGGACAAGATCACATTAATAACGAAATGCTTAAACTCAGCAGTCCCAGCATGATTCAAACTCTAGCCAAATTATTTAATCTGGTGTTCTGGTCTGGACACTTCCCTGAGATCTGGTCTGAGGGACTCATCACCCCCATATTTAAGAGCGGTGATCGATTCGACCCCAATAACTACCGCGGGATCAGTGTGGGCAGTGTGTTGGGAAAACTGTTCTGCAGTATCATCAACAGACGCATCGTCTCACACATCTCAGCACACAACATCTTAAATAAAGCTCAGATTGGCTTTTTACCAAAACAGCGCACATCCGACCACATCTATTCCCTCCACACTCTCATCAACAAGAACATCAACGACAAACAAAGGAAAATATTCGCATGTTTTGTAGACTTTAAAAAAGCATTCGACTCAATTTGGCATGATGGTCTACTGTACAAAATCCTAAAAACTGGCATCGGCGGAAAAACATTTGACATTATAAAATCTCTGTACACCAACAGCAAAAGTGCGGTGAAGATCGGTAACCACAGAACAGCGTTCTTCCAGCAGGGCCGTGGAGTGTGTGTGTGTGTGTTCTTCCAGCAGGGCCGTGGAGTGAGGCAGGGCTGCAGTCTGAGCCCGACTCTATTCAACATCTACATCAATGATCTGGCATCAGCGCTGGAGAGCTCTACTGCGCCCGGCCTCACTCTACAGGGGTCAGAGGTCAGATGTCTGCTGTACGCGGACGATCTGGTCCTGCTGTCCCGCACACCTGAGGGCCTTCAGCAGAGCCTGTCCCTGCTGGAACAATACTGTCACGACTGGGCCCTGACCGTCAATCTGGACAAAACCAGAGTCATGGTGTTCCAGAAGAGAGCCCGATCTCAGGGACACAAACACCAGTTCCTGTATAAAGGCCATGTCCTGCAGCACAGCTCTAGCTACAGCTATCTGAGTGTGTGTGTGTGTGTGTGTGTGTGTGTGTGTGTGTGTGTGTGTGTGTGTGTGTGTGTGTGTGTGTGTGTGTGTGTGTGTGTGTGTGTGTGTGTGTGTGTGTGTGTGTGTGTGTGTGTGTGTGCACAGCTCTAGCTACAGCTATCTGGGCATCGACATCAGCGCTTCGGGACGCTTTGGTCTGGCTGTGAAAACACTCGGTGAAAAGGCTCGGAGGGCTTTCTATGCTATAAAGTCACGATGTGGACACTTAAAATTACCCATTAAAACCTGGATAAAATTATATAATTCAATAATAAAACCAATTCTTTTATATGGATGTGAAATTTGGGGACCAGTACTAAATTGTAAAAATTGGGATAAAACATCAGTAGAAAAATTACAATTGGAAATTGGCAAAAATATTCTCGGGGTTCACAGAAACACGTGCACTGCCGCCTGCAGGGCTGAGCTGGGCCTGTACCCGCTGAACATCGAGATCCAGAAGAGATGTGTTCAGTTCTGGCATCATCTCCATCAGTCTGACCCAGAGTCAGTGCAATATAAAGCCCTCCTCGCCAATGAGACCTCAGCAGAACCTCATCCTCTGAACACACTCGCTCTCCAACTCGTCCATCAGAATATACTCCCCATCAACCCCAAAACCATCATTAACCAAATACACAAACATCTAAAAGACACTCATGATGAAGCACTAAAAACACATTTTGCCCTCCAGAATAAACTCCAATGTTACTCGACCCTCAATAGAACCACTAAATTGGCCAGTTATCTATTTATTAAACATTTTAAAGAAAGACAAATCCTCTCCAAATACAGATTAAGTGACCATGATCTAGAGATAGAGAGAGGAAGACGTAGACTAACATGGACAGAGAGAGAGCAGAGGATCTGTAGACACTGTGACCTACAGCACATCGAGGATGAGTGTGTGTGTGTGTGTGTGTGTGTGTGTGTGTGTGAGGACAGAGAGAGAGCAGAGGATCTGTAGACACTGTGACCTACAGCACATCGAGGATGAGGAACACTTTCTGCTCTTCTGCTCCAGATACTCCAGTATAAGAGAAGCCTTTCTGCCCAGATTTGAAATCTTGATTCCATCATTCTTTGAACTGAGTGACACTGAGAAAATGTTCTTCTTACTGGGAGAAGATGATAGTACAGCTGCACTCGCGGCTAAATATGTGTTAGCTATTCACAACGCCAGAGTCAGCTAATTCTCTAGAGAGACCCACTGTATTTATTCATTTATTAGGATAGATTGTGTTTATTTATCTATTTATTTATATTTACTATGCTACATATGACATGATCTATACATATATGTTTTATTTGTTTTATTATTTATATATGTTGATGCTTTGGCAACATTGTGTTACACAGTCATGCTAATAAAGCTCATTTTGAATTGAATTGAATTGAGTGAGAGAGAGTGTGAGTGAGTGAGTGAGAGTGAGAGAGAGTGAGAGCGAGTGAGTGAGTGAGTGAGAGAGAGAGAGAGTGAGAGAGAGTGAGTGAGAGAGAGTGAGAGCGAGTTAGTGAGAGAGAGAGAGAGTGAGAGAGTGAGAGAGAGTGAGAGCGAGTGAGTGAGTGAGTGAGAGAGCGAGTGAGTGAGTGAGTGAGAGAGCGAGTGAGTGAGTGAGAGAGAGTGTGAGTGAGTTAGTGAGAGAGAGAGAGAGTGAGTGAGAGAGAGAGAGAGTGAGAGCGAGTGAGTGAGTGAGTGAGTGAGTGAGAGAGTGAGTTAGTGAGTGAGTGAGAGAGTGAGAGTGAGTTAGTGAGAGAGAGAGTGAGTGAGTGAGTGAGTGAGTTAGTGAGAGAGAGAGAGAGAGAGTGAGAGCGAGTGAGTGAGTGAGTGAGTGAGAGAGAGAGAGAGAGAGAGAGAGAGAGAGTGTGAGTGTGTGAGTGAGAGAGAGTGTGTGAGTGAGTGAGAGAGAGTGAGAGAGTGTTAGTGTTAGCGTGTTAGCGTGTGTGCGTGTGTGTGTCAGTAGTCACCAGGCCACAGTGATGCGCGGGTCCAGGTAGTTTAGTTTAGACGTTCCCAGAGCGATGACCTTGTTTTCCTCTCGATCCGTTTCCTGAAGCTGGAGCTTCTTCAACTGTTCACACAGTCTCTGGACGAGCTTCTCCTTCTTCTCCACCAGCCTAAAGATGGAGGGAGGGAGGGAGGGAGGGAGGGAGGGAGAGGGGGAGAGAGAGAGAGAGAGAGAGAGAGAGAGAGAGAGAGAGAGAGAGAGAGAGAGAGAGAGAGAGAGAGAGAGAGAGAGAGAGAGAGAGAGAGAGAGAGAGAGAGAGAGAGAGAGAGAGAGATTTAATTTTTTTTTTTTTCTAAAAATACCAATATTTGGCAATACAAGTCACATTTCGTATCATCTGAAACATTGACTAATTCCACAGAAGCTTATATAAATGTAATTATCATCAAACATCTGTATATGTGTTAAATGAGGAAGATTACTTCACACACACCTCTGCTTTCTCTTTAATACATTAGTTTAGGCTTGGGGTTTATTATAAATGCTCCAATAATTTGTGTTTGTATCATTTTTCCCGTTCTAAATCCTGATAATCCGAGGGGAACTAAGACATGTTTGTAGTTTGTTTCATTGTATTTACCATTTACCAAAAGTTTCATTTTATTAACCATGATTTCTGCATGATACAATCCTATCTGCATTTGAATAGATTATAAAAAAAAAAATGATTAAATTAAATTGTCAGATTGAAGGTAATTTCACCGTTTCAAACGGCTGAGGACGAGTGTGTGTGTGTGTGTGTGTGTGTGTGTGTATCCATCTCAGTGCTTCTTCTCCAGCTGCTGGCACACCATTAACTCCACTAACCTTGAGTTAAAAACAGTTCTTACTTCTTGGATTTGTCAGACGGAGCGTCTTTATGCGCTTTCTTCGCTTCCTTCAGCTCTTTCTTGGCCTCCTCAATCTGTTCCTTTTTCTTTTGGATCTGCAAAATCAACAGACAAACAGAAGAAAGTGAATGTGTCACCTTTGACCAGACCACACACACACACACATCTAGAAGAGCCGTGCGTGTGTGTGTGCTGACTCTGCTTTCATCGCTCGGGTCTCAGATGAGGTCGAACACTATAAGCGACCGGACAATAGCTCTGCACTTTACACCGCGTGTGTGTGTGTGTGTGTGATTATTTCTGACGGCCTCGTCCTCTAAAGCTCCTGTCGTGACCTTGTTTTTAGAGCTGAACGAAAAACCCATTTCACTTTCCTGCAGTTACAAACCCACCTCGAGTCCAATAACATCCGACCCTCAGTCACGCGCCGCGAGCGACTCACGACAGAAAACGGTTTCATTATGTGTTTTAAACACTGCAACACACTCTTCAAAAACTGAATTGAATCCAATTTCAAGTCTCAGTGTAAAAGAGGCCATTGTCTCAGGCTCTACTAGAACATGTTTTCCTGCTTGAATGTTGATTATTCTCCTCATATTCTCCATTGTTGCGGCTCCTCTCTTCCCAGTCTGTCAGTAACGCTCTGTTTACTTCCTGTCTCTATGAAGCCCCTCCTTCTGAAAAGCACACTGTGCTCTGATTGGTCGGCTGGAGCAGTGTGTTGTGATTGGTCGAGCGCTTCGAGTGTGTTTGGGAAATGTCCCGCCCCTTTCCATAACCGCCAGTTTAACACACTACTAACTAACTCAACCAGGCCCCGCCCCTTTATTCTGCGCATTAATTATTATAATGAGGAATATTGTGATGCATTCGTCCAGCATCATTACTCCAGTCTTCAGTGTCACATGATCCTTCAGAAATCATTATAATATGATGCTCAAGAAACATTTATGATTATTATCAGTGTTGAAAACTGTGATACATTTATCTTTCAGGATTCTTTGATGAATAGAAAGTTAAAAAAAACAGCATTTATTTGAAATAGAATATTTTGTAACATTATAAATGTCACATTTGATCAAATTAATGCATCCTAACTGAATAAAAGTATTTTTAAATTAAATTTCTGGATCGTACACATTTTCCACAAAAATATAATAATCATAAATGTTTCTTGAGCATCAGATCATCATATTAGAGTGATTTCTGAAGGATCATGTGACACTGAAGACTGGAGTAATGATGCTGAACATTCAGCTTTGATCACAGGAATAAATTACACTTTACTGTATATTCACACAGAAAACAGATGATTTACATTAGAATAATATTTCACAATTTTTATTGCAAAGTTCATTAATAATGAAAGTGAATGTGAAGCAGCAGTGTGTGACTGAGATGTGTGGATTATGCCGCACCTTCTCCTGCAGGATCTGCATGGACTTCTCGAATGTCTTGGGTGCCGCCCTCTGGTGGTTACAGAGGATCGCTACGGCTCGGTTCGCTCGGTTATACGACAGGATCTTCTCCTCCACCGTCATGTCCTCTGAAAGAACATCAGGATGAACATGAACTCTGGTTATGAATATCGAAAAGATGTAAATCCTTCTTAATGTCTGACCTCTGACCTGTGGTGAGTTTGTTGAGCTGATCCTGCAGGGTGGTCGAGGCGTTGAAGGTTCGAAACACTTTGGCCGTCAGTCCCGGCATGCACTCGTTCAGGGCCTTGTTGAGGTTGATCGTCTGAAAAGAACAGAAAAACCATGTTATAATGTTAGAAACTCAACAGACTGAATGCTGGGATGATTTAGTGCTGGTTAGTAACATGTGATATCACATGACGCAGTAGGAAAGATCACATGACGATGCCAAAGAAAGCATTTACAACTGTTATTTATTTTACCTTATAGATAAAATAAACAAAAATAAAGATTTTTTTACACAAACACACGAAAAAGAGACTCATATTTAAAGTCCCCCTGTGGTGTAAATCCAGCTTGTTTGTGTGTCTATGTGGTGTTTTTAATCTGCTTTAAGACAAACCATGTGTAAATTCATAAGTCGACTCCATTGCTGAGTATTTCCTCCTTAAAACTGCAGTGAACCAAAGACAGTCTCAAAAACACGCTTTGAAATCGCTGGTGTTTCTGACGTCACAAACTACCTTGTAACCAATCAGATCAACGTGTGATCGTCAACCAGTGGATCTCTGAGCTGAGTGAGTGGAGGCGGGGCTCATTTGCATATTCATAGAACCGCGCATACTAAATGAGGCAAGGGTGTCGAGTTACATTCAAGATATTTTAAGGCATGAAAAGTTTTTTTTAAAGGAAAAAACATTTAAATATGTAATTTTTGGTGATCAAAGATGAGTTAAGGGATATAATGATTATTTTAACTGCATGATTCAACAATCACCACTTACTGTAATTCGGTCAAATAAATCATCTTCTGGATCCTTGTGCTTTATGAACAGCTTCAGGTTCTTGAAAACCTGTGAGTGAAAGATCAGAATAAAACATCAATCATGACAAACACAAACAGAGCTGCCACAATCATATCTCACACTGATTGTGTATCAATAATACTTAATAATACATTCATTCATCTCAAATCAAAGAGATTCCTTCAACTGGAGTGAAGGTAAATAAATAAATAAAATGTTTTAAAAAAAGAAAACAGAGTTTTTTGACAGGTACATCAACAAACCAGGAAAAAGCACAATGCAAAGGTGTTAATTGGAAATAATTGGAATATATATATATAATATTTTCCTGTCTAAAGTGAGCGTGAGGGTTAAAGAGTGTGTGATGCATCAGTGTTTGCGTGACCTGTTTCTCCACCGGCACTTTGTTGTAGTAGCGGATGGAGTCTTTCCCCAGGAAGTCGAACTCCACGACGTGTTCGAGTCCGTCGAGGCGCCGGTGAAGCGAGATGTGCTCCACACGCAGAGAACAGCAGCCCACCGTATCCGCCGACTCCTCGTCCTTCTCGTTCCCCGCGCGCAGGGCCAGCTGGAGAAAACACACACACACACACACACACACACACACACACACACACACACACACACACACACACACACACACACACACACACACACACACACACACACACACACACACACACACACACACACACACACACACACACACACACACACACACACACACACACACACACACACACACACACACACACACACACACACACACACACGACCTGTGTGAATCAGACGGCACAGCCTCTCTGGGTCTAACGGGGTCAGGGTTCATACAGAAACTGTAAAATTAAATTCCAGGACTTTAAGCACTACTTTTTTTGGTTTTCAAGGACTTCAATCAGAGATCTCACTTATCAAACAATACCTTTATTATCTTTCAAATTATAAAAAAGGTAAATGGATAAACAAAACAAAAACTAATAAAACTAAATGGTATAAATAAAGTGCAGCAGATGCGGTGACTCTCACCACTGAAAGCCAGAGGTGGACAAAGTACTTTAGTGAAAGTACAGATACTACTGGTCAAATATTACTCCGTTACAAGTAAAAGTTGTAAAGACCGATTTTTACTTAAGTAAAAGTACAGAAGTACTTGTTTTTAAAAGTACTTAAGTATCAAAAGTAAACAGTAAATGTCAATGCATTGTTTTATTATTGTTGCATTGTTGTGTGTAATACCAGTACTTTATGCCTCTGAGTCTGTGCCTGCACTCATATCAATATCACATTTATTTCTAGAGCACAGTTCCAGTGGCGGGATTGAATGTGAGATTCAGTGGTTTCGGACACCCAAATGACTGTTCCCTCAAATAGTGCCATATTTACATTTTTTCTGAGAACTGAGGGACCTCAAGGGGCTGAAAAGTGACTCCTTGATGGCTTTATTTCTGCTAGACAGGTAATCTTTCTTTTTGTAATTTGATTAGACATATTTTTTTGTTTATGTTTTCATGAATCATGTATCACTAGCACACGTAGCTGCCTAATATAGCTATCATAACATTACTTAGCGAGCCATAGTAGAGTTGATAAATAATCAATAGGCCTAGCTCAAGTTGATAGCTGTCGTGTTGAATTGTGCAAAATTTAACTTTACATAACAAAATACATGTTTAACGGCTAGTAGACCTGACGTTACTCCGCATCCAGGAACTTTTTTTAGAACTAGATTTACCCTCAGAGTCAACAATGCTTTCATCATGGAAACTCTTACATGCAGAATATATGAACGTATATGTTATGAATCTTACACGAAATTCATCGCCATCACAGTGTAACTAATGGAAATGGAAAAACGTGTATCAATGCAACCTGTTTTTAGCTTTGCCTTAAAGTTATAACTAGCTCGTTAGCGAATCAAAAAAATATATAATTTAAACTTTACCAATATCGATATACTAGCTTGATAGTGAGTACTAAAATACATCTTATTTGTTTATATTCATAATGATAAAGTTAGTTTTTTTATTACATGTGATTCTGACATGATGTCACTACATGCACTGCGGTCCTTCCTCTCCGCTCGTCTCAGGTAAATAATGCGTCTTCCAGCTCAGCGGTCGGAGTCGCGCGTTCATGTGTTTTGGGGGCGTGTCTTTGGAAGGAGCCCAGAAGGGAGAGGGTGGAGCGAATGGAAATAATGAGCTGTCTTTAAAACAGTCGTGAGAGGTCTACAGACACTCGATTTTTATACTTTATTTTTCAGAGTACTTACATTTTAATTATGTATTGATATATACATAAAGTTTAAACAAATTTGAAAAAGAAGTTTTTTAGACAATTCCTACCTACCCTGCCTTTAAGTACAGTACTCAAGTAAATGTACTTTGTTACTGTCCACCTCTGCTGAAAGGATACTATGACAAAAGCCGCGTTTCCATTACCCTTCAAATTGAAATTGTGAATTGAAAATACGCCCAATGGAAACACGTCAATTTCGCAAAAACTCCCATTTATCGCAAAAAGGTTTTTCCGCTCGCATGAGGAGGTTTTTCAGGCAATTCAAAAAAGGAATATTTCGCAAAAATGCAATGGAAACAATTTTTGCACATTTGCAGGTCACCTGACGTAATGACGCGGTGTGTTTGGACCGAATACGAGACAGAGCTCTTTATTAAATTCATAGAAGACAAAAGAATTACAGGAATACTAGATTCTAAACCACAAAGAAATGCCACAATCAAGAGCTCGACGCAGATCTGAGGGAGAAACACCCAGAAACTCCTCATATGTGCCGCTCACAGTATAAGGGTCTTTCCTTGACATTAATGCTTGGATAACACACGTCTCCTTCCATTAATAATAATGGCCAGTGCAGTGGCTGCTGGGATATAGTACATAATCGTACCAACGTCCGTTGCCATGGTTTTTGGAATGATTTTACTTATTGCGAGAGGAAAAAATTAAGTTTTAGTCGCATACCATCGGTTAATGGAAACGACGTCATTTCACAATAGTTTTGTGTCGATATTTAGAATAAAAAAATAAAAAAATCACAAAAGTTTTGCACAAATCTGTAATGGAAACACGCCTAAAGATATCGCTTTCCTTATTAAATCAGATTTTTTTCTCCCATGAATATATGATTGACTTGAAGAATAAAAGCTGCATCATATACTTGGATATTTATATGAGTAATATCACACTCATAGCCATGAGAAATGCCTCTATATCAGACGAGCAGCAGTGAAAAGATTACACACTAATTTCACATATATTGTCTTTCAATAATTCAAGCGCTTTTCAAGCACTTTTTCATAAATATGACGGTTTTCAAGGGTTTTCCAGGATTTACATTTCAAAAAGTAAAATTCAAGCACTTTAAGCACCTTGTATGAACCCTGTGGGTGGAGCTTAACCTAAGTTGGGGTGAAAGTTAAGCCCCACCCATTATGTCCAGAGAGGCGGAGCTGGATGTCAAGCTCCACCCACTGGTTCTGTATCAGTGACGAGCTCACCTTATCGATGAAGTAGATGGCGACCCCTCTCTGTCTGCTCTTCATCTCTCGGGACGTCCAGTCGCGCTTGTACTGCTTTCTGATGGCGTTCACACACACCTTCAGCTGACGCGCCGTCTCGTACTTCTGCCAGTCCTTCTCGCCCTGAGCACAGACCATCATCCTCACCATCATCATCATCACCATCATCATCATCATCATCACCATCGGAGCGTGTGCTGTTATGTCTCTCACTCGTCATCATATGTGTCTAAAACGCTGCTCTCATGTTTATCTAATGTGAGTAAACTCGGTCATGTTTGCAGGACTGTGATATGAAGAGTGTGTGAAGTAACTATATTCTATATTTATATATTATTTATATATTATATCAACAGTGTGAGAGTGAACAGCACATAACAGGCTCAATACCGCTATAAACATCAATATCTGTTGGTACAATAAAAACAATGGCGTAAGATTAGTCATGTGACGCATAAACTACAGTCCGCACTACAGCGCGGAAACAGCGTTTTCAACTCACGTTTATTTGTAGAACATCTTTCACAACACACACCATTTCAAAGCAGCTTTACAGAAAAGTCCATATTAGAGTCCATATTACAGTTTACAGTGATCTGATATCAGAGGAAACTGTCCAAGTTATGCATTTCAGAAATCTACATTTACAAATCACAGTTAGAGAAAAATTTATTAATTTAAAAAAATTTGTAATTTAATGCAGAAACAATGAGCTCATTGAAGTAATGAATACTTGTTTGTTAACAGATGATTATGAGATTTAGAAAATGTAGCGTTTTCAAATTTATCCACTTTGGAGAGCGTTTTCAAAAAGCTTCGTTTTCATTAATAAAGCACCGTCTCGTGCGAACAGAAGCACAGAACGAGAGAAAGAGATGCTTTTCAAACTAAAGCGTATCAGTGTGGACAAGGCCTCACACACACACACACACACACACACACACACACACACACACACACACACCTTGAGTTTGGAGCTGGGGTTCAGCATGATGTATTTGGGTCGCCCGTGAATGTTCTCGAGCCACGACGCCAGCCATGTGACCGTGTTGTCGTGCTGCACGCGCTTCCACCGGTGTCCTGCAGGGGCTTCTGGGATCTTGGAGTCTCTGAGGAAAACAAGTTAAAGATGATGCGATACTCGTCCACCGTGATTAAACTTGATCATTAATTCATTCATACGTTTCTGAGAAATCGGTCCCCCCCCCCCCTAATTCAGTTTAATTTTAATCATTAAAAGAACAATGTCTACACGATAGAATCCATAATTTAATAATTAATTAATTTTAATAATAATAATAAGTCCCTGAGAAATCGGTTTTATTTTTTCCCCTAAAATTCAGTTTACTTTTTTTATTTTTTTATTAATTTAATTAATTATTTTTTACAATTAGTCCCAGTGAAACCAATTTTGAGTTTGGATTCTATGCTTTATGATTTAATACAACTTTATAATCAAAAACAGTGGTAATTAAGTGAATTCATAAAACTAACAATTTAATAATTCATTTCAATAATAATAATAATAATAATAATAATAATAATAATAAAGTTTTCTGGATTCTGTGCTTTACAATTGAATACAAATGTAAAAAAAAAAAAAAAAGTCCTACTTGAAACTTTGACAATTTAATAATTCATTAATTTTAAGAATAATAAGCCTCTGCAAAATCTGCAACTCAACCTCATCTACAAGCAAGGACAAAAATAAAGCAATTTAATTTGAATTAATATCGATTCTGGAATGAATAAATAAAAATCGAATTAAAAAAAAAAAAGTTTTTAGTGATGTAAGTGAATTGATTTTTTCTCCTAATGTTTATTGTCTCTGTCCTTATCCAATAAAACACTGCATAAATAAGATGCGTGCGCTGCTCACTGGCTGCAGTTGATGGTGACGTGCTCCGGCTGGATGCGCTTCTTCAGTTTTCCCATCTTCGGATGTTCTCCTCTCCCGCGGAACAGACCCGGAGGCTCCAGCTTGAAGTTCCCGATCTTCTCCCGGTGTCCGTCCAGCACACAGAACCCGTACTCCTCCATCAGACGACTGGACTCCTCCTTCAGGACCTGATTGAAACACACAGAGTCACACTAGTCCAGTCTCCTTCATTTATACAGCGCTCTAACACTATAGAGTTTCACAGCAGCTTTACAGTGATAACAGGAGATTACAGTAGCAGTGTTCAGGCTTTACAGCAGATCTGGAATAAAGTTACTGTCCAGATGAAGTTAGTTTTGATTGATTCACTTCCGTTGTAAAGATCATTAGTGATTAACTCAGGGGCCGCTAACACACACCGCTCTACAGAAAACAGAAACGTTTAATGTGTTCTGGCCGTTCATTCACACAACACAGTGTTTGCTGCTCGAGAACACACACACACACACACACACACACACACACACACACACACACACACACACACACACACACACACACACACACACACACACACACACACACACACACACACACACACACACACACACACACACACACACACACACACACACACACACACACACACACACACACACACACAGGTTTTGAAAAATTTTGGAGAAAAAGAAAAAAAAAAAAGTTCTCAAACTTCAAAAACGCGGACCTGTGAGAACGCTGACGGCACATGCGCATTACGAGTTTAGTCTATGGGTTACGCGCGTTTGAATATAGGCATGTAGTCTTTCTTTACAAATACACTGAAAAAAATGCTTTTCTCACTTCTCAGTATTTTTGTCTTGTTTTCAGTCCACTTAAATCGAGATGCACTTAGTTAAGTTGTAAAATGCCATATATTATGTCTTGTTTTCTGGGGAAATAAATTAAGTGAGTTTTTGCTTAAAACAAGCAAAAAACACAATAATCGCGTTTCGTCACTATGTTGTTCTTCGTGTAAAGAAGCTTCAGCAAAAGTCAGCGATTAAAACACTGACACAATGATGAACAGGTCACAATAATATTCGCAATAACATCATTTTACTGAATAATTAAGTAAACATAATTTCTTAATTTATCTTTTGTAAAGAAACCTCATCGTTTAACTGGCTACTCTCTGCTGTCTCAGACGACGACATCACTTCCTGTCGGGTGCAGTTCGCAACCTCTCCACTGGATGCTGCTAAAACTCACACTGCACCTTTAAGATTATTTTTCTGACCACATTGGTAAATAATATTGCTTGTTTTAAGCAAAAATTCACTCAATTTGAATTAATTGCCCCGGAAAACAAGACCTAAAATCTTACAGCATTTTTCTCATCTACTAAATGCATCTTGATTTAAGAATTTTTAGATATTTGGACTGGAAACAAGACAAAAATACTAAGCAAGAAAAGCATTTTTGCTGTCCTACACACTATTAAATGTGTCTGTGTCACACACACCTGCTTCTCCTCCTTCGTCATGTTCTTCCGCTCCTCCGACTTCTCCACGAAGTACTTGTGCATGCGGCTGAAGTCACACTTGGAGAGCGTCTTGATCAGCTTCCGCTCCTCCTCAGTCATTTCCTGAAGACAACACCATTCAAGAACGAGTTTAAGTTTACCGGGGGTGTAAGGAGAACTCAAACTCCACTGAAAACCGGGATACTGAGAGAAAACTTTACTCAATGAAAAGCCCAAAACATACTTAAAGTAGAAAAGAACAAGTTTAAATTGTGCATGAGAGTTAAAGGGATAGTTCACACATTTAACAAGCGAACAACAAAAAGTTGTCGCCTAAAAGAAAGAAAGCAATTCTGAGATGAAACAATGTAACAGTGTAACTAATTAGCATAATGCCCGCCTCTGGTCTTGATTGGCTGAGCAGCGTCTCTTAGCTCCGCCCTCAAACACTGTAGTGTATCTGAGACTGGAGAGTTTGGTTCGTGTTGTTCGTGTGGAGAAGACGCTGTTTTCTGAGATTGATACGGTAAACCCACGCCATCGTCACTGTTCGCATCACTGAGATCAAGAGCTGAGATTCAGATATGATAATGAGCGTTTGGATTCTGACCAATCACAGCAGAGCAGCTCTCAGAGAGGCGGAGCTTAGAGACACTGAGAGGAAAGAGCTGAGGCTGCAGTGGAGATTATGAGGACATTACAGTGTTTTTGAGCTTGTGTGAATGTGAGTCTGTTGTAGGAGACTCAGAAACAACATTAGGAGCCTTTAAAACAGCATGATAGTGTGTTTATGCGAGAGATTATTGTTGGTTTCTGACCTCCCTCCAGTCAGTGAAGAAGTTGTTCTGAAACACCTCTTTACTGGTGTACTCGTGGTCCAGCATCTTGGCGTAGAACGTGGCGATCTCCTCCGTCGCTGGACTGAGTTTCAGCAGCCGCCCTGAACACACACACACACACACACACACACTTTCAGCATCATATCAACACTTATTTTGCTGTTTATTACTGTGAAGCTGCTTTGAAACAATCTGTACTGTATAAAGCGCTGTAGAAATAGAGCCGACTTGATCACATGACATGTTTACCATCGTAATAAAAGGGCACGCTATCAGGCAGCGGCTCGTACTCTGGAGCGAAGTACGGGCCCTTATGCTCCAGACGGCTCCACTTCTGACTGTCCGACGACTTGCTCTCCTCCCACCTGGACATTCACACGCAGGTTATTCATCACACACACACACACACACACACACACACACACACACACACACACACACACACACACACACACACACACACACACACACACACACACACACACACACACACACACACACACACACACACACAGTGAAGCGTTAGAAACAAACATGAAGAATCACAGGACAATTATAAGCAGACGCATGAAATATGAAACATTAACCGTGAATATAATGAGCAATTACACAGTCTGCAAATTCAGCCTCAAATATTAGTACATTTTATGCAAGTTTAATGTGTAAAAATGTACATTTTAAGAATGATTTATTAATTATTTATTGATAAATTATGCAAAGTTTTTTAATTATTTAAAATATAAAAATATTATAATGACATAATATAAAATATTATTAAATATAATGTTAAAATAATATCAAAACAACATTAAGATAATATTTAATAAACAGTCTCACACTGATTCAAATTAATAAAGAAACTGAATACACAATTCTACATAACCATGTGCTTAAACTGTACAAATAATTAAGATTAATAATTTATTAATAAATTATTTATTGAAAAACAGATTTGCATGACTGATGTTTTTAAAATGAATATAATATGAAATAATAAATTCTTGTTTAATATTACAAATGATATTAAATAAAAATAGTCTCGCACCAATTAATATGAGCTCAAAGCAATACATAATTCCACATAATTATGTGTCAAATTGTTGATTATTATATAAAAAGATTAATTTAATAATAAAAATGTATTTAAATTGTTGATTACATAAAAAGATTAATTTATTAATAGATTAATTTACTTGATAACATAATTGTACAATTATATTAATATAATAATAAAAATATTGTAATTAATTATAAATATTCATTAAATAATACTGATTTTATAATTGTATTTATATTTAGCAAAATGTCTCATTAAAGCTGCAATCCACATTATTATCCGATTAAAGTTTACCGTGTCAACAACCTTTCACCTTACGCGCATGCGCAGATGTGATCTCATCATCACCGCTAGTGAAGATCTGAACTGACCTGAGGTCTGACAGTGTTTTAGCCGCTGCGGCTCCAGTATAATAACGGCTGACATTGGAAACGAGCGAAGCGCCTTTATTACGTTCCGTTGAAATATAAATAAACCGTGAAATAACGCAAAAACATCTTTTCATTCCCCGCAGGAGCAGCCACAGCTGACATGTGCTCACTGCGCATGCGCACTCAGTTACGACAGATCTGTGTGCGCCACATCTGTGCGTGTCCGACCGGCGGCAACCGCACGATAACAGTTCCGCACATCACTTCATTCATCATTTAGTTTTTAAATAAGTGTAACAATTATTAAAGATTATTTCAGCCTGTGAAAAAAAAAACGATTAATGGAAAATTAAGAATGAAAAATGAACCGCAGAGAAATTGCATTACATTTGTGACATTAATAATTCTGATATTTCCTGATATTCAGTCGATTTTCAAAATCAAGTTGAGTGAAGTACATACTATAATTTTAGGAGCTGAACTGATCAAATGAAGGTTTTAAGACTACCTGAAGGAGAACACATACCACTTCCACTTATCAGACTCCTCGTCTTTCTTGTCCTCTTTCTTCACCTTCTCCTTCTTCTTCTTCCGCTCCTCGTCCTCGTCTCCTTCCTTCTTGATCCTCTTATTCTTCTCTGGTTTGTCGTGTTCAGAACTTTGCTTTTTCCTTTTCTTCACAGACTGTTGATCTTTCTCTTGCTCTTCGCTCTCTTCATCCTTGACCCTCTTCTTCTTCTTCTTCACCTTCTTCTCTTCTCCGTCCTTCTCCTGCTTTACCAACACAAGCGCTGATGAACATCCGAAGCGCTCTTCATAAATATGGCTGTTCTCAAGGGTTTTCCAGGACTTACATTTAAACGTCAAATTCAATACGTCAGGCACTTGTACGAACCCGGTTATAACACACACACACACACACCTGATGCGAGTCTTTATTCCTCTCCTTTCTGAGGTTTTCCTCCTCATGGTTGAGATCTTTCTTCTCTTTATGATTGAGACGCTCCTTGCAGCTTTTTGATCGGATCTGAGAATCAAACGGAAGCGTTTAAACACTAAACCTGCAAACGAGAGCAAGTCCTGAGTCAGAATACCTTCTGTTCGCTGTCGTCCGGCGGGCTGGACCTCTCGAGTCCGTCATGTTGAGTTCTGGCGCATCACACAAACATAACCGGCTTTATTAAACTCATACAGTTACATTTTTCATCGCACAATTAATCAATCATAAGAAGTGAAACTGAGATGTCTTGCCTTTCATCCGGATCTGCTGTTGCATCCTGCAAAATAACACGAGAAAAACCTGTTTCGATCTCGAGAATGTGTTTGCTCTTAAAGTCCCCCTGTAGCCGATCACTTTATCCAGTAAAACTCATCTCGGATCACCAGAATTACATATTTAAATGTTTTTTTTTTGTTAATGCTTTAAAATATCTTGAATGTAACTCGACACCCTTGCCTCATTTAGTATGCGCGGTTGTATGAATATGCAAATGAGCCCCGCCTCCACTCACTCAGCTCAGAGATCCACTGGTTGACGATCACACGTTGATCTGATTGGTTACAAGGTAGTTTGTGACGTCAGAAACACCAGCGATTTCAAAGCGTGTTTTTGAGACTGTCTTTGGTTCACTGCAGTTTTAAGGAGGAAATACTCAGCAATGGAGTCGACTTATGAATTTACACATGGATTGTCTTAAAGCATATTAAAAACACCACACAGACACATAAACAACATTAAAAACTGGATTTACACCACAGGGGGACTTTAAGTTTTTCTTTTTCTTTTTTTGCAGTGATGCAACACAAGCTTTTCGGCTCCCTAAAGAACCTTTGAGAAACTGTTCATGCATTTTGTTCTTTTGCTTTTATGCAATGGATGTTATTAAAGATTCTTCATGGATCTTTCAATGCCAATAAAGAATCTTTATTTTATATATATCTTTAAACGATGCTCACCACATCCATGTCAGCATCTCCAGCTTCATTTTTAACTCCGCTGCTAAAACAGATGAAACAGAACTTTATGCATTACATTATTATTATTATTATTATTATTAGAGCTGAAGACGCACCTAGAGACTCCAGACTCCTGCTGACATTCCCCCGAGTCTGACGGTTTCTTCTAGAAATGACAGCACACTTCAGACACACATGCATCATCATTTAATGGCCTTCTGTCATGATGCTTTTACCTTCGAGGAATGCTTGTGTTTGCCGTTCAACTCCGAGTCTTTTCCTCTGTCTTTAGAGGAACGCTTGGACTTCTTCTCACTGACACATGCAAGAGATCCTCGTTAAATAAACCTGCAACATCCCTGTTCATCTCACATGAACAACGCTCTTTCAGTTATGTAAGCGTTAATAGATCGCTCGTTTAAGGAGAGACACTACAGGCAAAACCAGAGTTGTTTCAGGCATCTGACAAGCTTGAGCTTTTGGCTTTTCATAAAGTGTTTTTTTTTCAGACTAGTGGACAAAAAACATCCAAAATACACTTTTAACTGTATCTTGTAGAGCACTCGATCTGTGCGTCTGTAGATGTCAGTTACAGTATATCTTAAAAGGCCGTTTTCTCTAAATGAGTTTTTCCTCCTACATTGAGCCTGAAATCTCCACTTCAGCAACACTGACATACACCAAACTTTACACTTTTATTCTTATCTATATTATGAATGTTTTTGCAGAGGGGTTTGTTCGTATATAATTTTCCTGATTTTAGACATTTTATTCCTAAACAAATGGCAAAAATGTCTTTATTTTTGGCAGTTGACAGTATTTTCTGATTTGTGCACTGATAAATAGAGGTATCCAAAATCTAATATACTCTAATATATATTTAAAAAAAATTATTATTTTTTTTTTGAAAAAAAATGTTCAGATTTTTTGTTCTATACAATTATGCAAATTAGTGCATATTTAATTAGATAACGGCTAATTTGCATATTTAAACAACATTTCAGAAAACTTGAAATACAATTAGTTTTTGTTGCAATTATTAATTAAATCAGTCAACTGGTGAAGTATGGTGACATTTATCAGTTATTCTATTACCCTGTTCATCTGAGGTGTCTCGCCTTAAAGTTATCTGGTCTTCCAGAATGTTCTCAAAACGTTACAACAAAAACATTATTCATACATCGTTCATGAAACGTTATTTTAAATGTCATACTTGTTACATTTGAATGTTCTCTGAACATTCTGTAACATAATGTCTGCAAAATGACGAAATGGAACGTTAGTGAACATTTTTTTAAAAACTTCAGAGAACATTCAAATGTAACGTTTTTATAACGTAAACATCGTCATAATCCTGACCTTCTCTCGTGTTTCTTACTGCTCTTCTCATGTCCTTCCTTTTCCAGTTTCATCCTGTAAAGTTGGTCCAGTGTTTTCTGCACTAGTCACTGTAAAGACAGCAGATCAGTGTCTAATTAACCGCGTGCATCAGAAGTATTACTAATGACCCGTTTTAATTCGGATTGAGTTAATCGAGTTCAGTCACATTTACACAGACTCGAGTCGAACTGATAAAGCTCTTTGTACCTGAGAAGACTTCGCAGCGGCATCAGAATGCATGTCACCTGTCACACCTGAAAGTTTTTAAGTTCCTCTTCTAATCAAGTGCGCAAAATCAGCCACAGCGCCACCTTCTGGAGCAAACCACACGTGCACGAGTCTGTCTTCATGATCCCAGGAGCCTCAACACTGTGGTCGGTGAACTCCCATTGCATTTGTTTAGTTGTTTGGAAGGAATATATCTTTACATGATGACTTATATGGCAAGCAGTTTTGACTTTTATTCATTCCTAGGATATTAATTGATATCAGGAATTACATTTCCATTAGTAAAAATTTTAATTCTTAATATCAACAATGACGTCATCACTCGCAAAAATACGAGTTGTTGATATCTTGAATTAAATTTCAACTGGTAAAAACTATAATGCTTGATATCTGTTATTGTATTTTCACTAGTTAAATGTCACCAGCTGCCGTTCAAATTAAATTGTTGACAAGTTGTTGACAGAAATGCATTTCTGCTAGTAAAAACCATACATTTCTATATCAGTAAAAAGGCTACTTTGTTACTAGTAAAAATATAAATTCCTGATATCAAGAATTCAGTTCATTAGTTGAAATGTTAATTTCTGATGTCTGAAAATGTATTTCTGATATCAATAATCAGGGGTCAGTTGTTCAAAGGTAAACTGATCGGATTGGATCAAATCTTGAAAATGTGTTGTTCAAAAGGGAAAGAAGGAATCTGAAATCAGATTAGATCACGGAATCCAATCCTAGTTTTAATCTGGATCAAACCTTCAGTTTGTGTTGTTCAAAACTTGTTAGCAGGATTTGGATAACTTTGATCCAAAAAAACAGGATTATCCTGATCCCAACAGGGGGTGGGGTTTCAAGGTGGATTCCAGGAAGAAAATGTAGTAAAACTTTAAAATTGGTCAAAAATACAACATTTGTGTCATGTGTAATATACACACACACAGTCATATTTTTATTTTGCTTTTGATTAGCTTAACTGTTAAAGTAATACATTAGAAGTAGACATTAGGCTACATATTAAGCCTTTCGGTAGCCTACTGTAAAGTAAAAAAGAGATTTTGGCACCATTAAATAATCCCCAAACAGCTGTAAAAACCATATTATATTTAATTCAAAGTGTTTTATCACTGTTTCTAAACTACATTGGCACAATCATAAGAGATGAACCAGTTAAAAGATCTTTGCAAGCGAACACAAAGTTTTTTTGGTGAACGCTATACGAAACTTCTGAGAGAATGCAAAAGCATTTTTTTTCCCTATCTCATATTTTTTCCCATGACCATGTCCCTTTGGGGGTTCCGTAGATCACCAGAAATCCAGATTTGGCAATCGGAAAAAGTTTACATCCAGATCAGGGTGATCCAATCCAATTTTGCTTTGAAAACCCGGCACAAAAGTAAGATGGATCACCTGATCCTGGATTGCAAAACATGGGAAAATGCAAAACTTTTTGAACAACTGGCCCTAGGAGATTAATTTCAGAAATCTAAAATGTCTTTCTTACTTGTAACAAACACATTCATGATATCAGAAATGAACATTATCACTAGTGAGGCAAAAATTATTGATAGCAAAAATGAAAAATTTTCTAGTAGCAATTCAATTGTTGATATCAAGAACAGACATTTACACTAGTAAACACATAATTATTGATATAAAAATGTATGTATTTAATTACTAGTAAGAAATGTATTTCTGATGTGAAAATGGAATTTTAACTAGTAAGAAATCAATTCTTGATACCAACAATTGAATTGAACGGGAGCCAATTTATGGCAAACCGTTTTAACTTTTATTAATTTCCATGATATGAATTCTTGATATCAACAATTCAGTTTTCACTAGTTCAAATTATAGTTACTGATATCAGGAATTAGAATTATACTAGTAACAATGGCAATTTTTGATATCAACAATGACACTTTTACTAATTAAAATGCTCATTCTAGATAACAAGAATTGAATTTCAACTAGTAAAAACTATAATTCTTGATATCTGTAATTGTATTTTCACTAGTGAAATGTCACCATAGGCTTCTGTTCAAATTCAATTGTTGATATCAAGAATTGATTTCTTACTAGTTGAAATTCCGAATACACATATCAGCTTTGTATTTACTAGTAGAAATATAATTCTTGATATCAAGAATTACGTGGTCACTAGTAAAAATGTCTATTCTAGATATCAAGAATTGAATTGCTACTAGTAAAAATGTTAATTTTTGATATCTGAAAATGTATTTCTGATATCAGATTAATTTCAGAAATCTAAAATGTCTTTCTTACTAGTAACAATCACATTCATGATATCAGAAATTAACATTATCACTAGTGGAATTATTGATATAAAAAATGAATATTGTTACTAGTAGCAATTCAATTGTTGATATCAAGAATAGACATTTCAACAAGTGACAATTGACTTCTTGATATCAAAAATAAAGGTTTTTACTAGTAAGAATTGTATTTCTGATGTGAAATTGGAATTTCAACTAGTAAGAAATCAATTCTTGAATAGCAGCCTATGGTGACATTTCACTAGTGAAAATACAATTACAGATATCAAGAATTATAGTTTTTACTACTTGAGATTCAATTCTTGATATCAATGCATGACTTTTCCAGTCCTGTAAAACACTATTTTAAAATTCCCTGATATTCCCTCAACAGAAAGAGAAGACTCGTTACGGGCTACAGCTTTATCGTCCCCCTGTAGTGAATAACTGCATCCCTTAAAACTCATCTTTATCACCAAAATTACATATTTAAACATTTTCTTCCTTGAAAAAAATTCTTCATGCTTTAAAATATCTTGAATGTAACTCGACACCCTCGCCTCATTAAGTATGCGCAGTTCTATGAATATGCAAATGAGCCCCGCCTCCACTCACTCCCTCAGCTCAGAGATCCACTGGTTGACGATCACACGTTGATCTGATTGGTTACAAGGTAGTTTGTGACTTCAGAAACACCAGCGATTTCAAAGCGTGTTTTTGAGACTGTCTTTGGTTCACTGCAGTTTTAAGGAGGAAATACTCAGCAATGGAGTCGAATTTACACATGCTTTGTCTTAAGGCATATTAAAAACACCACATAAACAACATTAAAAGCTGGATTCTCACAAAAGTGCCTCGTAAGAACTATTTCAAGATTTCAAGACTTTTTCAGATTCAAATTAAGACATTTTACATGAGTTTATGACCAGGCTTAGAGAAATAGAGAAATAAAACACGACTAACTAGTACAGTTCGATCAACACATCACGAGTGTCTGTGGGAAAAGCAAACAGCAGGAAATGACATCACAACGGTTGAATGATTCACCAGTCTTTTATTACAGCAAAAATATCTCGAAGTGTAAATCGCCGCAGCTTTCGCCAACGGGAACGGATGGAGCGACTCCTCCACTCTCGCCACAACAACATCACAAACGCGTCCGGTTCACGCCGTACGACGGCAACCGAACAATTCATCGTCCGTCAGCTGCCATAAATACTCAAATACATTTGGTATGAACTGTACAATAAGAGAAAAACGTTTTGCACCATTTACATATAAAAAGAAACAATTCTAAAACGAGAGAGAACAGAATGTGTGTGAACAGTAGTAAGACTGAAGTGTGTTACGAGCAGGCGATGGACTCCAGCTGCTGCTCGGCTTCCGCCGCCATCGCCGCCGCTTGCAGCTGTTCGGTTTCGCTTTGCAATCCGCCGCCGGGCAACTGTTTGCGTTCGCTATGCATGTTGTTCTCGTGTCTCTTCAGGTCGGACGCTTTGGCGAAGGCCTTTGTGCACGAGTTGCACACGAACGGCTTCTCTCCTCGGTGCCGTCGCTCGTGATCCTTCAGATGCGACTTGTGCTTGAACGCCTTTTCGCACATCTGGCACCCGAACGGCCGCTCGTTGCTGTGGACGCGCTCGTGTTTCTTCAGATCCGGCGCGCGGATGAACGACTTCCCGCAAGCGTCGCAGCGATACGGTTTGAAGCCCGTGTGGATCTTCAAGTGTTCTTTTAAATGAGCTTGCGTCGTGAACGCTTTAGTGCAGATCTCGCATATGAACGGTCTGTCGGCCGAGTGAAGCTTCTCGTGTTTCCGCAGCCGATTCTCGTCCATGAAGGTTTTCCCGCACACGTGGCACGCTAACTGATCCCGGTGGCCGTAGAGAAGATACTCGAACTTCATGTCGGCGGTTGCCGTCGTCCATCCCGGCGGTTGCTCGTCTTTCACGTCGCCCATGCTATCGGCGAACGAGAGCGTCTGAGCCGCTAATTCTTTCGGTTCGGCGTCGATAGCTTCCACTTCTTGGTCGTAGCAGCTAACTTTGTGCACCTCTTCCTGCGCTAGCTCCTTCAGGATAGCCTCCTGCACTCGTAAGGCGTTATTAGGCGATTTGTCTAAGTCGTGATTGGCTTGCGCTTCCTCAACGATGTCGTCTGACGGCGTGTCGTCTTGGTCGCCGAGCACCTGAACGTCGCCGTCCGGATTCAGCGGAGGATCTTCCGTCGGAAGCCCCATTTTTACCATATCGTACGGGAACTTCGCGTTCCTAGCATCGTTGTTTTTCTCGTCGGGCGACATGTCGCGTTTCTGCGAGCAGAGCTTATCCAGAAAGCGTATCCCGAGAATCTGTCCGGAGGACATCATCAGATTCACGTCCTTCTTCTTGACCGAGATCTTCGCGGTGTACATGTAGTTGAGCACCTCCTCGAAGATGTCCGCGCGGATGAAGTCGATCTCGATAACGGACGAACTGTCAACCTCGTGTTTCTTAAAGAGTTTTTTGAAGTAGTTGCTGCACGCCGCTAACACACAGCGATGCGCTCTGAACTTCACATCCTCCACCACGACCGCGATGTCGCAGTGCTCTCCTTCCAGTCGCTGCTCGTTCAGTAGCTTCAGAAAGATGGTCCTGTGCTCATCGTCCACATACTTCACAGTTTCGGACATACTGGAGCGGGATCCTACGGGAAGAGAGCGAGAAATAAGCTTGATAGATACAGAGATCGAGTAGCTTACAAATACAGTGATGGAATCAAATTAAAACTTTGGGACAAAACATGGTACGTTAAAATAACGTTGTCAAAAATATCGATATTTAGATACTAAAATGGTCACCGTTTCGCTTGCCGCCTTTCACTTAAATAGTGCTTGTATTGCGCATAACTTTAGTAATTTCCGCAGGTTTCGCACTCACCTCAAAAGCGCGTGAACACTGAAGTGGTGCTCTCGTACAGCCGCCTCTTAAACGGCTCGAGAGACCTAAATTTACTTCTTTTCAGTGGCTTATTGCACTTAAATGATCAAATTCATCGAAAATTAGGCCAAAATGTCCGCCGTATTCAGGTAAATACAGTCAGTTTTGGTTAAAGGTTAACAGTAATAACTTAATAGTTGAGGGAAAACGCATACATAACAGTATACTGGATCAGTGCATAAGCTCTTAAAGTGACAGCAGCCTAATAAACCTGAAAATCACTCGCTGCTCATGACTGAATAACTTTTGTAACTTTAATTATAAGCATTAATCTGTACAATGAAAACTATCCAGTGTTATTTTACATTACTTTAATTTCTTTAGTATTTCTTACTTGAATACTGAAAGACCCACTAAAGAAACATCATTTATCTCTTTATTCTATTGTATTTATTTGTGCTATCGTTGCATTTGTTTATTTGTTCTTATTTTATCAGTTTACTTTTTGTAAATGTAGTTCAACGATTCAAGTCTCCCTGTGCGGTGCAGTTTTCCCCGAGGTATCGAATATCGATATTTTTCAAGGTATCGTTTCGAAGTTGGACATTCCAGTATCGTGACAAAACTACATTAAAGTCAGCATGAAACGGAAGTTGTGCTAGTCGTATATCTGAGTGAAATGGCGAGTCAAATGTAGGGCGGGACTTGATTGGATGGTTGTGGTTTGCTATTGGTCAATCTTGTGTGAGTGACAGGTTGCCCAGTAAACAAGTTACTTTTGATTAAAAATTACAAGGAACATTTACTTAAATTATGAGCATGGATAAATTATTTATTAATAAACTGCAATATTCCATAAAAATATATAGTTTAATATAGCAAACTGACCAACAAATTGACATGATTTGGCCTTTTTGATATACAAATTTACTTTCAAGGAACTAACATGTCCAAAAATCATGTTATTATTTTGGCTAATTACTTAAAATATATACACTTTATGCTATATATTTACACAAAATATTTTTCGTATTTACACATATAGCCTAGGTTATGTAACGTTAAGTTCTCTATGAAAAATTATTTTGTGTCTGATAAAAACAAACGAATGAAGTCACGCCTCATTTTAATAAATAATTATTAACATCACATTTGAAAACAAAACATAATGCATTTAAACACATTTCACGTGGTTTGTTAAAGATCATTGATACCTTAATGGACACATGATGCTTGTGGTTTGTTCTGAATGGACTGCCACGGGCCACAAACGCCAAATCTACTTCATATAAACACAAGAGGTGTGTTTTTATCAAATAAAATAGTCGTTTTCTCTCTAAATGTCTTCCTCGGTCAATAAACTGAAGTTTAATCGGTGTTTTTTGCCATTTCTGCGCTAGTCTGTTTTGCTTCTCTGGAAGCTAATCTTAGCATTAGCACATAAATAATCGTCAGCCGACATAAAACGAACAAAAACGACTAACTATCCTCCGTCTTTCCCACAACACGAGCCCGGAGAAGCCCAGAGCACCGATCAGCACTGGAGAGCAGCGGGATGTGCTCGATAAACGGGAGCTCGACGGATCGCGGCGCGCTGAGGTGAATTTAGTGGCGCGAGCTGCGCGGGCCATGACGAACACTCCCGCGCCGGGCGCGCGCCGCCATCCCGCGCAAAACATTATGCAATAATTCAGCAGCTGCTTCAGTCTGCTCCAAAAATAAATTTCTTACCTTTATTGTGCTATTTTGATCCACTGTGAAAGTGTGTGTTGAATGTCAGAAAGCCAGTGCAGAATTTAATACTTTGTTGTTGTGTGCGAGGCCGAGGACGAGCACAGGCGGAAGGACGCGCTGCGCCAGCACGGAACTGCGGAGAGCGAGTGACCGAGGCTCGTGCGTAGACACGGGCACAGTTACGCAAACTGCGCAGCGAAAACACTCTCACACACACACAGGGATGCGCAGGCACGCGTACGCTAATGACGTAGCGCAGATCTCTGGAGCGCGAACCATACTGTGACGCGCGGGAGGAGCGAGTGCACGTCCAGATTCATTTACCTCAGAAAGTGAAATTAGTTTAATACGTTTACACGTATTGTGAAAAGTTATGAAAAAACGTTCTTTCAGTTACATTTGTGCGAAGTTATCTAATAATGTTCTCAAAATGTTATAAATCGTTTATGGAACGTTTTTTTTCCACAGAAACATTTTATTTGGACGTTCATCTTATGTTTTTAAATGTTACTACTTGTTTCAGAACGTTAGGAGAACATTCAAATGTAACGTTCCCATAATGTTTAATGCTTGCTTTTTAAAATGTTTAAAACATGTAACGTTAAGAGAAAGTATAACATTTTATAGCTTAAAGGGGTGGTATAATGCCCTTTTCACAATATGTAAAATAAATCTCTGATGTCCCCAGAGTGTGTGTGTGTGAAGTTTTAGCTCAAAATACCCCACAGATATTTTTATATCATGTTAAAAGTTGTCACTTTTGGGTGAGCAAAAACGCATCATTTTTGTGTCTGTCCATTTTAAATGCAAATGAGCTGCTGCTCCCGGCACAGAGGGGCGGAGCTTTAAGAGCTCATGTGTTATCAGCTACTATTACCTCACACAGACATGCACTGAAAATTTCGCAAACTTTTAGTCTTTTATGTTCAAACCGGAGTCAGAAAGATGGAGACTCAAGAAGTGACAACATGTAGACAACATTTCTGAATGGTTAGTTGGTGAATTTATGTGTGTAGATTATGTGTAGTTTATGTGTGGTTATCTTCTAGTCATTGATTAACATATTCTGTCATGATAATCTATAAATCGAGTTCCAGGGGGCGGGGTTTATGTAAATTCTAGGGTTGGTGATGTCACTAACCCGTGTGTAGTCTCTACCAGTCGTTTGTTGTAGTCCTTATAAAGTGATTTCTTTAAAAGCAAATATCTCCCTTTGCTTTGAACTTTGAGTGTTGTAACTTTGCAGATGTTGTTTATGCTCAAACAGCAACATTACACACTAACTAAAGTTAGAAAAGTCAAATCATAATCAACCACCCCTTTAAAGGGAACATTAGCAAAACGTTCTTAGAACATATTTGTTAGCTGGGTAGGCAAAATAAAAAAATATATTATTATATTATAGACTATAATAAGATAAAATTAATTAATTAAATTGTGTGGACTATTTACTCGTAAGTACATAAAGTACATGATGATAAAATACCATGATGTTTTGATACTGTGGTACTGAATGATTGCAAATTTTCATGGCACTCCTAAAAGATTTCAATGGTGTTACCGTTTCCAAAAACATGTTATTACCGTGATACATGATGACCACCACCAGACGGATCATTAATTCATAATGAGAATGACAGGGTTTGTACAGATACTGTAAAATGAAATCTCACTTATCAAAACAATATCTTTACTATCTTTCAAATTCTAAAAAAGGTAAACATAAATAAAAATATACTAATTAAACAAAATAGTAACACTAAAGTGCAGCACATACAAAGTATATACAACGACAAGTATAGGCAACTTTAACCATAGAAAGGATACTATGATAAAGATATTGATTTCTTTATTCAAACTGCGTTTTTTCATGAATATATGATGGATATTTTGAAGAATGAAAGCTGTCATATATTTATCTGAGCAATATCAGGCTCATAGACAGCGAAATGTCTTTATATCCATATTAGAGCGTTAATTCTGCATAAAAATATTGTTTCATTGAAAAAATTAAACACTAATTTCATATATCTTTCAATAATTCAAGTACTTTTCTTCATAAATATGTCTGTTCAAGGGTTTTCCATTTCAAAAAGTGAAGCACTTTAAGCATCTTGTACGAACCCAGAAATGAATTTAAAATAACTCAAATTCTTGGAGAAAATCCTGTCCTTTGCAAATGTTTAAATATCAAATAATTGGTACTGAAATGGTCCAGTGAAAGTGACGCTTGCATAATCTTGTATAACCCAATTAATTTGTTTTGTATTATAGAAAATGCCATATTAATGAATGCATATTCTCACCGCAAACGGATGAATGGAAACAGCAGAGTTATCAGAAATGGAACTGAGCTTTTATTTGAGCTTGAGTGGGAAACAGTCAGCAGGGCGGCGACACTGCACATCACACACTGAATCGAGAAACAAACTAGGACAGAACACACACATTTGGGCTTCCGTTCTGTACAGTTTAAGGCTCAGATGTGGCGAGGGGAACTCTGGGATTGATATTTCAGACAGTTTAGTTCCTCTAGACTCAACAGTTTTCAAGAAGAAACAAAAAACAGGCGTATAATTCAAGTAAAACAACATAACACGTCTCTAAGATACATGGCGTAGTGAGAAAATGTGGCATATTCATATTCTCCTACTGTCATCTGTGTGTCATATTCAGAGATGAGACGATGAGGGGCGACGGGTGAGGATGGCACATCTTTGCCTGGTTAAATATTGTGCAAAGTTTGTCCTTTTTTTAAAGTGATAGAGCAGTATAATAAATAAATGTAGATATCCGTTATATTTCACATATTCTTCAGTCCCGTGGTTTGACTACACACTGCGCTCGTATAGGAGTTCCTAAAATGTCTATATACTTTTGTCTTCTCGCAAAAAAAGCAGAATTGTTCCCTTGTCATGCAGTAACAGATCCAGTGCGGCAGACGGCGCCTGTAAGCGTGTGTGTGTGTGTGAGAGAGAGTGTGTGTGTGTGTGTGAGAGAGAGTGTGTGTGTGTGTGTGTGTGAGAGAGAGAGTGTGTGTGTGTGTGTGTGTGTGTGTGAGAGAGAATGTGTGTGTGTGTGTGTGTGTGAGAGAGAGTGTGTGTGTGTGTGTGTGTGTGTGTGTGTGTGTGTGTGTGTGTGTGTGAGAGAGAGAGAGAGTGTGTGATTATGTGAGTGTGATTATGCGAGTGTGTGATTATGTGAGTGTGTGTGTGATTATGTGAGTGTGTGCGTGTGTGAGAGTGTGTGATTATGTGAGTGTGTGAGAGTGTGATTGTGAGTGTGTGTGAGAGTGTGTGTGTGTGTGTGTGTGATTTTGTGAGTGTGTGTGTGATTATGTGAGTGTGTGCGTGTGTGAGAGTGTGTGTGATTTTGTGAGTGTGTGTGTGTGATTGTGTGAGTGTGTGTGAGAGTCAGTGTGTGTGTGTGATTTTGTGAGTGTGTGTGTGTGATTATGTGAGTGTGTGCGTGTGTGAGAGTGTGTGATTATGTGAGTGTGTGATTGTGATTGTGAGTGTGTGTGAGAGTGTGTGATTATGTGAGTGTGTGTGAGAGTCAGTGTGTGTGTGATTTTGTGAGTGTGTGTGATTATGTGAGTGTGTGCGTGTGTGAGAGTGTGTGATTATGTGAGTGTGTGAGAGTGTGTGATTGTGAGTGTGTGTGAGTGTGTGTGAGTACGTGAGAGTGTGTGAGTACGTAAGAGTGTGTGATTATGTGTGTGTGTGTGAGAGTGTGTGATTATGTGAGTGTGTGTGAGTACGTAAGATTGTGTGATTATGTGAGTGAGAGTGTGTGTATGCATGTGTAATTATGTGAGTATGTGTGAGAGTCAGTGTGTGTGTGTGTGTGTGTGTGTGAGAGAGAGTGTGTGAGATTATGTGAGTGTGTGTGAGAGTCAGTGTGTGTGTGTGTGTGTGTGTGTGTGAGTGTGTGTGAGAGAGTGTTTGAGATTATGTGAGTGTGTGTGAGAGTCAGTGTGTGTGTGAGTCAGTGTGTGTGTGTGTGTGTGTGTGTGTGAGTGTGTGTGAGAGAGTGTTTGAGATTATGTGAGTGTGTGTGAGAGTCAGTGTGTGTGTGAGTCAGTGTGTGTGTGTGTGTGTGTGTGTGTGTGTGTGTGTGAATGAGTGTGTGTGTGAGAGTGTGTGTGATTATGTGAGTGTGTGTGAGAGTGTGTGAGATTATGTGAGTGTGTGTGAGAGTCAGTGTGTGTGTGAGAGTCAGTGTGTGTGTAAGAGTGTGTGAGATTATGTGAGTGTGTGAGTCAGTGTGTGTGAGAGTGTGTGAGATTATGTGAGTGTGTGTGAGAGAGTGTGTGTGTGTGTTTCTCCAGACGTGTTCAGATGAAGTGTGCTGCGATTCATTGGTCTATGTTGGTTTCTCAGAAGCGTCCCTCTTCCTCCACAGCGTGAACACGTGAGCTTCTTCCAGAGAGCATGAAGACGACGTTAATCCTGAAAATATAAAAGGAAACGTCGTTCAGTAAAGAGCAGGAATGACGGACCAGAGAGAAGCACCAGAAGAGCGAAGCGTGTTAGTGCCCGTCTCAAGTGATGATGTCATGCATTTAAATACCACCCAACAACGACAGCTTCACATCAACATAATACAGAGATCCGACATCATATCATATACTGAACAGAGTTACATTTTCTTCAAGAAAATGTGAATGGCCTTTCCCATGCAAAACCCAAAGCCACAATGACAGGGTGTTCTGGGCGGTTGCTATGTGGTTGCTAGGGTGTTTCTTGTGATCTTCTGATCTTCAATGTGGGATTTTCCCCTTTTCCTGTTCATTCAGTAACACAACAGCACATTCTCCTCAACAACACGCATGATTTGAGGAATCATTCACGTCTGGAGCTCAAACACACTCATTTCGCCTACTTATACTATGCCTTTGTGAAGAAAAAGTGCATACTTGTGAGTGTGTGTCAGAAGAGTAGACGAGCTTGGGGAAACACGATCACATCACACAGTTACGGCTTTAACGGTTGCTCTCGTCACGTAAACTGACCTGTCAATCATCTCGTCAAAGATAAAATCCTCCACATGTTATTTCCTCAGTGTCGGAGAGAAATGTTGATCTGCAGTCGCGGGTCTTTCATGCGGAGACTCTCCTCAGATTAATGCATTATTAATCAAGCATTTAAATGTTAATGGTCAAACGGATCTTTATAAAAGTCCACATTGTTATTGCAGATGGAATATAACACGGATAACATTCAATATTTTTCTATCAGGATGAACTTTTATTAGTCACTCAAACCTTTATCTAAACCTCTCACCGTCGGTCGCGCATATCCGCCATGTTTGTAGTTTTTTAACACTTTTTACTCGTGTTTGTAGTTCCTCCTCCAAAGCGCAGTGGATTGCTATTAATCTCAGTGAGCATCATCATCATCATCATGTGATCGGTCACAGCAGAAAGCTGGTATAGTTAGTACACACTAGTCCTCTGAGTTTCGCAGATGCATGATGAAGTAAACAGCCAAAGCGGCACCGGCGTTAGTACAGCAGCCAATAGCAGCGCTCCAAACCTCAGCAGCCAATCAGCTCGCAGCCAGCCAAGCCAAATCAAGCTCTGATTGGCTCTGGTCTTACCTGTCACTCCTCGCCCTCCTCCGGCGTGATCTCCGTCTCTTTATGGACCACGACTTTGGTCACTGACATGTCGGGATGTTGTTCTTTAGCCTCTTTAATAGCCTGAGCCAGAGCCTGACCCACAGTGACACCCACATCAGAACCAGCTACTGCTAACCAGGCTTTCATATGTGTGCAATCATGTTTCATATGTGTGGAATCATGTTTCATATGTGTGGAATCATGTTTCATGTGTGTGGAATCATGTTTCATATGTGTGGAATCATGTTTCATATGTGTGGAATCATGTTTCATGTGTGTGGAATCATGTTTCATATGTGTGGAATCATGTTTCATATGTGTGCAATCATGTTTCATGTGTGTGTGGAATCATGTTTCATGTGTGTGGAATCATGTTTCATGTGTGTGGAATCATGTTTCATGTGTGTGGAATCATGTTTCATATGTGTGCAATCATGTTTCATGTGTGTGCAATCATGTTTCATGTGTGTGGAATCATGTTTCATATGTGTGTGGAATCATGTTTCATGTGTGTGTGGAATCATGTTTCATGTGTGTGGAATCATGTTTCATATGTGTGTGGAATCATGTTTCATGTGTGTGGAATCATGTTTCATGTGTGTGGAATCATGTTTCATATGCGTGGAATCATGTTTCATGTGTGTGGAATCATGTGTGTGGAATCATGTTTCATATGTGTGTGGAATCATGTTTCATGTGTGTGGAATCATGTTTCATGTGTGTGGAATCATGTTTCATGTGTGTGGAATCATGTTTCATGTGTGTGGAATCATGTTTCATATGCGTGGAATCATGTTTCATGTGTGTGTGGAATCATGTTTCATATGTGTGGAATCATATTTCATGTGTGTGGAATCATGTTTCATATGCGTGGAATCATGTTTCATGTGTGTGGAATCATGTTTCATATGCGTGGAATCATGTTTCATGTGTGTGTGGAATCATGTTTCATATGCGTGGAATCATGTTTCATGTGTGTGGAATCATGTTTCATATGTGTGGAATCATGTTTCATGTGTGTGGAATCATGTTTCATATGCGTGGAATCATGTTTCATGTGTGTGTGGAATCATGTTTCATATGTGTGGAATCATATTTCATGTGTGTGGAATCATGTTTCATGTGTGTGGAATCATGTTTCATATGCGTGGAATCATGTTTCATGTGTGTGGAATCATGTTTCATATGTGTGGAATCATATTTCATGTGTGTGGAATCATGTTTCATGTGTGTGGAATCATATTTCATATGTGTGGAATCATGTTTCATGTGTGTGGAATCATGTTTCATATGCGTGGAATCATGTTTCATATGTGTGTGGAATCATGTTTCATGTGTGTGGAATCATGTTTCATATGTGTGGAATCATATTTCATGTGTGTGGAATCATGTTTCATATGCGTGGAATCATGTTTCATGTGTGTGGAATCATGTTTCATGTGTGTGGAATCATGTTTCATATGTGTGTGGAATCATGTTTCATGTGTGTGGAATCATGTTTCATGTGTGTGGAATCATGTTTCATATGTGTGTGGAATCATGTTTCATATGTGTGTGGAATCATGTTTCATGTGTGTGGAATCATGTTTCATGTGTGTGGAATCATGTTTCATGTGTGTGTGGAATCATGTTTCATGTGTGTGGAATCATGTTTCATAATTATGTTTCATGTGTGTGGAATCATGTTTCATAATTATGTTTCATGTGTGTGTGGACTAGGGGTGTAACGATACCCTCGTGTCACGAAACTGAACTCACGATATTATTGTGATACTCAAAGACACATGATAAAAGGTAAATAAAAATGTAATGTTGATTAAATGCTAAATTTGCTATTACATTGTGTGTGTAAATGAATAGTCTTGGACTTGGAGCTGAAACCCAAAGCACAGGACAATAGAGACACCAGAATAACAATATTCATGATTCTGAAGCTGAAAATACTGAATTATTGTAGATGAATATGCTTGATCTCTGTCACTGACTAGATATATTTATAATAATGTAGGACACTTTTTACTGGTGACATCAGACATTTGATATATCATTATCAGGAGCCATAAATATTCCCCCATTGCATTATTATACATTATATTCAACATTATATATAGTAGTTTGATGTAGTACTGACACTAAAACTCTTTTTTTTCTTTTTTTTTCTCACACAGTAATTTTTCCACAATCACGATACATATTGTTGCTTTTTTGTATTGTGATATATTGTGACACGATATATTGTTACACCCCTAATGTGGAATAATGTTTCATATCTCATATCTCTTCACACGAATGACCCTGAATGAGTCGCATTAAAGGCTCACCTCGTCATGATCGATGTCTGCGTCTCCTGAGATGACGATTCTCTTCTCGATCCGTGTTTCTGAGATGCCGCCCTTCACCGTCTGTCACACACACACACACACACACACACACACACACACACACACACACACACAATGTTTTATATTGTACAAACTGTAGATTCTATCTCACTACATTAACCCTAAACCTACCATCACACACACACACACACACACTACCCCCGACCCCTAAACCTACCATCACACACACACACACACTCAGGAAATGTCCTCATAAATCACGTTCATGTTGTACTGCCAGTGTAATACCAGTGTAATACACACATTTCTGTCGTCATAACTCCCACAAACCCCCAGGTTACGGCAGCTCTCTCTGACCTTGGTGATGTGTGTGGTTGTGGTGGTGCTGCTGGTTTCTGATGTGATGGTTTGAGCGCTCATGAGAATCCCAGGATCAGCGTCTCCGTCAGTCTCGCCCTGTCACACACATCGACAGCACCGTCTCAGAACACAGCATCTGATCCCGAGTCTGGGCACACCGTGTCCTCACTACACGCGCCGCATGGGTTTCACATGAACTTTTCTCACCGGCCAATCTGACTACTACATTTTTAAGTTACCGGCTATTCAGAGCTTCTACTAACCAGAAAAAAAAAAGTGAAAAAAAGAAATACCAGATTAACAAAAAAAAAACTAAACAGATGAACTACATCACAGCTTATATATAGGCTAACACATATATATGTAATAAAATGTGGATTTCATACATTCATTTCTTATTCAAACTAAATCCTGTCATCCAGCATCTCCTCTTTCATCCTTTTCACCAAAAATTTAGTATGTTGGAAAATAATAAAAAATGTCTTTTCTTTAACCAAATGCTTTTTAATCTTCGCTTTTGCTTCAATGCAAATGAACAAGCGCGCCGGTATCTGTAGCGTAGTGATGTGTGTGTTCAAGTAAGCAGATATGAGCAGATTCTGCACGACGCAACGCGCGATAAAATGCATCTTTTCCATGTTAATTCCATGTTTATTTGATCAAAAATTATGAAATATTACTCCAGTGTAAATCATCTGTTTCTATGTGAATATATAGTAAAGTGTAATTTATTCCTGTGATCAAAGCTGAATTTTCATCATCATTACTCCAGTCTTCAGTGTCACATGATCCTTCAGAAATCACTCTAATATGATGTTCAAGAAACATTTATGATTATTATCAGTGTTGAAAACAGTTCGTATGTTTGTAGAAACCGTGATACATTTTATTTTTCAGGATTCTTTGATGAATAGAAAGTTCAAAGGAACAGCATTATTTGAAGTCTTTACTGCCACTTTTGATCAATTGAATGCGCCCTTGATTAATAAAAGTATTATTTTTATTTAAAAAAAAGTACTAACCCTAAACTATGGAAGCTTGTTTCTGCCACAGAATAATAAATGAAAAAGGTAATTGCGTTTTTTTCTCTCACAATTGCGTGTTTATATCTTGCAAATCTGGCTTTTTTAACACGCAATTGGGAGTTATAAAGTCAGAATTGCATGATATAAAGTCGCAATCGCGTGTTATAAAGACAGAATTGTGAGATATAAACAAGATCTTTTTTTCCTTAGAATTGGACTTTATAACCCGCAATTGTGACTTTATATCTCACAATTCTGAGAAAAGATGTCAGAATGTATAATTTTTTGAGAAAAAAAAGTCAGAAATGCGAGTTTATTTAAATTATTTAAATTCAATTGTGACTTTATAACTCGCAATTGCGAGAAAATGTAAAGTAATGTGTCAATAGTCGTCATCATCCAGTAAGAGTCGCTCAGATCATCCCAGATTCACACACACACACACACACACACACACACACACCTGCAGGGACTCGTATGTGACGGTCTTCATTTCCGTGTGGATCACAGGAGAGTCTGGTGTGTTTGTGTCTCCTGACAGAGTCCTGGAGAAACTCGAGACGCCCGACTGCAGAACCACAGGAGAGAAGAGAGACTCGTCATTAACACACACACACACACACACACACACACACTACAGACAGACAGTTACTCATTCATTCATCTAACGTTTTTTAAATGTTGCAACTTGTTTCGGAGAACATTCTAATGTTTGAAGAACGATACAATGGATTAAAGTCCCCCTGTGGTGAGAATCCAGCTTTTAATGTTGTTTATGTGTCTATGTGGTGTTTTTAATATGCTTTAAGACAAAGCATGTGTAAATTCATAAGTCGACACCATTGCTGAGTATTTCCTCCTTAAAACTGCAGTGAACCAAAGACAGTCTCAAAAACACGCTTTGAAATCGCTGGTGTTTCTGACGTCACAAACTACCTTGTAACCAATCAGATCAACGTGTGATCGTCAACCAGTGGATCTCTGAGCTGAGCGAGTGAGTGGAGGCGGGGCTCATTTGCATATTCATAGAACCGCGAATACTCAATGAGGCAAGAGTGTCGAGTTACATTCAAGATATTTTAAGGAAAAAACGCTTAAATGTAATTTTGGTGATCAAAGATGAGTTTTAAGGGATTAAATTATTGACTACAGGGGGACTTTAACATTTGAACATGTTTTTGTTAGCTGGGTAACTAACTCCAGCACTATTTAAATGAGATTCAAACACTGGGAAGAAGGCAGGGAGGAGCGAGGTGTTCTGGGAGAGAACAGACTGAACACAAGCTTCACTACAGCAGCGTCTAGAGATCTCGGTTCAGCTCTCCTGAACACTGAAGCTCTCACATAAAAGCTCGCGGTTGGTCTGAGAGTCATCACAGACACACAGTCACTGGATGTCGGGGGGATTTCAGGATTGGGGTGAATCTGTCGGGGTCGTGGGGGTCATAGGTCACCTCTAAACTGGGCGTCAGTTCTACCTCCCCACCCCTCGGGCTCATGTTGGGGGACCGATCTTCATCATCATCATCATCATCATCATCGGTGGACAGAGAGAAGCTCTCGCCTCCAGACTCGCTGTCACTGGGGGAAACGTGTGTGTGAGACGTGTGTGTGAGCGGCCCGTCGAGGTTAGCCGAGTTTACACTGCTGGAGTCACTGGTGTCATCATCATCATCAGACTCATCCAGGACTCGCTCAGAGCTCAACGCCTGAACACACACATCAGGCTCCGAGGGCTGAACACACACATCAGGCTCCGAGGGCTGAACACACACATCAGGCTCCCAGGGCACGCCTGGAGGTTCGGGTACCTGAGGCTCGGCCGACGGCTGGTCCTCGTCTGACGGGCCTTCTCCCCGATGCCGCTCCGGACTCTCCGACGGCTGGAAGAGATGCAGAAACATGAGAAACACGCAGAAAACGTAACATCTGTGATCGGAGAAAAAGTATTATCTACAGAACTATTGATCGAGCTCATGTTTCAATAACATGTCAATCAGTTGTGATTCTTTAGCTCAAATCAAACTCTTTACCGATAAGGTGATCGGCTCGTTTAACAGAAATGCAGGACTTACTAATTAAATGACAAAAGTACAACACAAAATTACTAAAACTGAAAATAAAATAAAAACATTGAAATAAATATTATTATTATTATTATAAATAATTAGTTTATAACATTAATAAATAAATACTATAATATATTATTATTTATTCATGTTATATAAATATATATATATATATATTATCTTATAATTTATAATTATTAATATAATTAATTAATATTATCATTTTATTTGTAATATTAATTTTTATTTGTTAATATACATTATTTAATTTTTCTAATTTGTTAAATAATAAGATCATTAGTGCTAATACATTCTATAATATATTAAAGTATTTTTTAATATTAATAATCATATTATTTATAATTATTAATATAATTAATTAATATTATAATATTACTTATAATAATTAATTATTATTTATTAATATATTTTTTATATTTGTTTGTGCTTTTTTCATTTTATTATTATATTTTTTTTACATTTCTATTTGATTTTTTTATTTAGCTTTTTATTTCAGTTTGAATTTCCTAAACTAATCTGAAATAAATTTAAACTGAAGCACTACAATTATTAACTGTAAATAAATAAATGATAAAAATATAACTTAAATAAAAATAAATATTTTATTTAGCTTTTTATTTCAGTTTTAGTTATAGTAATTTTACTACTTTAATCCTAATATTTATATTTGATTTTACTTCAGATTTATTTAAATGAATGAAGACGCTTTTAGTAGTTTTAGTTAACAATAACAACTCTGCTCGCATTCAACAGGTCAGTTCAATTTATATTTGTAAAGTGCTTTCCATAATAAATATTGATCTAAACCTCGAGAATCTGCTTCTCCTGCTTTTCGCTGTGACTCAATCTAACAAACGCAGGAATCGTGTCTTTAACCAATGAACCGAAGAGAGATGAGAGAGAGATGGGCTGAAATGACGTGATGTCTGACGGAGACCGACGGATACGACCTTAATCTGTGCATTTATTACGTGCAGTTAAACACACCAACACAGGCTCAGAGCGGCTGATCTCAGTGTGTGTTAATGTGAAGTCTAGACCTTGTGTAAAGCGAGCGCAGACGAAGGCGGAGTCCAGCTGCGAGTCGACTGCAAGAGCGCCGTGAGCTCAGGAGACATCTCATCAAAACTGGGCTTCGGCTGAACACAGAGAGACACACAGCGTTAAAGCACACACACACACACATGCATGATGAGTTCAGATCGCACACGCAAAAGAGCATTCTGGGTATTTGAGGAGAGTGAAGGGTCTGTCGTTTAGGGTTTTTTCATAAGGCTGCACTGCATATGCATTGTGCAAAGAATAAGATAATTAGGAATAAAAATGCATGCAGATTCTGAGCCAAGCATGCAAACGGTGGTCGAGCAGATTCATTTGGTCAGAGCAGATGTTATGGTTATGGTAAGTAGTAATGTTATTTATAATGTTTTGCCAGTAGGTGGCGCTGCTAACACACTGATGCTGAGGGACAATCACACACACAGAGGTTTGTGTCAATTCCCTGAAGTTCTGCAGGAATAAAACCTTGTACATTTGTTAGTGTTTCATTAGTCTTGGTATGAAGATCAGAGCTGACTGTCAATCTTAGATTGTAGACTTTAAGAAAGAGTAAAATCAACACTAAAAAAATAATATGAAAATGGAGAAGAGATAAAAGTATTTTGCAAACATCTGGAAATAACTTTAACACTATAAACATAGAATTTTTTTTTTTTAATATAGCAAAGAACAAATATTTGTTGGTGGGTCAGAAAAAAAAGTTTGTTTTCCTTTTGAATTAAGTAGATTTTTCTGACCCCACTGACAGATTATTTTTTCTTGTTTTACACTCACTCCATTTTCCATTCATTTCGCTTCTCAAGTAAAAGTAAATGTTTAGATATTTGTACTGGAAAAGACAAAGAAGAATTTTTGCAGTTAAGATATTCCAGTGTTATGATGATATTTGGCCAGCAGGTGGCGTCATCACCAAAGACACTGCAGCAAAACTTCAGCGTTTTTACAGACTTGGCCCCTAATGACTAATCAAACAACTAACTAAATTAAATGTTTGCATTGGTAAACAGCATTTCTGATGATGAGGATTATAAAACAATCTTTAACACACTGACCAAAGTTAGTAGAAGATGCATAAGTTCCACAGTTATTAAGATGAATGAAAAAACACACATTCGTGTACAATGAAGACCTTCAGCAGCCGTTTAACTCATGATCGATGAAGATCACACAGATAACAGAAACATGTTCTAAGTGCGTTTTGCTAAAGTTCCAATTAAATTATAAAAACGTTATTTCTGAACATTCGGTTTTTTAAATGTTTTAAAAGCAGGTTATGTGAACGTTAAGGAAACATTGTAACATTCTTCAAACATTATGTAATGTTACTTTTGAATGAACATTCTAAAACAATCCGTTACATTCAAAAACTTCCAACTGAAATGTTTCAGCAAAACGTTCCATGATTGATGTATGTTTTTGTTCTAACGTTTTGAGAACATTCTTAAAGACCAGGGGCCAGTTGCATAAACTTAGCAACTATGTTAAGACTGTATCTTAAGAACTAGTTTGACCAACTTGCAGTTAACCAATGGGTAATCAATCTAACTTTTCCAATTCAAATTAGACCGATCTACCATCTTATGTAACTGACTTTTTAAAAAGTTCTGACCAGTCTTGAAGAAAAAATAGATTTTTGAAAAAAGCAGTTTATGCAACCGAACACAGATAACGTTTGTTCATAACTTTGCCAGAACGTTCTCTGTTAGCTGTGACTCTCTTATGAATAAAACCCACATTTCCAGCAACAGCCAGAGTGCAAAACAAAGATGCAGCCGTTCCTTCAGTCGTGACTAAAAGCAAAGCAACGGCAATCCCGAAAATAAAGGGAGAAATAAAAGTGGATGAAGGAAACAAGGTTCCTGCTCTAAGAAAAGAAGGAATAAAGAATGCGACAGCAAATTCCAGCCGGAGGGATTTGTGTCAAACGGCAGCCCAAAACAACAACACAAATCAAGAGTGTTTGAGAAGCTTTGGCTTCTGAGATAGTCTGTGTCAGAGATGTTCACAAGTCTTTCATCTGGAGTCCGAGTCAAGTCTGGAGTCTTTCTCACTGGATTCCGAGTCAAGTCTGGAGTCTTTTGTCACGAGTCCGAGTCAAATCTGGAGTCTTAATCACTGGAGTCCGAGTCAAGTCTGGAGTCTTAATCACTGGAGTCCGAGTCAAGTCTGAAGTCTGGAGTCTTTTGTCACGAGTCTGAGTCAAGTCTGATGTCTGGAGTCTTTTGCCACGAGTCCGAGTCAAGTCTGGAGTCTTTATCACTGGAGTCCGAGTCAAGTCTGGAGTCTTTATCACTGGAGTCCGAGTCAAGTCTGGAGTCTTTATCACTGGAGTCCGAGTCAAGTCTGGAGTCTTTTTCACTGGAATCCGAGTCAAGTCTGAAGTCTGGAGTCTTTTGTCACGAGTCCGAGTCAAGTCTGGAGTCTTAATCACTGGAGTCCGAGTCAAGTATGAAGTCTGGAGTCTTTTGTCACAAGTCCGAGTCAAGTTTGGAGTCTTTATCACTGGAGTCCGAGTCAAGTCTGAAGTCTGGAGTCTTTTGTCACAAGTCCGAGTCAAGTTTGGAGTCTTTATCACCGGAGTCCGAGTCAAGTCTGAAGTCTTTATCACTGGAGTCCGAGTCAAGTCTGAAGTCTGGAGTCTTTTGTCACAAGTCCGAGTCAAGTTTGGAGTCTTTATCACCGGAGTCCGAGTCAAGTCTGAAGTCTTTATCACTGGAGTCCGAGTCAAGTCTGAAGTCTGGAGTCTTTTGTCACAAGTCCAAGTCAAGTCTGGAGTCTTTATCACTGGAGTCCGAGTCAAGTCTGAAGTCTTTATCACTGGAGTCCGAGTCAAGTCTGAAAGTCTTTATCACTGGAGTCTGAGTCAAGTGTGGAGTCTTTATCACTGGAGTCCGAGTCAAGTCTGAAAGTCTTTATCACTGGAGTCTGAGTCAAGTGTGGAGTCTTTATCACTGGAGTCCGAGTCAAGTCTGAAGTCTGGAGTCTTTTGTCACAAGTCCAAGTCAAGTCTGGAGTCTTTATCACTGGAGTCCGAGTCAAGTCTGGAGTCTTTATCACTAGAGTCCGAGTCAAGACTGAAGTCTTTCTCACTGGAGTTCGAGTCAAGTCTGGAGTCTAGAGTCTTTTGTCATGAGTCCAAGTCAAGTCTGGAGTCTTAATCACTGGAGTCCGAGTCAAGTATGAAGTCTGGAGTCTTTTTCACTGGAATCCGAGTCAAGTCTGGAGTCTAGAGTCTTTTGTCATGAGTCCAAGTCAAGTCTGGAGTCTTAATCACTGGAGTCCGAGTCAAGTATGAAGTCTGGAGTCTTTTGTCACAAGTCCGAGTCAAGTTTGGAGTCTTTATCACTGGAGTCCGAGTCAAGTCTGAAGTCTGGAGTCTTTTGTCACAAGTCCGAGTCAAGTTTGGAGTCTTTATCACCGGAGTCCGAGTCAAGTCTGAAGTCTTTATCACTGGAGTCCGAGTCAAGTCTGAAGTCTGGAGTCTTTTGTCACAAGTCCAAGTCAAGTCTGGAGTCTTTATCACTGGAGTCCGAGTCAAGTCTGAAGTCTTTATCACTGGAGTCCGAGTCAAGTCTGAAAGTCTTTATCACTGGAGTCTGAGTCAAGTGTGGAGTCTTTATCACTGGAGTCCGAGTCAAGTCTGAAAGTCTTTATCACTGGAGTCTGAGTCAAGTGTGGAGTCTTTATCACTGGAGTCCGAGTCAAGTCTGAAGTCTGGAGTCTTTTGTCACAAGTCCAAGTCAAGTCTGGAGTCTTTTGTCACAAGTCCAAGTCAAGTCTGGAGTCTTTATCACTGGAGTCCGAGTCAAGTCTGGAGTCTTTATCACTAGAGTCCGAGTCAAGACTGAAGTCTTTCTCACTGGAGTCCGAGTCAAGTCTGGAGTCTAGAGTCTTTTGTCATGAGTCCAAGTCAAGTCTGGAGTCTTAATCACTGGAGTCCGAGTCAAGTATGAAGTCTGGAGTCTTTTGTCACAAGTCCGAGTCAAGTTTGGAGTCTTTATCACTGGAGTCCGAGTCAAGTCTGAAGTCTGGAGTCTTTTGTCACAAGTCCGAGTCAAGTTTGGAGTCTTTATCACCGGAGTCCGAGTCAAGTCTGAAGTCTTTATCACTGGAGTCCGAGTCAAGTCTGAAGTCTGGAGTCTTTTGTCACAAGTCCGAATCAAGTCTGGAGTCTTTATCACTGGAGTCCGAGTCAAGTCTGAAGTCTGGAGTCTTTTGTCACAAGTCCAAGTCAAGTCTGGAGTCTTTATCACTGGAGTCCGAGTCAAGTCTGAAGTCTTTATCACTGGAGTCTGAGTCAAGTCTGAAGTCTGGAGTCTTTTGTCACAAGTCCGAATCAAGTCTGGAGTCTTTATCACTGGAGTCCGAGTCAAGTCTGAAGTCTGGAGTCTTTTGTCACAAGTCCAAGTCAAGTCTGGAGTCTTTATCACTGGAGTCCGAGTCAAGTCTGAAGTCTTTATCACTAGAGTCCGAGTCAAGTCTCAAGTCTTTATCACTGGAGTCTGAGTCAAGTGTGGAGTCTTTATCACTGGAGTCCGAGTCAAGTCTGAAGTCTGGAGTATTTTGTCACAAGTCCGAGTCAAGTCTGAAGTCTGGAGTCTTTTGTCACAAGTCCGAGTCAAGTGTGGAGTCTTTATCACTGGAGTCCGAGTCAAGTCTGAAGTCTTTATCACTGGAGTCCGAGTCAAGTCTCAAGTCTTTATCACTGGAGTCTGAGTCAAGTGTGGAGTCTTTATCACTGGAGTCCGAGTCAAGTCTGAAGTCTGGAGTATTTTGTCACAAGTCCGAGTCAAGTGTGGAGTCTTTATCACTGGAGTCTGAGTCAAGTGTGGAGTCTTTATCACTGGATTCCGAGTCAAGTCTGAAGTCTGGAGTCTTTTGTCACAAGTCCGAATCAAGTCTGGAGTCTTTATCACTGGAGTCCGAGTCAAGTCTGAAGTCTGGAGTCTTTTGTCACAAGTCCAAGTCAAGTCTGGAGTCTTTATCACTGGAGTCCGAGTCAAGTCTGAAGTCTTTATCACTAGAGTCCGAGTCAAGTCTCAAGTCTTTATCACTGGAGTCTGAGTCAAGTGTGGAGTCTTTATCACTGGAGTCCGAGTCAAGTCTGAAGTCTGGAGTATTTTGTCACAAGTCCGAGTCAAGTCTGAAGTCTGGAGTCTTTTGTCACAAGTCCGAGTCAAGTGTGGAGTCTTTATCACTGGAGTCCGAGTCAAGTCTGAAGTCTTTATCACTGGAGTCCGAGTCAAGTCTCAAGTCTTTATCACTGGAGTCCGAGTCAAGTCTCAAGTCTTTATCATTGGAGTCCGAGTCAAGTGTGGAGTCTTTTGTCATTAGTCCAAGTTAAATCTAAAGTCATTTCAAGTCAAGTCCTAGTCAAGTCTGACGTCTATTAAAATGCGACTCGAGTGCGAGTCTCTAACTCGAGTGCCCATCTCTGGTCTGTGTTTGAGAAGCCAGGCCGAGGACGATATATCGTACCACTCTGGCTGTCGGGGAGGTTTTGGCGAGATATGGCAGTGCCGGAAATCTGAGCAAAGCTTCTCCAGGATCCTCGGCTTCTCCGACCTTCCTCACGGTGACGCTCTGAAACTCCACCGGCATGGGAATCACCTTGATGGAGGGTTTGGAAGTCGAGTCGGAAAACTGCTCGGAAGCTTCTTGAAGTTTGCTGTGTTTGTCTTCCGGAGGATCGCCGGTCGATACGGTGCTCGTTGCGGCTATGAATCTGTAGCTGGCGGTGTGTTTCTTCGCCGGGACCTTCGGGGGGATTTTGGTTGGTGCTTTAGGAGGAACGTCTTCGGGAAACTTCTCTTTTGCTATCGTAGAAAACTTTTCTGGTACTTTCGGAGGAATTTTTTCCGCTATTTTTAGAGGAACCTCTTCTGTTTCTGGAACAATTGAAGGAACTTGTTCTTGTACCATCATAGAAACTTTTTCTGGTACTTTTGGAGCCATTTTCTTTGGAGGAGCCTTTTCTGTTTCTGGTACTATTGAAGGAACTTGTTCTTGTACCATCATAGAAACCTTTTCCGGTACTTTTGGAGCCATTTTCTTTGGAGGAGCCTTTTCTGTTTCTGGTACTATTGAAGGAACTTGTTCTTGTACCATCATAGAAACCTTTTCCGGTACTTTTGGAGCCATTTTCTTTGGAGGAACCTCTTCTGTTTCTGGTACTATTAGAGGAACTTGTTCTTGTACTATCATAGAAACCTTTTCCGGTACTTTTGGAGCCATTTTCTTTGGAGGAAACTCAACTGCTTTTTCTTGTACCTTTTCTGGTATCATTTGAGAAACCGTTCCTGGAACTTTATCTGGTTCAAACGGAGGAACCTTGTTTATAATGACCCACCCGTCAGACTCCTACATGTAACACACAAAGATCATGTTAGCTTGAGTAACAGCAGCGTTAGTCACGCCTGAGACACGCTGGACAAACGAACGCACACAACGACACACCATTCATTATGATCATGAACGTCTGATGAAGAGATCGGAGAGAATCGGATGAATGAATCACTCACCACATCAACCTTCCTGTCGTTCAGATCGTCTTGCGTCTCCAGCGATGCTGCCGCCACTTCCTGTAGGTCCTCCACCACTTCCTGTGTGTCCACCACCACTTCCTGTTTGACCTCCACCGCCACTTCCTGTTTGACCTCCACCGCCACTTCCTGTTTGACCTCAAGGAAAAGAAACCAAAAGGATTCATAAATGATACAGCAGAGATCAATAAGCTTTAAGACCAGATCTTTCCAGACAACACAAGACTTTCTTCCTACCATAAGAATCCTGTTTAATGACAGATTTGATAAACAGACGGACAGACAGATTAATAGATTTATAGTGATATATAACTTTATGAAACAATAAGTACATTGATACATTCTCTGCAAACAAGCTTGATGAAAATTCTTCTTCTTAAATGTATATAAATGTATAATTCAGAAGGATGTCAAGATATTTCTACAGAAAAACACTGATTCCGATTGAGAACAGGATTTTCCCGTCTCTCCCTCTGCAGATGCTGTTTGGGTTTATGTAAGAAGCACATAATGATTTTCCCTGGTCTGAACTGCTTAGTGCAGATAAACGCTGGATCCATGAAAACACTCCAGCGGATGAACTCGGATTTTACTGCGGCCACAAAAACAAAATCAATAAGAGACAACGACAAATCGTCTGTCACTCTCGTCTAAAGCTGCTCCATTCAGATCCATGAACATCATCTCTTAACAAACAGCCGTGATTACAGCAGTTTTCCACACAAAACACCGGCTGATCTCCAGTGTTGGGAGTAACTCATTACAAGTAACTTGAGTTACGTAATCAGATTACTTTTTCAAGTAACTAGTAAAGTAACGCATTACTTTTAAAATTACTTTTTCAAATAAGTAACGCTAGTTACTTTGTTTATCCATTTATTGACTGACAGCTCTCCTGTCCTCATGTTGAGACAAATCGAAGTGCAGAGGCGTGTGTGTGTGTGTGTGTGAGAGAGTGAGTGTGTGTGAACATGATGGTTATTGTAGTTCTAGACTAAATGTGAGCATTTACTCATCTCACTTGCACAAAAAAAAGATTCAATATTCCTCAAAATGAATAAAATCTGTGAAATGCAGAATCAGAATACTTTGCAAACCTCCAATAACTAAATATGTTAAATAAAACAAATTTTTATGCATTTAATCTCACTTTATTGACCAACGTACTTGTTTCTGACCTTCAATGATTCAGGTAAACCATAAGCAAAAATAGTTTTACTATAGATTTTTATTTTTTTTTATTGGTAAATTTAGTGTTAAACTTTCCTCTCCTGCATCCTATTCTTCCGTTATCCAGAACAGCAGCAGCTGAAGGTTTACTTGAGTGGCGCCTGTGTGAATTTGCATTTCCTTCTGCCTGAGGCTTATTATTTCACTTTTGGTGTGAAAGGGTCTTTACATTTACTTTTTAAGGGAGTAACACAATATTGTAACGCATTACTGTTCTAAAAAAGTAACTAAGTAACGCAATTAGTTACTTTTTAAGGGAGTAACACAATATTGTAACGCATTACTGTTCTAAAAAAGTAACTAAGTAACGCAATTAGTTACTTTTTAAGGGAGTAACGCAATATTGTAACGCATTACTGTACTAAAAAAGTAACTAAGTAATGCAATTAGTTACTTTTTAAGGGAGTAACGCAATATTGTAACACATTACTGTTCTAAAAAAGTAACTAAGTAACGCAATTAGTTACTTTTTAAGGGAGTAACGCAATATTGTAACGCATTACTGTTCTAAAAAAGTAACTAAGTAACGCAATTAGTTACTTTTTAAGGGAGTAACGCAATATTGTAACACATTACTGTTCTAAAAAAGTAACTAAGTAACGCAATTAGTTACTTTTAAGGGAGTAACGCAATATTGTAACGCATTACTGTACTAAAAAAGTAACTAAGTAATGCAATTAGTTACTTTTTAAGGGAGAAACGCAATATTGTAACACATTACTGTTCTAAAAAAGTAACTAAGTAATGCAATTAGTTACTTTTTAAGGGAGTAACGCAATATTGTAACGCATTACTGTTGAAAATTAATTAACGCAATTAGTTACTTTTAAGGGAGTAACGCAATATTGTAACGCATTACTGTTGAAAATTAATTAACGCAATTAGTTACTTTTAAGGGAGTAACGCAATATTGTAACGCATTACTTTTCCAACACTGCTGATCTCACCTCGTCCGGCACCAGCGGCTCGATCATGGGAGCTTCATCCAGACGAGGCGATCGGAGCGGAGACGAGGACAGCCGCTTCTCCCACTCGGTCAGGCCTGTCCGATCCGCTCCTCCCTCCAGGAACGTCCTCTTCAGCTCGCTGATGTTCGTCTGATGCTTCACCAGCTCGTTGGGCGTATGCTCGATTTCCTGAAGAAACCCAGAGAGATTCATCCGTATTTCAGCTTTAACCATCTGAGGACTAGAGGAGGAACATCACAAACCTTCACACACGCAAAACAAAACATTACAACCAGTCTTTAATTCTATTTTCTTACGTTTTGCTTCCCCCATTCAAACAGATACATGTTAGATCTGCCACATGCACTGCAAACACACACAGCACTGATGACACACACACACACACACACACGTGTGCTCAACTAAAAGGCTAAGTTAATTTCCAGTGAGTAAAACCGGCCTGCAAACACACATTAGTGGCAGTAACTGAAGCGTCTAATTAAAACAGGTCCATGTGATGCTTTACCAACCTCTAACATCAGCGCACTGTGTCTGACAAACACATTCTCTCCTTTAATGCGCCTTATGAAACTGGGCTGAAGGGAAACAGATTCATCCATTCATTCATTACAGCCACAACCCATCTAACAGGGAACGTTTGTGAAGGTTATGTACGTTAAGATACAATGTTCTTTAATTAACATCTATAAAACTTGAACAACATTATTAGAACATTTTCGGAACATGCTTATAATATTGCTTGAATGTTCTCATAATCCTGACAACATTCCTTAGCGCAACATTTTCGGAATGTCCTTATGATGTCATTCCTGGAATGTTACAAATAAACGTTCAAAGAATGTTACATTGTGAGAGAATGTTGTACTAACATTATTGGAAGCTTTTGAAATAACATTCTAATCGTGACGTAAGAATGTTTAGATATCTGTACAGGAAAATAAGACAAAACACTGAGGAAGATCAGCACTTTTTGCAGTGATATACACTATATGATGACAGGGTTTGTACAGACACTGTAAAATCTAATTCCAGGACTTTCAAGCACTACTTTTTTGTTAGGACTACATACAATCAGAGATGCCATTTATCAAACAATATCTTTCTTTATTATCTTTTAAATTCTAAAAAAGGTAAATATATCAAATTAAACTAAAATGGTAGAAATAAAGTGCGGCAGATGCAGAGACTGCGGTAACTTTCACCATTGAAAGGATTCTATGAAAAAGATATCGCTTTCCTTATTAAATCTGATTTTTTCTACCATGAATATATGATTGACTTGAAGAATAAAAGCTGCATCATATACTTGGATATTTATATGAGCAATATCACACTCATAGCCATGCAAAATGCCTCTATATCTATCTATATATATATATATATCAGACGAGCTGCAGCTTTAATTTTGTGTGAAAATAATGTTTTATCAATAACATTTTAAATAAATTTCCCATATACTGGTCTTTCAATAATTCAAGCACTTTTCAAGTACATCTTCATAAAAATGGCTGTTTTCAAGGCTTTTCCAGGACTTACATTTAAAAAGTAATGAGAATATCTAGAATTCTTAGATCACCACTGGATCGACCAATCAGAAGACAGAACCACACTTTAAGAAATCTGCTGTAGGATTTACTTTGAAACAATTTTCACAAATAATGACAAAGAAACAGCAAGTAACACAATGAATTAAACTAGAGGAAAACTTAAATAGTTTGTTCTTGTAAGATGTATTTGTTTGATGTTTTAATATTTAGATGGTCAAATCTTACCAGTGTCTTCGCTTCGGATTCGTCCTCCTGATCCGACTGCACAAAAGACACAAAAAGCATGTGATATGATGACATAACGCAAACACATCAGAGAAAGAGACGGTTTGGGAGTCAAACTCATTAACACAACGGGCTTAATGTTTCCATCTCTACAAGAACAATTATGATTATTGGCCATTATCAGATTAAAGTTTAATAAGAACATCAACAACCCTGCCGTATCTTAATTAGCAATCTAATTACAGCAATCTTTCATTGCATTCTTGTTTTTCTGCCATGCACAAGCCTTCAGTCTGACATCAGCGATCACATCTGTCATTATTAATATGTGCAGTTCATATGAATCCTGCTCTCTCGTATCAAATATTAACAGTTTTAACAACGTCCAGGTAAAGTTATGAACAAACGTTCTTCCAGTAACGTTAATAGAACGTTTGTTCAAAGTTACTGTATCTGACCTTAAATAATGTTCTTGCACAAAAACATTATATATACATCATTGATGGAATGTTTTTTTCTTTCTGTTGGACATTCATGTAACATTTTTTAAATGTAACAACTTGTTTCTGAGAACATTGAAAAGTAACATTCCATAATGTTTGAAGAATGATGCAATGGAATGTTTCCTTAAAGTGCGCATAACCAAAACAAATCTTTTAAACATTTTAAAAACTGGACATTTCCAGCATTTCAACGTTTTTTGAACACATATTTCTGTCATCCGGAGCATCTTTCCATTGAGCCTGAAGTGAATGACATCATGTGTCCGTCTCTGACGTCAGCAATAACGTCCGTCATTATTAATATGTGCTGTTGATTCTGAACTGGGATCAGATGAGAAACGGCGTGAACACAAACCTCGGTGGCCGTCAGATCTCCGTCGACAGCAGTGTCTGTAAAATCAGTCTGTGATCCCGTGAAAGCGTGAAACGAGAGAGAAGCAGAGCGAGAGAACGAGGTGAAGCCTTTATAATCAGAGCTTATAATCACTCCATCTCCTCCATCAGTGAACGAACAGTCAGATAAAACACATGATGCCGTAAAACAGGCGGTAAGGAACACTAACACAAGCGATGAAGGCTCATGTTGGACATTCATCAGGTGCATCATGGGATTCTTTAAACACTAGTGTAGGAACATGTGTGATGAGACGCGTCATGATGCTCTGAATGCACAATTTACACGATCATTCAAAAGTTTTAAATGTGTTTGAAAGAGTCTCTTCTGCTCAAAGCTGCGTTTATTTGACCAAAAATACTGAAAAAATGTGAAATATTTTTACAATGTAAATCATCTGTTCTCTGTGTGAATATATAGTAAAGTGTAATTTATTCCTGTGATCAAAGCTGAATTTTCAGCATCATTACTCCAGTCTTCAGTGTCACATGATCCTCCAGAAATCACTCTAATATGATGATTTGATGCTCATTTATGATTATTATCAGTGTTGAAAACAGAATCTTCAAAAGAACAGCGTTTACAGCGTTGTTTCAGTCACTTTTGATCAATTTAATGCATCCTTCATCTTTTGAACACTAGTGTATATTTGTAGCCTTCAGATCAAACGCACGAGAAACACAGTCTTCATCTGTGTGTTATGAGCTGTTATGATGAGGTTTGGATTAAACGTCTGGTCTGTGGTTAAGATGAAGAATGAAGGAGTGTTTCGTACCCGTGTGTCCAGGCGAGCAGGAGTCTGCGGGCTGGGCAGCGAGAGATCCGTGTTCTTCGTGGTTTCGTCCTCTTCCTCCAACACGACAACACTCTCCACACACACACACTCTTCCTCACGCGTCTCCTCCGCTTTCTTCTCCGGCGTCACTGTGGTGATGAGGTCACTCATGGCAATGCCTTTAGCGGTGCCGTACAACGCTGTGCCCATCTCTACACACACACACACACACACACACACACACAGACACACACACACACACAGAGAGAGAGAGAGATTCAGTCCTGCGTCTGCGTTCACTACAACAGTAAGAGTGAACACTGACTGCATTATATTACTGAATTAAGACTGCAGAATTATTTTATTCTTTATCATTATTAATGACTTTAATACACTCTTAGAAATAAAGGTTCTGAACGGGGTTTTCACAGCCATGCCACAGAAGAACCATTTTTGGCTCCCCAGAGAAAGTTTGTAAAAAGAATTAGGACTGTCAAGCTATTTAAAATTTAAATCTAATTAAATTGCATGATTCATTAATCGAATTAATCACAAATTATTCACATCAATTTTGTCAGATAAATTACCTCCAAAAGCTCATGTAAAGTCATTATTGTGTTAGACGAGAAAAGCAGCAGAGAAAAGTAGATTTAGAAAGATATATTGATTCAACATAGAATTTATTACACATAAACTTTTAAGGCTCCAATGTGGCATTTTCACTGTTTAATGCAGCTCAGAAAATAAATGATTCACTAAATATGAAACTTAAACACGCCAGTATCTTGCGGCAAGTCACTGTCTAAATGAGTGAGTCATTGAATCATTCATTCAACCAATTCATTCAAACGGCGGATTCATTCAGGAACAAAGCAAGTGACCATCTTAATGAATGATTCACTGAATCAGTGACTCACTCGATTCGTTAGAGTCACTGCAGACTCATCCAGTAATGAAAATGACTCAGTAATGACTCATCCGCCGTGTGTCGCTCGGAGACTCAACGATTCTGCTGTGGCTTTGTTCGGAAATATTTTTATAAATATAAAACAGACAATACTGTGTCTAAAATGTAACAACATTAACTTATTGTTTATTGAACTGTTGTATAAAATCAGTATCACATTTGCAATCATGCAGATATTTGGGGAAAAGTCACTCTTGCTTGTGTGATACTGCTAAACTACATCATTTGATATAAATATAAGACAAAAACCCTCATTTCTTGAATTTTAGTGGCATTTTAACAGCACTCAAATAAAAATCTAAATCTAAAGAATTTCGCCACATGTTAGAATAATAATGTAGTGATGAAGACTCATGCTGGACATTCATGATGTCCAACGACAGTGGGACTACAGTTCTTATAGTTTGCACAATGACAATAAAGTTGAATCTAATTTAATATAAGTACAGCTCAGGGAAAATAAATGAAATGTTTTTGGCCCTTTTAACATCTAAAACTTTGCAAAGGCATTTTTTATTTCTACATGTTTCCAAAAGAGATGATTGTAAGGTGTGTATGAGTTGATCGCGATGGATGGACGCAGCCAGAGCATGTGCAAGATCATCACAGCCTCTGAAGCACAAGCCCGTCAGCGCATGCAAACACACACACGCGTGATCACGGGAGATCAAACACACACACGCGTGATCAAACAAGCAGACGGAGCGTCGTCGGTGTCTACAAGCGTCTCGTTCTGAGGGTTTGATACAGAGAAACGTCTCTACCTGTTGGTCTAGTGCCATTTACATTGACTGTCGCTGTGTTGACTGGTGTACTCCGCTGAGCTGAGGAGATTCACACACACACACACACACACACACACACACACACACACACACACACACACACACACACACACACCAGCGTCTGAGCAAGCACAGTATCACAGACACTAGGGTAAATGGACAAATAATCTGGTCTTTAATAATGTTCTCAAAACGTTAGCACTAAATCATGGAATGTTTTTTTCTGAAATGTTTTGAAAACGTTTTTTAACTGTTTCTGGAAGTTTTCGGAATGTTCATCATAAAGTAACGAAGCCATGGTGATTGAAGAATGATAAAATGGAATGTTCGTTTTTGGAAATGTAATTTTTTATTTTTTTGCATTTAATAAACTGCGTTTTGAATATTCAGAGAACATCCAGAAATAATGTTTTTATCTCAGCTTAATGGGAACG